>VYXB01000991.1:606826-814053 GCA_013397135.1 Pachyramphus minor
CGGGACCCGCTGCCGCCGCCGCGCTCGCGCTTCCGGCCGCCCCCCGGCGGGGCGGGAGCGGGGATGCCGGGGGGAGCACGGCCACCCGGCGGAAACCGAGTCCTTGGAAACACAGCGAGGTGTCCGCACACATCCCCAGCGCGGGCTGCTGGGGCAGAAACGCGCGCCCTGTGCGAGATCTGCGCTTCTGGAACATGCTGGCCGAGAGATGTTCGCTTTATTTTTTAATCTCTCTAAATGGATTATAAATTCTTTGAGTTACAGATGTGTAGAGACAAGCACAGTAGAAACCGGTTTTTGAGCAGAATTTCTGGAAGTTGTTAGAACAGCAAAAAGAATGGCAACCTCCTGTAGGGCTGAGCCTAGAAATGCTTTTAAAAGATACAATGACTTTTAAACATACTTGCGTCCTCCTCGCACGTTAGTTACAACCTCCATGACGATACCTATGTAACCCCAGAGCCCCATAAGCATTGGCGTCCTGACCATTTAGTAGTAGTGAACACACCCGGTTCTTGCAGAGATTGCAGAAACTGCATGTGCTTAGGAAACTAGGTCGGAGGAGAATAAAGATTTACTTTTCTACAAGCCAAGCTAGTTTGGAGCTATATTGTTTCCAATAGAGACACGTTCCAAAATGTACTGATGTACCTTTTAGTTCCATCTCTTACCATCTTTCCTGAGACATAGAAATTGTTTCTCCCTTCAGTTTTTGGAATAAATTCCATTCCCCAAGGAGGCAGTACTGATGCCGACTCTTCTTTCTGCAGTTTCACCCTAGTCCCATTACATCATACCAATGTCATGCCCTGGAGCAGGAGTTAGGAATTAAGTCAGCCACAGTCACCTGCAATGGCTTTCTGCATTCATGTAATGGCAGCACAGCCCTACAGGCTACTGCACTGCAAATGCAGTTAAAGATAAGTGGTATCTTTCTTATATGCAAGGAGAATGTTTATATAGGAAGCTCAATTTTGAAAGCAAACTTTTTAAAGAAAAAGTATTTTCCATTTTGTTCTCAAATTGTACAATCTATGGTTCTTCTGTTCCACAGCTGCCTCCCTACTGCCTGAATCATCAGCCTCCCTGAGCCTTGCTCCAGTGACACAGTTCCCTGCGCCGATGGATCATAGCTGTGACTATCACAGTTACAACAGGCATCTACTCAGGTAAACCAAACCACACTGAGGACTTCAACTATTGCAATCAATACTGGTACCATGGTTTCAGAGAAATGTGTGGGAGTTTGCTTTTGACTTCAGCAATGTAGGAATTCTACAAGACTTTCAGTTTTTAAGACAAAAAGTCAGCATAGGAAGAATTCTGGCAGAAATGTTCACTCAGGAGCTCACATCATCAGGTGTCAGCTGCTAGTACACTTTACATCAAATTTACACGGTTGGTGGCTGCTTATTGAGTTTTCAGTGATAGTCTAGAGATCGGTACGGAAAAATCAGAGTCCAGAAGTCTTGGTCCAAAATTTGGTATTTAGTCACAACTGGGGAAGGGATCTGGAACATTCTCCTGCCTCCCCCAAGCCACAGAACCACTTTAACATGATTTATGTGAAAATGACATTTAGGTTTCTGTATTCTTTGCTGAATTGTTTCCTCAGCTGAGGGGGAAAAAAAAACAAACCAAAAACAGATCACTTCCAAATGTAGACTAACAAAACCAGACACTATGTATTCAGTTCTCTTTGACTTGTAACTGATTTTCTTGCCTCCCTAATGTCTTTACTTGGACATCTGCAAGGCTTGCTCTTGTTTACAACCTTTGTGTTTTCTTGTCTCATTCTTGCAGGAATGGGGAAAGGCAGGTAGCTTTCCAGGGAGAAAAATAAAAAAAAAAAAAGGAAAATCATTATAATTTACTGGCACCCATGAAGATAGAGACATGGGGTACACCTCATGCGTGGCCCCTGAATGCTGACACATTACGTATCCGTAAAAGCCAAGAGATATTTGCCGTGGAGCATGGCAAATTTTTTTTTTGTCAATTAATTTGGTTACTGAAAAATTGTCACTAAAAGTATTATTCTCGTATGCCAAAAGTGTTAGTCAATTAATGACAAATGTTACATACAGATTGATTTTATTTTTATTATTATCTTTTAAATTCCTACTTTGATCTATAAAGGAGTCTGGGTCACCCATCTACAAAATTCGTCTGGAGTATTCCAGCTGAAAAAAAAATAAACTTAATAAATGTAAAAGGAAACCCGGAAAATCAGTTATTCTCACGCTGCCGATTGGTTCTTGAGGCGTCTGGAGCGGTAGCTCACAGGCTCGGGATCATCCATCCTGCTGCCGCCGGAGCTGCAGTTGCGTGGAGGCACCGCAGGGCGGCACTGCCCGCCCGCCGAACGGCGCCGCCGGGACCCGCGGGGATGGCGCTGAGCGTCTTCCAGCGGGGAAGCAGAGAATTCCACAGGAGTCGGGGCAGGGAAGTAGTTATACACCTGGTAGGTTAGATACGATCTTTCGCACAGCGACTGGACAGAAGCAACTAAATCCAAGCGTGGCACTACGTGAGTGGCCTTGGTAAAGCACCTGAACGTCGAGGGCAGTTAATGGCACCTTACAGCGACCGCCGGGCGATGGCTTATTCCACCATCCTTGTACCTGTCCCTGGTGTGCCCAGTCGGGTTTGGGGAAGGCGGCTGGTGCGGCTGTACCGCTGGTGGTCTCTCTTCATGAAGATGAGGTGTTGTGCTGTCAGGACACAAACAACCCGAGGCCCGGGATAGTGGTAAATCTTCCCCCAGTCACTCCAGCGCCATGAGAGGCTTTCCTTTAGCCAGGCACAGCCTCAGTGGGATTTAGACCTCGAGTGTCTCGGAAAGCTTGGCGAGCATCCGCTCTGGTTGAAGGAGGGGGGCCCTGCGGAGGAGCCTGGCTCTCTTGGCACCGCGGGGGGGTGGTCTTCCCTAGGAAGACATTTTGGTATCTGAATTTCCACCACAAAACTTGCTAATAAAGGGACCAGAGTGGCTTAGTAAATTCATGCTTCCTCATACCTAATATTCCTAATATTCCTCATACCTAATTCCCTCTGTACTCTATCCCCAGGGTTATCTTAAACATATTCTTTCTTACTTTATAGTCAGAAGCTTGCTTTTGAAAGAGGGTGGGACATGAATGGTGTCCTGAAAGCACTCTAACTGCAAAGAGAAGGTACCAGAGCCTCAGCAAAATCTCTGGAGAGGTCACATCATAACATTTCTGGACGGCCGAGTGTAAGACTAGATGTTAAGCACTGACAGATAGGGCACAGGCAAGCAGAGAAACAGGGGCAGACCATGAATGTGGAGAGGGCAGAAAGATTTTTAAAAGTTCTTCCCAGTTAATTTGGTTAGGCATTGGAAGAGATGTCCAAGGTTTCTGTGGTATCTCTTGGAGATTTTCAGCAGTTCAGCTGGCCTTGACCTTGAACAACCTGATCTATTTGTGAAGCTTTGAGCAGGAGACTGGACAAACTGACCTCCCAGACGTCCTTTCCAACCTAATGTTTTCTGTGATCTGCTGGCTGAGAAGAAAAAAACAGTATCAAGGGGTAAGAAGTAAATCAGAGAGAGAGCCCTATAAGTGTGTGAAAGGAACTGTGAGGCCACAGCAATAGGCATTTTTGCCCATTGTTTGGTGGGCACCAAAGGCAGTAACACTATTGCCTGGAAGTCCTGCTCTGACTCATCGCAGGAGACATTTCTGCAAGGCACAGCAGAAAAGGAGAAGTGACTGCTGAGCCCTGAAGCAGGGGGGAGGAGGGGAGCTGGCCCCATGGAAGCTCAGAACAGGGAATTTTAGTCTTACTCATCATATTATTTTTATATTTGGGTTTTCAGATGTAAACCTCAGTATTTCTGTCAACATATTAACCCTGTGTGCACCTCAAGTTTGTCCACTAGCTGCAGTGACTCCCTTCTGCCTTACTCTGTGCACAGACACACAACTTCCAGCTGGGAGCTCAGTCTCAGTAGCACTTTACTAATGTTTGTAAGGCATAAATGAACCGCCTGGTCAGTGATGTTTAATCTGGGCAGAATTCAGTGTCATGCTGGAGAAAGAAGAAAAAAGATGGGCTTGGTCTGAGAAAGATATAGCCAGAGAGTGGATTAGAGCAGATGAGTCAAATGTGCAGATGAGCCATAGAGGATTTGCAGAAGTTGGAAATGAGATTCGTGCTGAAAAGGTGATCTACCTAGTCTTAACAAATATAAGCAAGAAATGGAAGAGAAACATATAGGATCATGAAAAACAAATAATGCTGGAAGGGCTAGCAGTATCTAAACCTCTAGCAGAAGACCAGAATGAATTCTTTACTGAGATTTCAGACTTAAATAGTGAAGCCACAACAGTACCATGCCAAGCTACATATCAGTGTGTGTTGTGTGTGTGATATACAATGGTCTTTATCTTATGCCTAAATGTAGTTAGTTCTGGGTTCTGACCATGAAAGAGGGTTTTCTTATGTTTTTCAGTGCTTGATAATGAAACCTCTGATTTCTATAACCTAGCACATCTTCTACATGTCTCCAGGGTACAGCTCCAGCTATAGTTCCTGCACTTTAGTTGACAGACAGGCTGCAGTTCTGTATGTATGTTTCAGTGTCAGTGTTGGAGGCATACAAATACTTTAAAATCAACAGTCACACTTGCATTCTCTACACATCCCTCCCTAGTGAGGGCCATATTCTGAACCCTGGTGCCAAGATTCAAACTCCCAGTTACTGCAAGTAGTGAGACCTGTGCTGTCACTCATCTTGAGTACTGTAGGCTTCAGACTGTACAGAGCTACATAACCTGTAAGTGGAGCAGCCATCACTTGGCGGAGTTGTAAGTGTAATAGTTGTAAGGCATGGTATGCATAGAAGACTTAATACCAGGCGCCTAAAATGACGGTGTTAATGGAGCGCAAAGCAGTACTACTGTGGTTCAGAACAATGCCTACCTCAAGCCAGCAGAGAAAAAATTTAATTCTCCAGGCTATTAAATTCAGGAAGATCCATTATTAGCATTGGCCACTCAAATTCCAAGTCCAGTGATTACGACCTAATCCAGTTTTCTTCTAAGAGGAGGTCACGACAGTGCAGAGGTCAGTGGTTTACAGTCTCCTTCCAGACTCTTGATTAATCTGTGCAGTCTCCATTCGGGTAAAACACAAAACTACTCAGTAGGTTGGTACAAATAGTTCTGTAAAAAGACCAAAGAGAACATCTCCTGCTATGTTTCAATCTGACATGCTGCATTATGAAATAAATTCTCAGAGACGGAAGAAAACTATGAGATCAGGGTTTTTCCATTTCTGTTTGTCTAAGGTGACAGAAGTTGTATAAAGTTGGCACTAAAAAAAGCACAATTGACAGTGAAGTTCATCTGAGGTGCTCAAAGTAGGTGGGGGAAGCCCTTTTTTTTTTTCTTTTCTAGTTGACAAAGAAGCCCAGGACTGAAGCAATAGTGGGAGTGTCACAGGCAACACTGAAACTTAGTAGCAGACATTATGGAGGAGGATTCAGAAAAAGAATAGCAAAGAGAATTGTCACTGAATTGCAACTAACATTCACAGTAATATATTACCAGCAATCTGAGAAACTTGATGTTTTGGTTAAACAGAACAATTCACATGCAACATCCAAGATGAGAAGTCCACTACACAGCAGTGCTTTCCTGGTGCTATGATCAAGGGTATAAATATGTAAGCAGAAGTAAATTTACTAGAGGCATCAAAAGGATTATTAGAAGGAAGCAAGCAGCCTGGGGCAAGAAAAGTTTTGTATATACCAACTCAAAGTAAGTCTTAGATGGAGAATATTGGGATGCAGGCATAGCGTCTCAAAGATGAGGTCTATAAAACTGATTTTAGTTGGATATGGATGGTATCAGATACAATAGTGATAGAGAAAAGACAGCTGAGAAAATGTTTTAACTAGTCGTGTATTTTTATATTCATCCTCTGTTTCTGAGCTTCGCAAATCTTTCACTATCAGAAATGGGTTACACTCTGAACACAGCACATTTTTTGCCAGCACAGGCATTTACTCAAACTGTGCAAATGCATCTGCTGGTTGGCAGAGCCAGTAGCCTCCTAAAGATCACCGATCCTGGGTTTGAAAGCTTATTTACCATCCTCTTTTGTTGCTATTGCCACAGAACTCCTCTCAGCAGTCTGGGGCTTTGCTCCCCGAACGCTGGGCTTGTGCTACACAGGTGACCACCCCTGATAACACAGCTGAGGAGCCCAGAGGAAGTTATACAAGATGCTTTTGTCAACACTCCTTCCCACATAGACCATCTCCAGTCTCCTTTGTTACTGTAAATTGACATCAGAGCTGCTGAATCATGATACAGTAGTCAGAAAAATGTTATTTATGTTGTAGAAACAAGGCTCCCGCCCTCTCATTGTTTCCTGTTTGTGTCAAAATGGAGTCACTGATTTTTGTCCCAGGTCCTCCTGCACTGGCACTTTAGGTGAAGTTGTCTGAGTTCTCCTGCATTCAGGCTAAGATAAAATACATGTACAGATTTGATTCTGGCCTGCTAAAAGACTGTCTTGCTGAACAGACACTGTCTGGACAGATCACCACAAAAAGCCATTTGGAACCAGTTTCTGAGAGATCTGCCTACAAGGCCAGAGCCCCAAGGGAATTTTTCAAATGATACACTGTACGTTTGAAAAGCTGACCTCCCACAGAGAGGACTTATTTGCACTACAAAAATATTTTGTTAGGGTGCTTAGTTACAACAGGCTTTATTTCTAAGCCTGTAGATGGAGGTGAGCTATGGTTTGACTTTTCATCACTGTAACCAAGTTCCTAACAAACCAGGATGCTGAAGAAAGAAAACAGTGCCATATCTGGAAAGAGATGCATGAAATAGAACGACTTGCAAAGCATGAGACAAGGAAGAAAGACACAAGAAGGACATACAAAAGACAAGAAAGAGACAGGAGGTGACATGGTTATGGTCAGGGAGATATTGATGACCAGACACAAGAAGTTACCAAAGTATTTAAAACATACAAGGAGCAAGACTGAGTTGTGTCAAAGAGAAAGTGTGAGAGGCCTGGCAAAACACAAGGAAAACCAGAGATCATTATCAAGCCATCAAAAGACTTAATGACGATCAAAATTTTCTATGTATAAATTCATAAGCATTAAAAAGTTTTATGTTCAGATAAATACTTTTCAAAGCCATATCTTCACAGTGAGATTTAACTTTCTTACTTTAAACTAATACATAGACCCCATACAGATTTGTTAACGTGTTCAGGGGAAATGTCTAGACTTTGACTACGTAAACAAATTTATCAGGAAAAAATACCTATAGATCTCATGCAGAAATGCAATTTGAAAGTATGACATCAGTTAAAAAAAATCTAGAAAAAATTCAGTAATGAACTAATTTAATTCACAAATGATGAGTTCTAATTTCTTTCACCAGAATCCTGTTCCTCTTCTGTTCTCTTCCGAATTTTTATTTTACAACTAGCTAACAAACAAACAAAGTTATATTCTAAAAGAAACTATGGAAAAACAATAAAATTTTCAGTTCTTCATTTATCGAGTCTTCCCCATGAATTATGACTCATCCTAGGATTATCAAAATACATAATGAGTTCAAAACATCAAATTACTCTGAAATTGTGACATAATGTAGCCAACACAAATCACTGATTTTCACTGCATTACAAAATTGTTATTGTTGCTATTTTAGCCGTAGGTGAGAACAACATTTGGCTGAATTACATACTGGCAATAAAAAATCTTGTAACCTAGGTTTAAATCAAATGCAAAAAGTGATAACAGAACCTATAGAAGAAATTACTGGAGAGAAATGAAGATAAATTAAAAAAATGTACTACTGACTTATGCTAACTGTGTGACTTCGGTCATGTGAAAAATTTCCTTTTTAACAACAAATGAAATCATCCTCCTTTCTCAATTCAACTATCATTGTTTGTCTCGTAGCACACCAAAACACAGGATAAAATTTAAAATACTTGCATAGTCATTACTGAGTGGCTAGCTAAAAACAGACCATAAAACTCTGCATAAGCTTCCTTATCATGTGCTTTATGTATCTCATAGTTTCAAACATACCCATCCTGATCCTATTGAGAAAACATCCTGTTGTACCACTGGTATACAAATGTCTGTAAAACTGCTAGAATATCACTGGCTGTTGCAGTATCATCCCTTTGAAACAGTGAGCCTATGCTAAGTAAAGTCAGCACCACTTTTGCCACTGTATTTCCATTAAATGTAGGGCATTTAACTGATAAAGGGTGAATGACAGCAGTGACAGTGGGAGCAAATCCTCGCCTCTATTTTTTTTCCAGACTTGCATGGATTTTAAGGTCAGTAGCACAGTTTCAGCTGATTTTTCTTTGTGATAATAGCATTTAGTGCTGATATTGCTGCTTTTTTTTTTTCTTTTCTGAAATTACCACACCTCGAGAAATTTTCTGTTCTTTAGACAGAGTATTTTACTTCAAACAAGGTACTAAACATATACCTCTCATGACCAACATGGAAAATAAAGGCATACAGAATGCAAGCGGCTAGGTAGTGAGTCAAGGAGCCAGAAAATTAACCCAATATCCTAGATTACAAGCCAGACCCTAAACAGTGGATCATGCTTTCCTAAGTCAGAATTTGCTATTCCATTTTCTTTTATAAAATCTGCCTTTCCACAAATGTAATTCAGAGGTTACAGATAGCTAAAGTGACATTTTTGCAAGTATTTGAAGACTGAAAGAGAAAACCAAAGGTAGTAGGAAAAGATCTCAAGAAAGACGTAATCAGGAAAAGAGCATAGCAATGTGGCTTTAATACAAAGACAGGTAAAAACACAGGAAAATTTTAGGGGTCTGGATGGTGATATTATTGCAAGCGGTAGTTTAGTCACCTTTCATGTTGGGGAGGAGTTATTTATAGCTCTTTGTTTTCCACGTGGTTATCTGTGGGACTTTGACAGAAAACACATGGTTTTCTATGTCTGGCAAGATAAAGCAGATGACAGACTGGGCTTAAGGGCCAAATGAGACTTCAGAGCTCTTATTTTACCGGTGCAATTAGTAGTTTTCCAGCTGTGGCTCTTCATTTGAGAGCTGTGGCTCTCAAAACTTCCATTCTGTATCTTTGGTAGTTTATAATATGGTAAAATAAAAGATTTTGAATTTGGATTGAATATTCTTGCACACTGAATGACCATGAAATTTATCCATTTACACATGGAACATTTATTTTGGATTTTTTCCTCAGAATTAATTTGAAATTGGTCAGGTTATGAGCAGGAAATCAGGATGACCCAAGTACAGACAAGTCTGTAAAGTTTGAGCTTGTGTTTATCAACCGTTTAATACTCTCCATTCCTAAGGGACTAAGAGGATAAGCAGATGGTCTGCAAAGCAAAACTGCAGTATTTGAGGCTTGAAGGGAGGGAGACAAGTAGATCTTGTGTTCTATTTAATTCTTCTAATAATTAAGGCACACATCCATCACTCAACAAAATGGCTGCAAAATAGTTGTTCCCTTCTTTTATATGCCTGTCCTAGGATGGGTTTTGTCATGAAATTCGTGGTCATTTTTTTGATAACACTGAGCAAAATGGTAGCTTGATAGGTCTTTCAAATACAGAGGATAGGCCTGCTTCTGTTGCAGGATAGATGCAAGTTTAAATTAAAAAAGGTGAGGGAGAGATTAATATCTGAAAATGTTTTTTTCCCTAGGACTATTTAAGAAGCACAAAATCTTTAAGTCGACCATATTTGTCATAAAGGAGCTGCCTTTTCAGTCTGCTAAAAGGAGGCTGGCCCTGCTAACAGACAAGGAGATGGTCTCAATGCACTAATGGTTCTTTCCATCCAAATTTCCTGTATGTGTCACAGCTGCAAGTCTGTGCAGCTGTCTCTGGTGGTTGTGTTTTTTTTGCCTACCCCATCTCATGTTTATAGATGGTTTATCATTTTATGTTGCATGTCAAGGAGATGAAGAGTAAGAAATACTATTCTGATTTCTGCAACATGTTGATCACGGAACCTTCAACAGCCGTGTATCCATCCTGTTTGTTAGTGATTAAATGGCAAATACCAACACATTCTTAGTCAGACAAACCCCTACCTACGGGCTTTAGATTTTCCTTTGTTTTCTTTTTGTTCTCCAGGAACATATGATCAGGGATTTAGCCCCTGCCAAAGGCTTTAGAAGACCCCACTCCCTGAGAACTCCAGTAAGCAACCACTCTTCATCCTGTAGAGATGAGTTACAGAGAATGCTTAAAGAATATCATCAGTTTCCCTGCTTATTTGTGGGGTTCAACAAATTTCAAATCAGATGTGGGGTGATGTGACCATGTAGTAATGGAACTTTTTCGGAGCTGCTGCCAGCCTTCAGGTACAATGCATATATCCCCTTGGGGCACGGGGAACACTGTTTTTAGCCACAGGTGTCTTCCGGCAGATTGGAGCATGTGCTATCACCCTCTGATTCCTCCAGCTTTCTCTCATTTCATTCAGCAGCTGTTAGTCAAATTCAGTTCTCATCACCTAGGGGTGAAGATTAGAGCTTGGGACAAAAAGAAATGACTGATGAAAAGCCCACCCTGACCACTCTGAAGCTCACACTGTGGCAGGCGATAGGCACTAGTTTGTAAGAGTATTGCTCCATAATCGTTAGTCCTTGTGCTGTCCACCCATCTTGTGTTCATGTCACCCTCCTTTTCCTTTTCCATTCTTTGGGCAGATAGACCTCAGTTGCTGAGTGTTGCTTCAGTGTAAAATAACACGTGGTGCTTGTGGTGTGGGAAGGAAGCTGGCTGTGAGAGATAAAGGTTTGAGGTTAAGAGTAGACCGACTGTTATGCTCCTGGGGCTTTGCTGCTCTTTGTATAACCTTGGTGTGGCTGAGTGATACAAATCAGCACTACCTTTTCTGATAAAATCCATCTACCAGAGGCAAGCAGCAGCCATGCCTCCTCATCTTCTTGTAGTTTATTATAGCCCTAGTGTTCCAAAGGGTTTGGATGGGTCAAAGGTTTATTTTCCATTATACTGCTGGAAGAGAGTGACCAAGTTTGGTTAAGGCTCAGAGACTTAGGAAACAAACTGAAGAAAAAAAACCTATCAGAGGACTTGCAAGAACCAAAAGCCTTCAGGGAAATTCCAAGATTGCCAAAGAAAAGAACAATTGCTGAGAATGTTTGTGCAAAACCACCATCTCCTTCCTTCCCACAAGGATTAGTACAACTCACTTTGAAAGAGAAAGAAACAGTAGAGTAAGAAATATTTCACCCAGCTGTCCCGCTCTGCAAAACCCCATTGCTTTACTTCACCCAAAGCAGCAGGCAGAAATGCAAAATCATGCCATTTGTGACCTACAGAAACAAAGCTCAGTGTGTGCATGGGTGGGGGAGAGAGAGAGACAGTCAAGCTTATCGCCAACTGGAAAAAATGCAGAATAGAAATGCCCTGGTTGCTTTTTCTTCTTCTTCTTTTTTTTTAATATTATTTTTATTTTTGATTATTTTTGTCCTTCATACAAGCTATACTTATTTTTCCTCACAGGAAATACAAATCCTAAGTGAAGCCAAGCTTCATTGCACATAACAAGAGAGATCAAACATGGTTTTGAAGGCTAGAGACTGAAACTAGTGGTTCTGGAAGGTCCCGCACCAAAATCAATCTTTAACTCTTCAGTGGAAAACAATCATTAAAATTAAGTCATGAAGCATTGAAAAAACAGAGGAGATCTAAGCCAATCTCTTCAAAGTGCTCCTTAGCCCATTTTAAAAAAAACCTTCTGCCTCATTTTCTGAAGGTTTTTGCAGCAAAGAAAGTTTTTACGTTCCTGAGAGCTATAGAATAAGCAAGTGTGGTTTATCAGGCAGGTCTGTAACAGTTGCAGTCTCTCGGTTTGCAATGTCCAGAGCAGAACAGACATTGTCCTCAGACAACCTCCTTCAACCATTCTGTCATCTGATTCAGACTCAAGCTGTTCTGCTCAAAGGAAAAAAGTACCGTGGGCATCTGCATAATTGAAACCTGAGGCAAGCAGAATGTTAAATAAGGCTAAAATTGCTAACAATTTTCACAAAGAAGAGGAACAAAAATCTGCTCTTTCTCTGGGGTTAACTCTGTCCTGAACATCACTCTAGTTCTGTCATATAATCCTGACATAAGGAAGTTACTCCCTCTAAGAAAATTTGGTGAAACCAAGATGGAATTGGCATGTAGAAACCCTGTAATTCAAAACATGTTGTTTACATATTTTAGATACTGGTTTTATTAAAGTTAATAAAGTATTAGTGATTCTATAAAATACTTTATACATCATATTCACCTCTGAAGAGCAGATTATTTATTGGTAAAATATCTAGTAATCTAAATATTCCAATAATGGCAGTTAAAATCAAGAGAGGTCAACACCTATGAAAATCAAGTCTGAAGTGTGTAAGAGGAGAATAAACTGTTTTCCTTTCACACTGTAGAAACTGTAAACAATGAAATTAAATAAATAATCAATAAACAAAAAATTATACATCAATTAATGTAATAAAAATATGAGTTAAACAAAGGTTGAATTGAGAAATTGATGGACTAAAATACACATTATTCTGAAAGTGATGAAACTGTTTTGGGCTTTCAGCCTTCCTTTTGTGATTGTTCAGTTCTGTTTTGGTATTTCAGTTTTGTCAATGGACACAAACAACCAAACAACAGAATAACCAAATAAATCTGAACAGTATTTCACAGAAGGATTTCTAAAGAGTTCTAGTTTAGCTAAATTAGGGTCATGAGGGGTTAACAGAAGCTGCTGACTGCTGAAAATACAGTAAAGATACCAAACAACCAGAATAATAACCTTGCCAGTGAATTTAAGAGAACAAACGAACGGACAGAATGAAGTGTGCAGAATAGTTTTCAAATAAAAACCCAGGTGGGTTTGAAGTAAGAAATGTGTGTTACAGAACGGCTACTGGAGAAGTGGTGCTTCCTCTTGCTCTCAGTGAAGGTCTATAAATCAATGCATCAGGGCTTTATCTGAGGCCTTCTATATTCTTGGTAACAACTGCTGAAAGGAAAACTAGAGGAGCCAGCTCAGAGTCTGCCCAGGCAGAGCCCTAGACAGAAGGGGTACCAGCAGCTTGCACCTTTGAAAAAATTTCTTACTGGAAACAGTAAGAAATAATTGATTAAAATCCAATGAAATGTAACGAATGTTGCCTTCTGTAGGACAGATTTTGTTCTTCAAAACACTGATCATGTCCATATTTTAAAGACTGCTTTTCATTTTCCAATCTGCACCCACATGATACAGTTTAATACAAGTTGTATCTTTGATCACAGAGGGTATTTTTTCTAGCTTTAAGGGCATATTTGTACCTACTTGTCTTGGAAAGGGCTATGTTAAATCCAGTCAATCTATGCTTTCTGCAATGAGAGGCATGGAAGAAGTCTTACTGCAGGAATCTCAGTTTCCTAAGCTCTTAGAAGTTAGTAGTCCTGAGCGCTTTTGGGTTCATTTGCATAATGAACCCCTTTCCTTCTATTTCTTGCCTCACACAGTAGATTATTTTCATTCTGCATATTAGACCACTAATAAGGTACAAATTTCAGAGAGCATGATCTAGTCTAATAAGCACAAAGTGTAAGAGGACTGAAAACCTCTGGTTTCCCAGATCATCTTCATTGGCTCTGTTGTTTTAGTGCAATGAAAATTAATGATAATGTGTGATTTTTTTAGTCAGATTTAAATTTTTATCTGCAGATATTAATAACACTCACTTTGGGCACATCATAAGAAAAAAATCAATCTCAATAAGTGCTAAGCATGAGAGAGGTTTAGATGAATCATCAGAACTCTGGAAAAAAATTGGAAACCAATTGTGAGTTGTAGTGAAAGTTGAATAAAATAATGAGGAAGAACTGGTGGAATAGTTTTTTTCTAAATGTTTGGTTTCTAATATGGGTTTTCATACTAACAGGCATGGTGAGGATATCCTCCTTGCTCAGAATAGGCAAATTTTCACATTTACACAGCTAGGAGTTCCAGAAGTCCAATCTTATGAACATGCACAATACTCCCAAGGGAACAGAATTCAATGTTGATCTCAAATTCAACGGAGCTAGTGATTTTTTTTTTTTGAGTGTGGATGCACACTACTAAGACATATCTTGGAGTTTAAGTATATGCTGATTTGTCCCTCCCAAAAAAAAATCACTAAGCTCTCTATAAAAAATCTGTGACAGCGACAAATGTGTGAACTGGGACAACCTTATATTTTGCCTAGTCTGCCACCAAGTGAAAATGGTAACTATCAAAGTTTTCAGGAGAAAAGGAATAAACAGCACAGTAGCATTCTGCCCAGTAAACGTCAAGATTTTCATAATATTTTTAGAACTTTGAAAATAACCAAGACACAAAATAACAAGCAGGAAGAGAGAGATGTTAGATCAAACTGAGGAGAATATGGATCTGTTAATTTTTTAACTAGTCATGTTGCTAGTCTCTGAGCACATTTGAAATGAAAATTTATTTCATGGCAGGAAAAAACCCACAGTTGCAGGAAAAATTCCAAAGTGTGTGCTGTTAAGAGTTAATGCAATGAGGGGAGTTACAAGACAAACTGAAGTCGCCTGCTGAATGACTGAGCAAAACAAAAGCAAGAATGAGTTACTTCAGAAGGAAGTATAATGAAGTTTTCATCTCAGGTTGGGTATTTTCAAAAGTAACCTGTGCTGGAAGTGTTATAAACTCAATTCCAAAGCAATCTGGAGAACAAAAATCTGGATAGAAGTCTCTCCATAGTAAAGCAGCAGGTAAAATATTCAATTTAATTTTGGTAGAGCTGCATTTCCATTTGCCTCAGATTAAGTTCAACTGAACTGTGATAGAGGAGAGACTTAGGAGGCAGTGCAGAGAGACAAAGAGATAAAACATGTATCCACTCTGCTGACTAAGATAGTTGTCTGAAATCCACATCCAGGCAAGACCACTTGAAGATTCTACATATAACTTTGCTGCTTTAGTAAAACCAAACCAACTTCCTAAGGATAATTCTCTAATGTTCTGATGACATTTTCTTCAAATCTACAGTTAGTCTCTTGGGAGGACTTTCAGCACTCTTGCAATACAGCTCTTAATATTCTTTCAATTCCAGTAATGCTGAAGACTGGATTTCAGGAATCTGACCGCTTTTCTCAATTTGGTTGAAGCTAAGGGAATAAATGACTTTTACTGGCTAAATCAAAAAAACAAAACAAAAAACCCAAACAAACAAACAAACAAACAAAAAAACAAACAAACAAAAAACCAAACAAAAATAAAAGGGAGATGGGGAGAAAGGAAGGTTAGGTAATTAATTTCCACTAGAAATATTGACAAAACAATTCAGAGAATTTAACAAGAATCTAGAAATTGTTTGGTTTCCAGGACCAGATTCTCAAATCTGCATTTCTTGGACAAATGAAGTATCTAACAGAAAAATAATTCCTAGATCTTGTCTCAATAGCTAGCATCATCTTCCATTCCATTCTTTTGAAGCATCTTCTCTAACTCACAAATCCTGCTTTCTTAGTGTGCAATCTTCTTCTAAAATTTTACTTGCCTCTCATCCAGCATATAAATTTTCATTTTGTCCCTTTGATTTTGCAGAATAAATTTTCAAGATGATTTTAGTACTCAAACATATAAAAAAAACTTTTAAAATATAAAATATTTTTACATGTCGTATCTCTCTTTTCTCTTTTGTTTTTTTGTGTTGTTATTCTCTTTCAGCCATTCCTAGTTCTATTCCATGCCTCAGAGCACCCCCAATGAATGGTGTTTTCTACTTAAGAACAGACCCTCATGCACCTCTTTTATAGGCAGAAAGCACCTTTATTCTCTGAAATCCTATGATACAGTCCTTTCTCTGCAACCATGAGAATGAGAAGTATTTTTTCTTTTTTAATATGAAAAACATCCAAATCACAAGATATACATATAAATCTCCACTCTAAAACCACCCATTTCTTCCATGTTGCCCAGGAAATGAGTACATAGTTAATCATGATGAACAAAACACAAAGCTCTCCACCTTCTCTATTTCCATCTTTCGGTCTGTCAGCCCTCCAGACAAGAAGCTTCTTATTCCATTTCCATACAAATTTTGGAGATGAAACAAAATAATTAAGAAAAATTCATCATATTCTAAGTAAGAACATCCTAATACAGGGGATTTGAGTTGCAATGACTGACAAACAGGACATGTTGGTGATTGAGTTAGGCTGTGGGCCTGAGAAACTGAAGCCAAGAATTGCAGAGGCCCCCAAAGGTCAGCAGATTTCTCATCTCTCTTGCTGTGTTCTCTGCAGTGTTCTGTTAACATTTTGCAATAGATTCAGCAGCTAAGTTTTTGGGGTGGGTGTAAGAGCGCACCGCTTCCTGTGTGGCCGTTCTGCTTCCTGTTTTCTCAAGGCTGATGGAGACAAGCTGGCGGAGCTGCTGATTTTGAAACAGGGGCAGCTGCATGATTGTCTTGTGAGAGCACAGAATGAATCACCATCCCATTCTTATAGAAAAATCCCAAATATTTCCAGAGTTGGAACTCTAACGCTGTGGCTTTGGGTTACCTGCTCTTTCATTGAGAGGAGGGTGGGGAATGCCCAGAGCACCAAATAGTCAAATATTAAGAGCCAGACCATGACAGATTATGAGATTACTTCAAAATTCATATAACTTTTTGAAGATTTTCTCTGTCTGCTGAATTTCCATTCTTTAAACTACATCCTATTCTCTGCAATAAGAGCAAGAAATATTTTCTTTTTTAATACGAAAAACACAAAGTATTGTTAGACTTTTAATAAAGCCACAGGTCAGTAACAATAAATTGATAGGAAAGTCACTGAAACAGAGAACTACTTTTACACGAATTTTGATAAACATTCAAACAAAACAAATATTCAAACCATTGGAGGGTTCAAGGGTATGCAAAATTCAGTTTCTTGGTAAAAGAAGAGAGTCCTTTGGTAAAAAACAGGAAAGGAAGGGAAAATAAACTGGCAAAAGAAAAATCCTCTGCTGTAAGAAAAAAGATGCAGAATAAATCTATCCTATTGTAAGCTGTATCTGGTTGTTATTATTATTAAAACTTTAGTATCAATATGACAGATTCCCCATAACTATTTACAAATAACTACAATATAACCAGGATTACAGGAGACAATTCCCGAGTAGGCTACTCTCAAAACTGAAAGGAATATTTGAAGAACCTGCTTGCATAGTGCAAACACCCTCCATCCACCCCACCCCGCTTCACTCCCTAAAAAAGGCAGTTAAATCAATACTCTACTTAGAGCTTCAGACTCATATCAGCCCCTAGTTTGTCTAGAAATCTTAGGCTAACACCTGTTAGCTAACATATGCTAATAAATATGCTTCAGAAATCTTTTATGGATAAGGCAGTGTGCATTTTACTGTACATTAAGCTCATTTAATTAAATATTAGGCTTTCCTCTATGCCTTAAGTTATCCATCATAGCACTAGACATTTCTGGCAAACTAACATGACTTTTTTTTTAACCTGCTTCAGTTCAGATCCAAACTCCTCAGCCTGTTCCAGACTGGTTCATGATTAAAGTCTTAATTCATTGTTGTTATCAATTCCATGCCCAAAAGCAGCCCAGGTCTACATTTTGGAAACAAGATCTATGCAAAATGGAAAGGAGACAGTGAGAAAATAAGAGCCTAGAAAATCTCTCTTAAGGCTGAAGGGAGTGGTGATAAAAGGAAGAACAGGGGGGACCCTCATGTGGGGAGATATGTGTGGTCACTCCTAATGTTTGGAGCCAGCCCAGAAAGGAACAGACTACTATTTAAAGCACATAGCTCTGTTACTCCTTGATCTCACCGTAAGCCTCGTGCCTCAAAGCGATTGTATATTCAACTCAACTGGCTGCCAAATGTTTACTTTGGGCTGGATGTATTGAAAACACATACTCAAGCATACTTTTATTTTCCATATCTCTATGCTTGTATGCTAACACCTCTGCTTTTGAGCATCTATTTGAACTTCATGATACATTGCCTAAGTTCTTAAAAATTCTTGCATATCATCTTCCGCTTCCTGGACCCTTATACCCTTCTACTCTTGCCTGGTCCCCCACAATCTTAGACTGTGTTTTACATAAATATTCAATGTGGGTGAATGTCCCTTTGCTTTCTGAATTCTTGGGCCTGCCCTGAATTTTCACAGAGAAGTGAATATGAAAGAGCTTGAGTTCCTCTCCCCACACTGCATTTGTTTCACTTTCTCCTCTTTTCACTCACTGATTTAATCTGAACCTCTCTGAGTTCAAATGTAGGGTTTCTGAGTTCCCAGTTTTTAGGATGAAGACATTGGCATTGTTGGAGTATGCAAGCAATGAAGACACCCTGTTAGATATCTTCTTGATCTGTGTCAGTGGCTCTACCTTGAAACATTAATATCTTTAGTCCCATTTTTTTCTGAAAATCTTATCAAACCTGCTTAGCGGTATCTACACATGGTTTTGCATATAGAACACTGGAGTAGGAAAGGGCACATCCCACTTTCACTGTCATACCACTGAGCAAAACATATCTGAGAATCAGTCTATGGTGCATTATAAGACAACTTATTTATTTTTCCTTGCTAGCTTTCAAAGCAGAATGACTTCAGTTCTCAATCACACACAGTTTTGACTGTCTGGCATGCAGCTCAGTCTGCAGCAACATGGAGCCAGCATGGTTATTGTGGGGCAATTACTTGCAACGCTAACTGGGAGGTTCACAAACTGGAGAAGCAGTGTAGAGAGATGCAGACAGGTCTTGAAATTTAAGAGAAAATGCAATACTAAAAGACATGGAGGGTGGTAAAACACATGTGGATGGTGGTAAAAAAAGAGAAAAATCTAGGGATATGTCATCTATGGATTTATCAGTGTCCACCACTTTGGATGATAACATCACATGACAAATGATAATAACTTTCCAAAAATGTCCAGCAGTGTTTTCTGGGCATGAACAGAGTAGATCAAATCACATAATTTTGTGATTACTGATGTACACCAGTAGTTCCAAAACTTCTGCATGAGGAAGCAGGCCTTTTACAGACCTGTGTGTTAAACCTGGCCAGCCCTTTGAAACCACACACTATGAGTGACAGAGCCCATGCTGACCAGAAAGGCAGGCTGCTATCTGGAAATTAGCTACCCAAGGCTGCTACAATTCCGTGGCTTAACCATCAAGTCAACTGTCAGGCTGCTGGGTGGGGGTGGGGACATTGCAGTGTTGTTATGAAAGTTGTTTATCCACTGATTATCAGCAATGAGAATATACATGAAATACCAGTAGGCTTTTACAGAAAGAGCCTCTGAATTGCATTGGGGTAACAGACAGTGCACTGTGTCCCTGGTTTGTGCTCCAGCAGAGACCTATGAATAAGTTAACTAAAACCAGTCCTACTACTCCTCTCTTCTTTTGAGGCTGGATAAACACAGACTTATCAACACCAATGTAGACAGCACTAGTGAAGTGTGGAACATGGGAGTTCTGGGGAAATAATGCATATGCAATTTGGACAATCTGGAACCTTATTCTTTCTTCTTGAGGTAATAATGAGCAGAGTCTACACAAGGCACTGCTAGTCTGCAGTCCTGTTCTTCCATATAACATTGATGTTTTCATTTCGGGTGGTCAGGTGGCATGAACACGAATACAAGCTTTAGCTTTTAACTATCAGATAAGTTTTAAGTCTATTAAAGAGGAAAAAGTCATCGTGGCAGAATTTCCCAAAAATAAAAAAAATCGTATCACTGTATAAAAGAAAATATTTGTGAAAAATTGCAGGTCTGGGCTGAATGAAAATTCAAAAAGAAGTGGTTAGGAATTCAGGGCCCAATTCTCATTTTCTGAGTAACCTTTTTTCTCTGCTCAGGACCAAGACCGTGCATGTATATCAAACCTACAGGTTTTTTAATTTGGACAAAATGGTATGGAATGTGGAACAAAAGCTTCTGTTCTCATATAAGGGGCCCATAAAAAGATCCTAGTACTCTCAAGATGAAAAGTTCTTTTCTTTGTCTTGTTTTCACTCTTGCTCTTCAGGTTGCTTTCCTTATCAAACTGGGAAAACAAGTAATATTCTTTCAACACTGTAATAAGAAGGTAGTTAAAAAAATAACCTTCCTGGTCTGGGTGAAACTTCTTTGACTCCCTTCTATGTATGAACCTGATGCTGGAGACAGGTACAACCAGAGCCACTGCAAAATATGAACCAAGTATCAAAGCTTAGTAACAAACTGTTACAAGGTATGTTTTCTGATGGTTTATGAATGGCTTTTTATATAATTTAAAGAAACTGGGCCTATGGTAAATATTGATAAAGAAATAATCTGTGGAAATTCCTCACCTTTCCAGTCCAGTCAAATAAAATAAACATGGTCCCCTGAAATATATACACAAAATCCAGAGATAATTAATCTATGGAAAAGGTCTGTTGTAAAAAAGAATAGTCCTCACCTACGTGAGGCTGGTGAGTGTACATTATACTTGTGGTGAACTTGCATGTGTGAAAGACAATTTTTTGTCCAATAATTAATACTGAACAAGAGGTGTGCCCTTTATCCTTATACAGCTGGAAGGAAAATAAAGAAAACTTGTACCTTGTCTTTATAGTCTTATGTTCCACAACAAATCTAACATCTCACTGGTAAAAGGTACATAACAAATGTGAAGGAAGAAAGAGGCTTGGGCGTCCATGCACAAAGAACCAGAAGAACTAGAAACTGCAGAAGCACATAATCACTTTAAAACAATTTCAGATATTTTGTTCATATTGTTGCCAAGTGGATTCCCTAATGGCAAATTAGCAATTTCTGACTGCTAGGATGATAACCACCAGAGTCCCCTCTACGGATTCCGGTAGAGGTCTCCTGCAAATCTAGCATTTCATCTGTCAGTCAGACCTCAAAGTAATGTAATGTAAATGCAATACATGAAAGACAGGCTGAGAAAACAGTTTAAGCCTCAGTGGAGTGTGCTAAAATGCTAAAATAAGAGGAAGGTCCTGCTGGCTGACAGGATTTGTGAGAAAATGTCTTAGGATTCAGACAAATTCTCTAGGGGTGTTTTCTTTCTTGTTGTGCTACAGTCACAAAGCATGTTTATACTCAACACACAGGAATTAAGTTTAAGAAAAAATCCCTGAGAGACTGTAAACTCCCTGATATTTAAATAAGCAGCTATTTTAGTTACTTTTGTATGAGGCTTTATTGTCACAAGATGACTCTATAAGGAGGATATGCCAAGAGAGATTATGTTTGGACAACTTGCCTTTTCTGGAGTGACAGCAAAACCAAATTTTTTTTAATGAACAAGCAGTAAATAAACAAGCTATCAAGATTTGAAAAATTCAGCTCATCAGATATTTTCATTTCGAAAAAGAAGGTAGTTCTCTATAGAAAAATAAAAATTAATCGGAGTAAAGAAGCATGTAACGCCTTTTAACCTTAGAGGGACTACAGACTAACATATCTAGTTTCAAAAGTTATGTCTTGATTATTTAAAGAATGTAAAGAATAAAGATTTTGAAAATTAATGTGGGATGGATTAAGACTTTACTTGAAACAAAATTGAAAAATGCTTTAAATTTAATTTTCTTGAAAGAGTAGGGTATTGACTTCTTGATTTGGATTATTTTTCACATTTCACTCAAGCACCTTCCACCAGTGATGTTCCCAACACTAAGCCTGATCTAATTCTTTGAGGTCAAGGTAAAAATTTGTCCTTATTTCTTTGAAAAAATATCTAGTCCATTGATGATGACTGACCTTGAAGCTGTTCTCTATTCTTGCCTCAGTAATTAGGGTTTTATGAGTAAGTACAATAACTTCATTCAATTTTGATCTTTCTAAAAACTAATTGGATCAGGAGAATAAACAGAAAAATATTTAGGGAACTTTCCTTCCACGATTGCAGAAAAGCAGCAGGGAGTGATCCCAAGCCTCTGTGCATTGTAAAAGAACTGACTGTATTTTTGAATGGAAAGGGAGCTATACAATATCTCTCCCCAAGCCTACATATACTGGCCATACAAAAAACTTTTCTTTTCTGACCTCATGCAAAATGGGAATGGAAAAAAAAAAAGGGAAGCATTCTCTGTAGGAGATTCTGAGAATGAGAATCATATTTATTAGGCCATCTTTACATCATCAAGAGGTAGCTTGTGAAAAGAAGTAATTTTAGTCTTTCCTCTCTTCGAGGTTTGATATTAATATTTCATCAAGGGAAAAAAAAAATAGTAAATAAATGGAGCACTGCATATCCCAGTGCCGACTCATAGCTGCTTGTTAAATATAAAGCTCTGGCATCAGAGCTGAAAAAATGTGCTCATACATTTGGTGCCAAAAAAATCAGTGATAAGTGGAAAGAAATAATTATTATAAAGGCTGTGTGCTTAAACAACCCTTTGCAACTATACTCAGCATTTTAGCTGCTTGGAAGTCACGGGAGTCACATGTTCTGTTGCTGCCTTTTGCCTCCCACTTAGAGAAAAGACTTGTCTAGTGTTGAGACTCATTCTGATGGGTTGATTGCAGGTTGACTGTTTCCTCAGTTCATCCTCAAGGATCATGCTCAATTCTTCCAGGGCATGCCAGCGGCAGCCCTTTTCCTAGGACTAGCACAGCTACTGAAATGGATTATGACATCTTTGTACAGCTTTAATTTTGATTCTTTGTGTTCAAATTCAGAGCAGTGAACATGCAGAGAGACTCTTCCAGCTCCTTCTTTCAAGACCTAACTATACAGTGTAACACAAAGCACAGTTCACCCATGGAGCCCCTAAGGCCTCTGCAATGTTTCCTTCTTCCTGAAGTCTTTTGATTAGCTCTACAAAAAGTCAATCCAGTCTCCACTAAAATATACTGAATCAAGTATGACACAAAATAAAGGAGTCTCTAATGCACTTAATTTTAATCATTCACCTTTCTCACATAATTCTTCAGCTTTCTATCTTTTACACTCCTACTTTGATGCAGCATATCTTCCATCACCTAGCTTAGCACTTTTAATTAGACCCAAGGTATAACTTCACAGGAGGTTTGCCTTCTGACTAGAGAACCTCTGATGAGCCAGACTTCCTTCCCAAAGTGAAAGTAGTCAGTCTGTGCCCCACTCCCCAACTGAGCTCTTCAAGACCCTCTTCTCATAGTCTTAGCACCCAGTACAAGACAATGCAGTCAGTAGTGCCTTAGATGATTTTCTGACACTGGTGGTTTGAGGATGAGAAACAATTTTTCTCTTTTCATAGGATGAGAAGAATAATCAGGTTAAATCCACAGCTTGAAGTGGATTGAAATATCAGGAAACAATCTCAAAACAGCTCAGCATATCATGCAAAGGGGGGAGTAAAATGGCAAAAGCTGTTCTAGTGAACTTCTTTACTGGCATGCTATTGAGCAATAGTTTCAATAACACAGTATATATTCATACTTACATACATACAAAAATTTTCACATATATGCACAAAACCATAGAGAAATCCCCTAGAATTTGGATGTGATTTGCAGGTGGTGTTCAGAAACAGATGAAGATTGTGGGGATAAGTTTGTAAGATTATTGCAATTCTTCACAGCACCCTCAATAGCAAATTAGAGCCAAATCTATTTAAAAACAGTAAAGGCAGAGAAGTGAAGTTGCCTTTGGTTGTGCTGTTTTTCTCTTTCACGTTGCAGCTTCCTCTTTCTCTTCACCAGCTCAGCACTGCTGGCAGCTTTTTATAAACCACGATTCCTACTGCTGTCAGCTTGTTTGGAAACTACATGGTGAGCTCAGTCCAGCAGCTACTGCTGTGGGTTTATGTTTAATTGCTGGCAGGATCTGCTTTAAATGCTGTACCCACTACCATAATTTTAATTCCAAAACACTCAAAGAGCTCTGTATATTCAAAAATTTTCAGTTCAAAGCAGAATTTTCCCCTAAATATGTGCAGTTTTGAGGCATAAACTGAAAGTAGAAATATAATCCACTAAATAAGTAGTAAAGAACTTCTGCATGATGCATATGGGAGGGATGGCCTCTGGAAGGTTACACTGTGGCAGGGTGGTCAGTAGTGCTGGGTCATTCTAGGCTGACAGTAATCTGCACTGAGCATGTAAAGTGATGTCATGACCAGAATAATAGCCGTGAAACAAAAAGCAATATTGAGATCTTCATATGCAGAAGAATCTTCTACAATTCCTCAGACACCAGACACCTCAGTTTCCACCAGAGACAGGGTGGATGAGTGAGTAGAGTGCTGTTCAGAAAGGTTATTATTACATGAATGATTCAGAAATAAACAGTGAAAAAACTTCATTTAGATGCCCCATCAAGGAGTCATTACTAGGAAAGCAGGCAGAAGCAACCATGAGGAGGAACAGGGGAAGGAGCAGGACTGAGGAAACACTGTTGGGGTAGTGAGATAATCAGCACCAGCACTCCTGAAATATTTGTACTCTCCCTGCTCATCCAAAGGCAAACTTGGCCCTTTATTTAGTGAAGAAGCTGGCTTGGGACAGACACGTTACGTTTTTTCTAACCACACCAGAAATCTTACAGCCTGTTAGGGGCTGGGGGATGATGGCAAGACCTTGGATGGCGCCAAATGATGTGCAGAAGAAAAGGTATAGAAAGAAGATAAAATTAAAGATTTCCTCTAGGTCACAGAGCTAAAAAATATTTTTAATCACAGATCTCTATAATTCTTCTATGGAGGTGCAAACATGCATGCATTTTACATGGTGAGCTTAAGCCCCTCATAAGAGGGTTACTTTTTTGTTATTTTTCTCAGATCCCTCAGAAATGCTCCCTGGACTTACAAGGCCTACAGACCAGGAGCTGAAAAATCACTGAATCCTGACTGGAAAATATAGGTCTAAACTCAATGCTTTCACTGGTTAAACTAAATTTAAATTCTTTATTACCAAATTAAATGAAAACAATAACATTGGTACAGCATGCTACAATTGTAAACTATGTTAAATTTAGTCACTGTTTAAAATACACAATACCAGCACCTTAAATTTTAAAGGATTTGTATAAAGGTGAGGTGTGTGACTGAAGGGACAAAAAACCTGAGTAAGGCCAGGGACATAGGACTGGAAATAAAGTGACTGCAGAACAGTTGAAGCTCTGTTTATCAGTAGAGCACATTTTATCAGCACCTTTACCTGTATTTGTCCATGCTGTACATAACTTCATGTAGTATTCCTAGTATAACTGTAAGTATCTCAGCCCCTTGTGTTATCAGTCACGGAGGGCCACAGTGGTTACTAAAAGACTCCCCACAACAGAAAAAGCCATCGGGAAAGTCTGTCACCTTCTCAGCTGGCAGGAACCCTGCAATCTGGGGACAGTCAGCTGAGTTATAAATACTCAGCCATGGCTATGTTTTGGTGTCTACTCTTCTGTCTCCTACCATCTCCTACTCAGAAAAGAACCATTTCCCTTTTCTTAATGACCACTGAAATCATTTAGGGAATTTCCAGCACATGGTGTACAGATTCTGATTCACTTTAAACCCAGAAAATGTTTAACTCCTTCTGGTAATTATTGTGAATTGATCCAGTCTTACAAATGAAGGTATCCCAAGTTCCTCTTTCCCTTTTTCCCTTTCAGCCCTATACAAGCACCTGGCATTCAAATCACTCTACTCATCTGCACCCCACTGTCACTGCAGTGAAGTCTTAGTCATGAGACCTTACCTCTCCACATGGTTCATTTGTTCAGATTTATGAGTCTCTTTTCCTAAAACAGGAAGATAATTTCATTTTTCTCATTTTCTGAGATACAAATATACCTCTTAGCTTATTCTTCTGTGACATTCTTTTCAAATGCACTAATACAATATGGTCAAAACTAAACCTTTCAGTTTTCCTTCCCTTCTACTTCCTTCTTTTAGCAAAGTTATTCTTCTTATTCTCACTGTCACTTGGGTGTTGTCTCTGACACTATGCCAATCTACTCAAACAGGTTTTATCAAGGATGTGCAGCCTCCTCTTGCAGGACACCTGTAAGAATAAAGTTTTTTGCTTTCCTTTCATTGCTTAAACTCTTGCCCACCAATGGCATGAACAATGAGTCTCCTTCTCCCGGCTGTTCCTGGCTTCAAACTCTCTTTTCTCATTCTTTGCTTTCTTCATTGTGAGTGGGATCAAATAGCTGTTCAAATGCTCTCTTGTGTATTTCTCCACTATATTCCTCTCAATTACCATATCAAAACTTTTGAAATCCTTTTAAGTCCCTTCACACAACTGTTCCTCATGAGTCTTTGTTTCTTCAACGTCTAATATAATGATATAACATAATTTTTTAATGTTTGATGTAATACTTCTGGCACAAAACAACAACAAAAAAGAGCTAGATAGAGTTAAAAAGAGTTAAATTCAGTACAATACCTACTGAAGTGTAGGTACAAAAAATTGCTTGCACTAGAAAAAAAAGATTGCAAAATTAGAAGACCAATTGCCACAGTCATGAGAACAACAGGAGGGAGGAAACAAAATATCAGCCCATTGGTTGTTAGAACAACTTTGCAAAAAACACAAGATCAAAAATATAGAGAAAAACAACTCCAATCAAACACCTTCAATGGGCTTGCAATCTTTACCTGACTAATGTGGTATTTGTCAAAGCAGTAAGCAAACTTTCTTTCTCAAGAAGGGTATGGCTTAAGGCCAAGCTAGTTATCTCTAGACTGTTAATTTTTTCTCTCACAAAATTAATGAAGATTTTTAATTTTTACCAAAGCCTGTAGATTTCAAGGCACCTGGAAAAAAAACACAGACAAGAAAGCAAAAATGAAAACTGAATAATCTAACTGCATGAGACTGTGTGAAAATGGTCTGAGGTTACAAAAGGCTAAAATTAATTAATTCAAACACAATTTTTCTAGTTAGCAATTACTTCTGTAAGAAAAAGTTTCTATAGATAATATACTACTGAGTGTGTCATACACACCTGTCCCAGCCATGGAGAAGAAGCTGTGACCTAAGGCTTGCACACGTTTCACTTCTTATGCCCCCAAATGTCTATGTGAGGATGTATAAAGAGCACTGGCTTCTAGTACTTTAGTTACTTTGTCTATGCATTCTGTTCCAGGAACAAAGCCCTTGTGAAAGTAGTGGCAGAGAGCAAGAAGCACAGTTTATGTAGCGCACTGGCTACCTAAACACATGTTTATTTGTGATTAGTGTTTTTCTCTTTAGAATTCTGAGAGTTTACTAAGAGAAATAATCCTAATAAGATGCAAGTCTGGAAAGTATTTCCATTAGGAGAGCAAGACTCCTTCCTAGATACAGCTGAACTCTCAAGTAAGGTCTTCAAACTCCATACAGCAAAGATATTTCTGACACAGGTTGACAAAGGTCACTACAGACTCTGGAAAGAATCCTCTCTAATGGTGGATGTAGAACAGCAATTTAGTTCAGATCACAAGACCATTTCTAAAATTAATCTCCTGATCCTCCCCACTTACTACATTTTACATCATACAGCTGTATTAGAATGCACAAACTATATTCTTTTCAGATGAAAGTGAAGATATGGCTCAGGTCTGCAGCAGCAAATGGGAATTCAGTCCATGACATCAGACTAGGATCAGTCTGAAGTGTACCCTGTCAGAGGAAATATAGGGTGTGTTTCCTCCGTTTACAACAAGTATTTTTCTCTACAAAAATGCTCTTATTGAGTTATATCACAGATGCATCTTAACCTTATAGCTTAATTTTTACTATTCAAATATATTGGCGGGGGGTTGGGGGAGGAAGAGAGAACCTCTACTGGACTGCAGGTTCTCTTTGAAGGGATTGTAGACAATAATGCCTCCATCTTACTGGTGCTACTGACTGTAGGTAGTATGTACACTACACATAACTTCAAGAATAGATGATATGAAAGCACTCGCCCATGTTAATTGCTTGAAATGTTACAGAGGTTTTGTTTTGAGAGATTGGATGACAATAAAAGAGCAGGAATATGCATATTGAAAATCTGTTGCTAGCAGAATGCACAAGATCGTCAAAAACTGACATAAAATCTTCCAGTTATTTGAAAATGCCTTAAGACCAAAACAAGTTTTCCCAAATACAGTGAACAGCAAAATGCAGCTAAGATGGAAACAGATCTTGAAGCTACATAAATTGCCAAAGGGAGATTTTCGTCTTTGCTGAATTTTGTTTTACGGAGAGTTTAAAAGTTACTAATCAAACACAAAAATAAGTGCCTTTCATTTCTGTAAATGATTGCATGTCATAATAATTTTAAAAATATCCATGAAGCTTTTGGGATTAATACTGATTCAAACTGTTTCTCTTTCTCCCAGTGAAAATCGTTATCTTCATTCTGATATGGATTTAGTCTAGTCTATGCTTGAAAACCATTGTTGATATAGAGAAGTTAGTTAAGACTGATATTTTAATGACATTTTATGGCATTTCCCACCAGCGAAAGTCCTTGTACAGATGCCATTACACAAAACTCAGAAACTCATGAAAGCTGAACTGTCAAAAGCATTTTTTTGCAAGTAAGAATTGCGTCAGCTCTGGGAAGGGATATCCACATAGTGAGGAAAAGTCTTTGTTCAAATACAGCCATGGTAATAAACCTGTTGATATCACAAAGGAACATCAGTGAGTGATAATCTAGCACAGTGGAAATGCGAGCATGTATTTCAGTGGAGTCTATATTCAGACTGCTAAGGTTGCTAAGGTTCAGGTCCCCATGAGAAAAAGTGGTAATAAATTCTTTTCAGTCGGTAATTTGCAGCAGCCATTTTCTGGCTCCTGCTCTCTTATTATTGATATATGCAACAAAGATATTTCAACTNGCTAAGGTTGCTAAGGTTCAGGTCCCCATGAGAAAAAGTGGTAACAAATTCTTTTCAGCCAGTAATTTGCAGCATTTTTTCTGGCTCCTGCTCTCTTATTATTGATATATGCAACAAAGATATTTCAACTCATCTTCAATACAGTAGCAGTATATGTAACAAACAGTTATTTACAGAGGGCTGTCCTCTAGAGCTCCAGAGGTTCCACAGTTAGCGATCCATGTCATCTGAATGGATATTCAGTGTTAAGGGATAGTATACAAGATCCACAAGTCATATTGTGTCCAGATAAAAACAAGTTCAATGGAAAACATAGCTCTGAGGAGAGAGTGGAACATACAAGGAAATTCCTAGCTTAGAGGTCTTGTCTTAGTGCTACAAGAAGGCGTAGTAGCAGAATCTGTGTAAGCACCTGTTTCTGATTAAAAGACTTCAGAATGAGTGACATCTGTGGTTTTAATTGCAAGAAAAATTACCTTCTAAGCACCAAACAAGGTTTGAGGTAACGAGACCTCTCTGTGATGTGGTTGCTAGTTGAAACCCTTTTACTTTGGTAGTTTGTGGCTAGAAATAGTATGAAGAATAAATGGCTAGAGGTAGGAGAAGAAATGTTTCAAAAAGCTGTACACAGTGAGGTGATGCTTAGAGGGAAAATTTTAATATGAATGTTAAATGTTTTCAGAAATAATCTTTCAGAAGCAATCTTTCAGAAACTTAATCTTTCAACTCAGCAGGCTTTTTTCAAGTTCTCCAAATTTCCATCATGGAGAAGGATCCCTACCTTATTTCAAAAGCTTTTTTGAACATCAGAATACATTCTGTGAGGAGCAGTTCACATCATATGCCTCTGGAAATCAGTTATCTAGTACAACACTTTTTTGTAATTTCATCTGTTTTCTGCATGTAAGTCATCTAATAGTGTAACTGCAAGGATCTGGGGCAAAAGTATTGTCTCTAGTAGGCCTTCCTTTCGGGGTGAGAAGATTCTGTGATTGCAAACAAGAATAAGACACCAGTTACATGCAACAGTGAGAAACTAATCTATGTTGAAATTTAGCAAGATTGTTATTAGTGATATTCCTATACAAATATGATAGATTAGGCAAGCATTTTATTTCAGTTTTAGCATTTCCATTTATGGAGATACTCTCCTTCCTAAAAAGCTTATTCAACTGGTAGACTTTCTGCTGATCATGAAACTCTATGGCATATTATTTAGTTCTAATTCACCATACAGGGAATCAATTTCATTATTTATATTGATAACCGTGGTGCGCTTACTATTACCGTATGTTTAAACCTGGTTGATAATGTTACAATCTAACATTGCCAGAGTGCAGTGAGGCTGGTGCAAAATATATATCCTTATTAGGTAATTTCCTGTGCTAAGAGGCAGTGCAGAAATATCCTCCAGCCTACAAAATATAGTTCACTTTAATAGAAGCCTCTCTGTGTAAAACACTAAGTTTTTAAACCTTTCAGAAGCTGCTTAAGCTATCTTTCAGGGTGCCATGAATCAGATAGCATATCTTCTTTGTTCTGAATAGCCTTTTTAATAGACACACAATTTCCACAGTTGCTTTTATCAGCTATTATTCAATTGCTCACTGTAAGATTTGTGTGTGCTATTGTTCCCTCCTGTCTCCTCTGTTTGCACTGAGTTTTATCATCCGAGCTATACTTTACTTCTCTCCCTTCCCCCCAGATGGTTTGCTCACTTCCAAGCTGGTATCCAGGAGGAGACTTGAGAATCATCTCAGAGACAGAACTGGACTGTTAAGCAGCTTGCTTATTCCTAGGTTATAATTAAGAATTCATTATATGAATAAAATAAGAATGAAATGCTTATGTATCACCTCATGCTGATGAAATTCAGTTTGGGGCTTAAAGAGTTAATTTCCCATCATGTTCTTGATGTTATCCCATTGCTAATATGGTTTGCTTGTTGAGTTCCTGAGGGTGAGGAATGAGAGGAACTTGTGAGCGGTCTCTGGTTTTACCAGTGTACAAGGGAGGAAGTCTGTAGTGGCTGAAATTCCCCCTCACACATAGACCCAGGTGAGTGGTGAACAGGCTGCTTTCAAGAGCAGAACCTGTGGCACATGGGCATAGATTGAAGGGGAACAACCCAGACAACGAAACTTCACTTTTCCAAGACAGTAGTGACTAACTGTGAAGCAAGAAGGCATATTGCAGAATGAGAGAGTTCTCCCCTTGTAGCCAAGACCCATTCCCTACACCTTGCCCCATGGCCCTCTCACTTTCACCACTGCCAGCACCTCTGTACGAAGGGCATTTGTTCACTGCAGCCAAATGCAAGTAGAATGGGGGAGTGAAGAGAGGGGAGAACATCATGTGAGAAGAGCTAACACAAAATCTCGACAAGAAATTTCTGTACTTGACTCTTTAGAGAGAAGTCTATAAATTTCATTCTCTACTTGCTGTTGAAGGCACTCAGGACTTGAGAGAAGTCAAGTCATTGCATGGGACCTGTAATACTTTCTCCTTTTCCCTACTCACTTTCTCCTTGCAGGAGTTACAGATGAAAAGAATCCACAAGAAACAATTAAGAAGACAAAGTGTCTTTCACTGCTTCAATTAGTCTCTTGCAAAATTTATGGCAAAAGTCTCATGGGCATCACTTCAGTGTTTTGTATAAACCTAAGACTGTATATTCAAAACTGTGTACTCTTTTTTTCCTATCTGCTAAGTATTGCCACGTAATTTCAACACAGGACTATTATTAAAGCAAGTCTATGCCACTGCACTGGCCTCAGAGAAGTTGTCAGGATTGTGTCTTTACGATATATCATTAAACTGGAGAACAGCACCATTGTTATGGTTCATGTACAGTTGGAAGCACATAGTCTTCCACAGAGTGCTGCACCCACATGCTTGTTTATTGGTAGCAGGCCCAGGCTCTGGGTATCTGATTATACAGTAGCACCTGCCCATGGCAGATCTGGCTGAGCACAGACTTCCTGCTGCAGCGCGACAGCTCCATAAATGAGAGAGATTTATGCAAACTGGCTAAAGTGTGATGTCACAGCGCTCTAATAGACCCAGGGGCTATCTTCCTTCTACAGACATTTGATAAAATCAGGAACTTCACATACGACTTGGGAAGAAGTTCACCTCAGAATCTATTAGGGCAAACTATGAAAACTTGTTAGGGTCCTTCTCCTATACTGAGATCCATAACTGCAAAGGGACTTTAAAGAGTCCGAGGATCTCAGCGGATCTCACTTTTTTCTTTTTTTTTCTTTTTTTTTTTTTCTTTTTAATGTGATTTTTTTTCAAGTCAGTTATGCTGGATGTTTGAAAACTGAATTAAGAAAAATTCACTCAGAAGTTGGCTGAATGTTGCAAGCTTGCAAAATGGAAGGATTTCCCCTTATTCCCCCTGTGAGTATATTGGGTTTATTCCTAATACAGATCATTGGGCTCAGTAGAAAAAGGTAAAGTAAACCAGGTTTTATTATTTGAGAATATCTCTGGTTTTGTCTGTATTTGTAATGCCAGGAAGTTTGGCTTAAGTCAGTCTATAAAACTAGTTGACAACATGGCAATGAAAGGGAAATTAGCATTTCCTCCCCAAACTTGTATCTGATTTTGATCTCCATTTGTTTTTACAGATTAAATGTATGGTATTTTTGTACAGTACCAGTATAGCAAGCCAGTAAATCTCTTTTCTTCAATGTTGCCTATGTGATATAAAGCCAAGTCTTTCTTCAGATTGTAGTTATTAATTATCTGGAGTCTCTAATATAGTTTATGTATTTAACCGTCTACCAATCTGTGAGAGAAGAGTTGTTGAATGCTTATTTTGCTTATTGTGGATTTTAGGACTCTGTGCTCTTCAAAATGATGGCATTTTAGTTTCTAACTTCATCTTGTCTTGAACTGAATTCTCTTGAACTCACTTATCGTGGAAAAAGTAATTTGTGAATGAGGGGGAAAAAGCACACAGCCCTCATTTGGGAGTTTCAATGTTTTCTCTAAAAATAAATATAAATATATATATTAATTATATATATTATATATTTATATATAAATTTTCCTGTGTGCTTATGAGGCTGTTTTATCCTTTTCTTAACTCTGAAGCATTGTTGCACTGCTCTAATCTATCTTATGGTGAATTGAAAAATTATTATTTATGAAGAACGTAGTGTCACTAACTTGTTGTTCAGAAACAAATCTTAATGGGAAATCTCTAAGTAGAATGGATAAAAGAGGCCCTAATTTGATTTCATTAGGTTTGTAGAAGCTGAAGAGGTGCCAGATCAGGTGGTTTACTTTGCTTTTTATGTGGTAGATGACTTACAATAATAGCTATACATGTGTCAGAGAACAGAAAGAGACAACGCAGACCCAAGAGTTTTTTTAACAAAAACTTGTATCAAGTTTTCTATTTGTCTTGTCCCATTTGATGAAGACTAAAATCATGTTTCCTTATCTTCCATCCAGAAGAACAGCCCTTTGAATTCCTGTCATATTCAGTGTTTATGCTGACTGAAAATATTTGTCTTCTTTTCGGGGGAGACACGTTATTCTCACAGTTTACCATCAGTGTCCCTGATATTCTCTCAATTTATCACCAGTGTCCCTGAAATCCCCTATCTACTCAAAGGGCGAGAAGACCCTAAAAATAATTTTTCCTAAATACGTGGAGTTACCCAACGGACCTACTGTAAGTGCATCAGACTAAAAATCTGAAAAGAAACAGAAAATTAAAAAGTACACAGAGATTTCTTGATGTGGGCTTGTTGTTGGGCTTAAAACAAACCAAACCAAAGGGCAACATAAATCTTGTCCTCCCAAGAACAACCACCCAAGAAACAAGCATCTCCATTAAAAAAAAAAAAAAAAAAGTTAATTTTCTCTCCATTCATTCACTCATAGACAATTTTTCTGGACTCTTTTTTTCCGGTATTTTGTTCCAGGGCATATATTAAATGAAATGATTGAAAATCTAACACAGTTTGGCCCATATTCTAGTCTGTGTTGCAGTTAATATTCTGGCTGAACGCCTTTCAGATGAAAAATACAACAGGCAGTGTAAATACAATTACACCTTCCAGAAGCACTTGACAGGGTAATGCAAGTTTTATTTTTGTGTTTAAAATATGCAAAAATTAATAATTTTGTGGTTTGTACTTTCAAAATTGCATTAAGTGCACTTTGGACACTGCGAGGTAGAGCCTTGCATGTCTGTGTCTCCTGGGGCTTTTTCAGAGGGGAGACATAAGCCCATTTCTAGGCAAGGGTTTCTGCTGCAATACTTCCCTCCTCCACCCCTCCCCGTTCAGTTGAGGGTGGGTCAGTAACTGCCTTCCTCTTGACTATGCTAGGAAACTCTTACCCTTCACTTGGAAAATGGTTTAGGTTCACTGTTTAAATGGTTTAGGAGTATTCCGTCTTCCTCTGAAAATTAGGAATTTTGTATGGGAAAGTTCTGCAAACTGGGTCCATGTCTTCCAACGCATGATAGAATTTAGTTGTGCTATGTGTTAAAAAATTATTAAGCCAAACACATTGACTAAAAGAGAGTCCCAGTTATATTGAATCTCTAAGTAGCCACCTGTAGAAATCACAGCTTTGAACGAAGTATTTTTGCATGAGAGCAAAAATGCCCCACAGAAGTACTCTGTTCCACATAACTGCCTTGCCAACACGGTCCAGTGAGGCTTGCCCAATGAGTAATCACACCAATATTTTTACTCATCTGCTCTAAAATAGTTATACTGTAATTTGTTTCCAAGGAAATACAGTTAAACTTGGCCTTAAAACTTGTCTCAGCAGCACATCACTGGAAATTGTGTGAAGTATTTCTGAATCATGTGCCAGTGAATAGTTATATCAAGGTAATAAAAAAAAGATCAGCATTTAGTGAATTTAGATTTGCCTGGAATAGTCTGACAAAGTCTTGGTGAATAACAAGGATTTTCAGACTGCTATTCAGTTAAATTCAATATATCTCTCTAAAACAATGCCAACCAAGCTTTCTCTGAGTAGTTTTGTGGCTTTTCCCTAGAGTTTCAGGCAAAGACGGAAGATGAAGCCACTCTTCATTTATCAAAGTTTGTGATAGAGAAAGTATTGTTTGTTCACCTCTTACTTGAGGGTGGAATATGGTTTTAGAGAGCATACTGCACCTCATGGCATGTATGAAAGGAGAAACCAACTTTAGACCACAACTATGAGTTCCTAACAAAGCTTTCTGTCACTCTTTTACATGAAAACAACTGATAGATTGTCATCAGTTAAATATTCAATTGTAACATAAGACATTCTTTGCTTTTTGTCAGGGGAAACAGTTCAATGTCATGGAAGTGCTATCAGTAAGATGATGAAATGAGTGTGTGGGTGGGGACTTCCAGAGAAAGATGGGGCAAGTGGGTAAAGATTGGTACAAGAGAAAACAGCAGGATATGGTGAAGCCTCTTCTCTCTAACTAGAGAAAGAGTTTTTAATGAAACTTAAAACAAACAAACAAACAAAACCACCACCACCCCCTAAAAAATCAGAAACTATTAAAAACAGGTTATTGGAAATAGCTTTTCTAATGAATAGGAGAAAAAAAATCCCACTTTCCCATAGGATAATCAAATGGAATACATGCTATACCATCTCCTTTTACCACTTTCTGATTAAGTTTGTGATAAATAAACTTCTAAATATTTAAAATACATCTTCCCACGGTAGTTACTGTACCTTTGAAGATCAGACACCAAGATGGAAAGTGGTGCCATTACAAGTCATTTGTGGGGAGGGATTGGTCCAGGTTGCTTGAGTTAACAAGGATATACACATATATATTTTATCAAATGGATCACTGCACAGAAAACTAATTTAAGGGCAAAAATTCCAAGAACCCATACTAAAGACATTTTAAACCCCAGACTTTCAAAACAGAACTGATAGTACCCCAATGCCCTATATAAAAGCAGGCTGGATTTGACTATCTGCAACTCACTCTGCAGTCAGCTGGATCTGTAAATATTAAGTGAATCACTGCTTCAAGAGTCTATTTAGCACACTTTCCTTTAGCTCTAATCATTGAATACACATCTGAACTTGTAAAAGTAGCTTTTGAATGGTAAAATACTTCGTTCTCAGCTCTCAGATTGTGAGACGCTATTGCCTGTTAATGTATATTGGTCTGAAATGGGGGAGTTGGAAAGTCTTTGGGAAGAGACAACAAAGGAAAAATACAATTAGGAAAAGTCAAATTTTTTTTCGGTGTCTAAAATGTGTATTTGTTATCTACTTTTGGACTGATGCTTGGCCTTCCCGCCAAGCTATATTTGTGTAAAGATATGAGTGATAGATGCTCTGTTTTAACTGTGGAAATTTTAACACATTAAGCCTAGATTGACAGGATGCTGATCCTTTAGGAAATTTGTTTACTTTTGGCTAAATAATTATCAGAGTTACAAACTTGGATGCATTGAGGTATAATTTTTTTATATATATATATAATTTCTATCAGTTTCTAGTATTTTAGTTGAAAAGAAACAAAGACTTTTCTTTCAAACTGTATACATTTACATGGCATTTTTAACCTCCATTTTCCCCAACTAATATAATGTACATTTTCCATTTGGATGTTGAGGTCTCCCCTTTCATACAATATGAATGCTTTCCTTTGAGTTATAACAAATTTACAATTCCAAACAGGAAGGCACAAGTTTTTACATTTTTCAGATTGTTGTTACTTAACAGGAAACATATATTTGTAGAAAGGAAATAGGGGAGTGGGTGAGCTAATTTACAAAGATAATGAAAAGTAGAAATTCCATTCAGAACTTTATCCTGAAGAAAGCAAACTACAGTCTCATTACTTTTTCTTGTCAGAGATCAGAGTACATCCAAAGCTGAAGGAATGGAGATCAGTAAATACATATAACCACAGAAAGAACACCAAGGAAATACATAGAGAAACATCAGAGAGAACGCATGCTGTACTGTCTTCTCTGACTACCCCTCTGAAATCTGGAAAATAGCTTATACTTCACATTAAATCTCTGTGTAGGTGAAGGGCAATTCTAGTGGAATCACATAGATTTGGAAATAGAGACTGCATCTACATCCTCTGGCAACGAGAGAAGAGTCTCTTCACTGGTATTCCTGCTGTGGATGCAATTAAATGACAATTTGCCCCTTTTCCTTAGTCTTTCCCTAACATTGTCTTTATCGTGGGTTGTCATCTTCTCAAGAGTGGCCCAAAGTGTTATCCACCACCCCTGATTATATTTGGACCTGACAGCTAGGCAGTGGATTTTCTCCTGAGTTTTTGAACATTTTCATGGAACTGATTCCTGGTTAGTGTATTTTCTGGAAGCCATGAACTTTTAGACAACCTTATCAATGCTTTTTAATTATACACTAATACAGCACATGGCTGCTACTAAGGATTTACCAAGGTCCAAAGTAATTTCTGAAAGTTTTTTTTGTTTTGCTTTGGGTTTTTTTTGTTGGTTGGTTGGTTGTTTTTTTGGTTTTGGGGGTTTTTTGTATGTGTTCTAATATCTTAATCCTCAGAAAAGGACAATCTTTAAATTCCCAAATTCCAACAGAAAGCACTGAAGGATTTAACCAGAAGAATTAAAGAAACCAGAAAAAAATCTTTTCCTTTTGCTGGCAGCTTATCTACTATCTCCATCTGTATTTTGATGGCAGCTGCTACCTTAGGTTTTGTAGTCTAGAGAAGGCAGAAAACGAGACGCTTGCCTGCATTTCTGTCATGCTGTCACCATAGCATAAGCTTACAAAATGCAGATGTTCCAAAAATGAGACAGATTCATGGAGGGAGATACAGTATTTGATACATACAGATAGGCATATGAACACAAAAAATATGTCCATCATGTAAGTTATCATGTTGTTTTAAATATTTGTCCTTTAAAGTTAGCTATGCTGAAGTCATTAATAGAATTAAAGTGTTTCTATTAATACCTACTAGAAATAATTTCCTTTCAAAAGAAAAAGCAAAAAGGTGTTTGAGTTCTCCTTTGCTCTTGACACCACAAGAATTTGTTCAGATTAGAAGAAAATATTGTAACAAACTTAATTGGACTAAAGTTTAACAAAACCCCATGAAGTACATTGTCCTTCTCTAACTTCACTCTGGAAAAAACCAAGAAGGAACATTAAGTAAAGCAATAGAACTGTGCACAACTAATAATAAACAAATGACCTTTATTGCAACAACATAAGATCCTAATCAATATTCATACTGGAATACTAGTCCTGGGGAGGAAGAGAAGGGGGAAAGTAACCCTATATCACCTGTTCTAAGAAAATAGAGAGAACTTTAACTCTACAGCTAAGCATCTAATAGGCCACAACTCAGCGTTTGCCCACATATCCTCTGCACATATCTAAGAGCCCTGTGTAGTTGATTGGAACCAGCAAACATTTAGAGTTCATTTTGGACAGAAATCGAGAAAGAAAATGGTTTTATGCCCTCAATGTCATTACCTGCATACAAACTGCCATCATTTAGTCAGATCTCCTAGAAACAATCAGAATAATATGTTTAGGCAAGTTTCTGCATTTTCTTTTGTGTGTAATAATAGTAATAATAATAATTAAAAAACTATAATGACAACTATAACAATGAAAATTATAACAATAATAATAACAATAAAAATAGTAATATAATGTCTGCTACTACCAAAGAAAATATTTCACTGCCATACTGGTGTGATGGCATCTTTACTTGTGCCTGATGCCCACAAGAGCTCTAAGCAGTATCGTCAGCAGGCTGGAGTGTGGGATACAAAGGACTTGTATATTACCACAGGACAAGTTCTGCTACACAGACTGGGCAGTCTTTTCTACTGGGATTACTCTTTTACCTTTTTTTTTTTTCAAACCAGTGTTTGGTGTCACCCACTGCATTCCTGCTGATTCAAAAATAACTTGAAGTCTCCCCTTTCTTTCCCTAAGCAATATAAAATGTTGCCTTTTACATCACCCCTGCACTAACTATATGAATAATTTGGAAGGGATTTGTGTAAACTTACAGTTCTAAAAATTCCTCTTCTTTTTACAGCCCTCAGAAGATATGGTACCCTATGAGTCAGACCTCTACCGACAGCCCCATGACTATTACCAGTATCTCAACAGTGACGGAGAGAGCCATGGTGGTAAGTCAAAAAATATCTCCTTGGAACATAAAGTCTCATGGAAAACAGATTTAGGACATACTAGGAAGGAACACATTTGTTGCTGTGATCTATAATGTATAGACACATATTTTCAAATCAGAAACCAAGATTATTTTATTCTGCTTAATGGCACTGTTCCAACCCAGCAACTGCAACATGGTTTCTCTGAAAGAGAATTTCAGAAAGCACTGTGTGATGCAAAGACCTTCCAGTAAGGTAGGCTCTCATGATGTCTATCCTTCATTATCTTTGCTGTATTTTTACTTTCCTCTGCAGATCAAAAGCACTCATCTTCTTTCACAATTCTTTGAGAATATGGATTTTCAATACTGTGTTTCTCTTCTTGTATTTCCATGTCCAATTCCTATTTGACTTAGGTCCTAGATAATCTATTTGTGCCTTTATTTTGATTAGGTTTCTTTGGTATTTGGCCTTTTTAAACTCCATATATTTATTTCTTTCTTTTTATCTCTTTTGCATGCTACCACACCTAGCTTTAACTTTCACTCTTCCTCCAGTACACCCAAGTACTTCCTCTCTCTAAATCTATGTAAACTTCCTTGTAGTTGTTTGTATGTAAATACAGCTCAGTATAAAAATGCTGTATGATTATTTATTACTTTAATTTGTGTATGTGATTTCAAAGCTTTTGTGTCTATATTTTGATGTTTTTTGGGCACTGCACTGGACTCTAAGCAGAGCTGAAGTCTTGCTTTGTGAATTTTGTCTCCTGTGAAATACAACGGTCCAGCAACACCACCCTGGAAATACCTGAGTCAATATTGACTCAGGAAGGAAAAGCACCGTTCTACTGTATTACTGGTGGCAGTCCCAGCAAATCCTGGAGTTTCCCTGAAAGACTCCCACTGATAGAGCAACCAGACCCATTTCTGTTTAATTTAACACATTAGCTACTCACAGCATAGCAGTGTTTTGTCTGTGGCAGCAGAAGCTATTTTAAGGAACAGCAAGTTACAGAATAGGATCATTCTGAGCATTCAGCTGAAAAAGATACCTACTTAAATTTGTTCTCTACATTGCATTCAAGAAACACCTATTGATATTCTTAACACCTGGAGACAAAGAATTAATTCAGTTTTTATAAGTTATCTCATGGCATCTGTTAGTCACACTAATCAAACCCAGCAAATTCCTCGTGGAAATTCAGGGTTTTTACATTATACCCTGTAGCTGTTTACACACTCATAAAATGAGGATAACATTGATTATCTCAAAAGGCAATTGTGACAATTAAGCAATAAATATAAAAGATGCCTTGTAGGAAAAAGCACTGGGAAATAATTTTTCTGTCATTACATAGGCTACCTCAAGCAACAACATCCCTTTATCTTTCATAGTTTTATCATCCCATCTGGTTTACTGCCCATTTTTCTGTTGGAAGGCTGTTCCTAAGCTCCATTTCTCAGATCATTAACATGTTTTTACTCATCCTAATGAACACAACAAAACCTGAGTAGTCACCTATACGGGTTATGGTCTAAGCAGTACCTAAACACCCACTTTGAACAGAAATTTGTCCGTTCCTAAAGTTGTGCTGCATTTGTCCAAAAGACCCATAAGAACCTGTTAAACGTTTTAAACTCCTGCAGTAAGTGGTTATGGAAGAAGCAACTTAAGCCCAGCCTGAACATTTCAATCAAATTTTTATTTATGAAAGCAACCATGTTGTATTTGGTTGTATCTAAATATCTAATGTGCCCAATGCTGTCCTGCATTTCTCACAGTCCAAAAAAGCAATGAACAATGAAAGAATACAGATGGAGACGGAAAACCACAAATTAACGCATTTTGTTTCTTTCTTATAAACACTGAAAAACTGAACTTTGGCTTTCATTTTGTTCACATGACGGAAGCAGTGGGTCTTGAGAAGAGCCATGTGGGAGAGCAGGAAAGAGACACCATGAAATACTTTTAGAAATACGTATGAACAATGAGGATAAAAGCACAGTGGTTGAAAAAGGGAGGGGAAAAGGAATAAATAAAGTGCTGTAGTGACAGCAGTGAAAGAGACAGAACCTGATTAGATGGGGGGGGCGAAGTAGAAATAAGAACAGAATCGTGAGAGAGTTCAACTTGAGGGACAGTGAGATCACTGGCAATGTATAGAAAATAACTTTGCAGATCATTCAGTAGCACTATGGACCTCAATATAAAACTTACCAGTTAATATAAATAGATGATACTAGACAGAATAATACTTCTGATTATGTTGACAAGGGACTGCTAAAGAAATAGAAAGTTTTCCTCAAGTGTCAGACGACCTCTCTCTCACTGCTAGCAAATTAATTTTGTGAAAGGGAGATGGCAGCATATTAATCTGTGGATCTGTGCTACTTACATTACAGTCACTTTTCTTGAACATAATGCTGAAGGCAACCCTTACTTCATATTTACATAAAAAAGCATAAAAAGTACACAAAATAGTGTGCCACTAATATAATATGTGGGAAATCTTTGCCAGTAAGTGAACAGTAAATTCAAAAATGCACCATAATATGTTCATCACTGTGTGCAATTGTGTGCAATTATTTTGTATACTGCAGTTTAGCTATTTTTTAAATACTGTAATAAACATAGAGACACAGTCATGCAGGACAGAAGCTACTTCAAGTGATCATGTATTAGTCCATCACCCAAGCCTGAGCTTGTAAGTCTGTAAATGTAACAGCATATTTTGTAACACTAATGCAATCTTAGTAATTGCAAAATTTCACTGCAGCTTTGTCTCTAAGTTTTTACTAAACATTATTGGTTTAGTAAAAATAATTTTTTGTATGAAGCTGAATGCTGACCCTTGTTGACCTTGTTGCTAGTCTCATGGAACTTACTAGATTCCATGATCTGGCGTTTTATTTTTGTCCCACCTCCTGGAATAATATTAAGGATCTCAGCTTTGATTTTGTTAGGATCCCAGCTCACGCAGAAGTGGAGGGAAGTCCAAACATGTGAACCTTAGTCTTAAATGCCACATGAAAGAAAGAAAGAATTCCAAACTTCATGAAAAAATCCCCTTCACCCTTGTTGACCTTGTTGCTAGTCTCATGGAACTTACTAGATTCCATGATCTGGGGTTTTATTTTTGTCCCACCTCCTGGAATAATATTAAGGATCTCAGCTTTGATTTTGTTAGGATCCCAGCTCACGCAGAAGTGGAGGGAAGTCCAAACATGTGAACCTTAGTCTTAAATGCCACATGAAAGAAAGAAAGAATTCCAAACTTCATGAAAAAATCCCCTTCCCTCAAAGCTATTTTCATGATTTGTTCGGGTCTGACTCACAGGTATTTGAATATTTGGAATTATTAAAATAATGAATTTTGTAAAGTGGGAGAATATTATTATAGATAAGATCTGTGCCCTGCCTAGGAGCACAGCATTTCTCTCAAGAATGATTCTGTTCAAGACATTAATCAAGACATTAATTTTCCAGTGTCCTTCAATATTTTTCTCATTTCCTCCATGGGGTTTTTCCTTGACTTGTTTTTTCAGATGTCGGAACACGTAAGCTATGCAATATGGTACTGTGTAAGAAACCCTCTCCTAGTTCATCATGTGTTGGAAAATCTGTACCACCCAGAGCAGAACCACCCAGAAACATTAGCCCAGCCCTCACAAGTCCAGCCATGCCAGCAGTCATCTCCTCAGACAGGGCAGAGTGCTGTGCTGACAGAGCTGTTACGTTTCCGGTTCAATAGCTGGCTCATGAATTTTTGCATGATTTTGCACTGCGTAATACAAATTTAGCCTGTTGCTCCACTTTTATTATAAATACCTTCCTTAAGCTTATTTCAAATTCTAAATGCTGGTTCTAACATTATTCATCTATTACAACAAGAGCAAAGCAATTTACAGTGATCAAAAGATAACGGAGAAAGTTCAATCATGTTTTCTCACTCGTGAAGTGAGAATCTACCTCCATAGTGAATATTAACACAATGCCTTTAGGTCCACTAATGCTTCCCAACAGGCTAACATCCTCTATGTCATGGGAGGGAGCTCAGAATTTGTGATTGTCCTTCCTCTAACCTTTCACTACATACAAGACCAAAACAAACATGATCTCCATGTCTCTACAAAAGAGAATTTTTTTCACATCCTCTTTCACTTCACATGAAATGTCTCATAATGACTGCATTGTGTAGCTATAGCTCGGCTTTTCGTGACATTTTCCTTTACCCAAAGAAGAGACACTTTCCATTTTTATAATTTTTCTTTCCTGTCTTTTTTCTTCCTTCCACCTTTATGTTTTGAGAAAATAACAGAATTGCTACATGTTACTGATATGACACTAACAAAGAACACAGAAGTAAATAGTTGCTGATAACTCTAATATCAGCAGACACAGATACTTAGATGATTTTTTTAAAATTTATTTTCATGGGCAATAATTTCATCACAGAGGGGCCTGTGGAGACAGATCCAAAATTTCTCTTTTTTTGTTACTAAACCAATATTATTTTCCCTAAGCATCACTGGAAAATTAAAAATTTAAAAATTAAAAATTAAAAAGTAAGGATCTTTCCTCCTATCACAACTAGAATATTTGGACATAAGTTTGTGTTGAATTAATTTCTGTCAGATTTATTTTGTAATGTCATATTATTATGTGATCACTTTACGTCCTAAATGCTGTGTTAATAGTACTGTTCTATTACTGTATTTTTACAGCAGCACCTAAACCCATCATAAAGGAATTTAATAAAAAATGGGCTAAATAGTAAATAGTGATTAATCTTTGTATGCATAAATAGCACTTCATAGGTTAATTTATTTGCCAAGCGAAAAGTTTAAAAAGTTCTGGAGCAGCAGTAACTTTGTGTTATAGCAGTGTCATAGGCTTCAAAAATCTTGGAGTATAGAAACATGACTACCGATAAAAGAGTATTTTTGAAGAATCCAAAGTAGACAACTTGGAGCATGCACAAATACTCATAGCTATGCGTGTTGGAAATGCTCTGTGTTCTCTCTTGACCACTGTAGTTGCTGCTAGTAAGAAATTTCACAGCTGAAGGCCTACCATTGACAGCCTCAGACCTTTCCCTGGGCTTTGTCATCCTAATAATTATGCATTGATCTCATTTTCTGTTATAGATTATCAATGACAAGGGTTCTTTGGGAATATACATTGGCATCTGACAGAGCACTTTCCACACAGTGAGCAGAGCCAGATCATTTTAATGAAGAAGAGTTTAGATTACTCCTGCAGTAGATTCTCAACAATTTAGTGTGGAGGGCTGCCCATGGTATATGGGGGCTTAGTGGTTGGCTCTACTTAGAGAAATCTGTGGTAATTTAACAGAGAAAAAACATGAGTTAGTGTGGTTCAATCTTCTCCTACTAAACTAAAATTTCACACTGAAAATACCCAAAGCTTCCTACAAAGACATAGCCTTAGAAAGTCTATGGATTCAAACTTACAAACTGATGTTTCCTGGGTTGATGCAGATGTGGATGTAAAAATACCTGGGTAATTTGCACTCATAAACCCCATTTTTTTACCAGAGACACCAAAATTTTTCTCTAGAGCTACAACATGAGGAAATGCTACCATATATTGTAATTACCTTGCGGTTATAAAATCCACACACAGCCCACAGAAAGAGCCATACAAAAACCCAAAGAAATTACAAATAATGAAGCAGCTCCCTGAATGCTTTTATAAGCACCTTTCTATCCCTTTTTCATGCAGTGAGGTGGTTTATCCATGAATCAGAAAAGTAGGAAGGAAAAAAAAATAAGCGCTGGTGTCATAAATTGTCTGATAGAGCCTTCAAGTAATTTTCTACTGGTCTGAGCCTAAAGGCAGCTAAAAGAGCATACAACTTTTTGGGTACAACTATTTTTGATATAAGCATATCACTGAGTTCCCCCTAAAGGAAGTAACATTCTAGTTACTCTCCTCCATTTCAAATCCTCAATGAGATTAGACTGAACTGTTTGAAACATAAGTGGGGAAGGACGAGGAGATAGAAGCTGAGAGAAAGAATGAAACTTGTATTTCAGAAAAAATATTCATAGCCCATTAGTATCCAGATAATGTCATACACAATAACTCATATTGCAGAATGAGACAATTGTTCCAGTACAATAACACTTAGAGCAACATGTTCAGTTCTGTCCCTCATGTTATCAGAGGGACATCAGCAGCTTAGAGGGAGATTGAAGAAGCGCACAAGTAAGATCAGGGTGGTGAATATACTGATTTATATTGAAAAACTGGAACCTAAATATATGCAAATCGGTCAAGTGATAATTAGAAGGAGATTGTAAGGGTACATGACAGTAACCTGAAAACATGTGAAGGGTAGGACAGAAATTATTTAATTATATTTTATTATTGTTATAGTAATAAAAAGGAAGAAAACTTGGAATAGTAAGGTATAAATTAGGACTGCTACACTGAACATAATAAAGACATTTCAGCCAGGCATAAATGGCTGAAAGGAAAGTTAAACTATGGAAGATTAGTTTCTTGCTCAGTCAGAGCAGAGGACATGATGCCGACGTTGATTTTAAAAACATGTGCACAATTAAGTATGTAGCTACTGTCTGTAAGAGAGAAATAGAATTCACAATGCTCCACATTTCTTCTAGAAGATTTTAAATTTTGAGCAGCAAATATGAAATTCTAAAAAATTTTAAGGCTTATGTCGAAGTAAAAAAATGCCAGAATCTAAAATTGAAAATTATATGGAATTTAGTTTCAAAGGTAAATGAATCAGGAAATGGGATAGTGGTTAAGTACTTCTTTATTGTTTTGGGGAAAAAAAAATCCAAATTGTCACAGGAATTTCAAACAAGAGATAAAAATGGTCAAGAAAAAGTCTGCATCAGAATTTAGCCACACTATAAACAACATACACTAGGCTGCCACAACAGTTTATCCTTTTATTTTCTAGTATTGCTACTTAAAAATGTGTGATATAGCAACATGGGATAACAGGAAATATCCAAAAACTGTCTTTTCTGCAGCATTCCTGAACTTTTGCTAGGAGAGTAAAATAAAGACTGAAGATAACTACAGAACAATCTTTAAATTTTCTCTACCTCCTCATTTCCATGCCATGAGGAAGAGTGTAATAAGAATATGACAGTATGTAGATCAGTAGGATTTGTTGCCTCAAGAAAGAAAATGTCTTGAAACTTGTTACGGTCTTTCTTGAGAAAGGTGCCAACATTAATGTCTTTTGCATCATGTGCTGAATTATCATTGAAATCCATATCACCATCTAAGAGTATTGTCCTAATTAAAGGGGCCTAAGTATTACTTTCTAGCCACAGGAATTAGTGAGATTAGGAAAAGAAACTTTTTCTATACAGATTGTCACCAGAAACAGGTCAACAGGGATAGTGTGGAGAGAGCAGAAAGGACAGCAACAGGAGAAAGAATCAATGAAATCCAAGTAAATGCCACATTTCTTAATCTTGTAATGACAGACAATCTATTTTTACTTTCTTTAGATCATTACTGGGAATACCATCCACATCACATGCACAGTGAGTTTGAGACCTTTGGAGACAACCACTTCACAGAACTGCAGAGCGTGCAGCCTCCCCAGCTGCAGCAGCTGTACAGGCACATGGAGATTGAACAAATGCATGTCTTGGATTCTGCAATCCCAACCACACACATCGGACTCAACCATCAGGTATGGTTACCAACGTTTACTCAGAATTTTGGATGACAGTTAATGTTAAGGAAAACAATGCATTAGGGGATGCATGCTCTTATGTGAAAGAAACTGCTGAAATTAACTACACAAATTCTTCCTGCACTTGATGTAAGACTTCAATCTTGGGACAAATGTGGTTTAAGCATTCTTTTTACCTAGATAATGAGAAGTCATGTTCCTCAAACTGTCTAAAAAGATAACTGCATTTTGTGGAGGTGTTTGGAATTTTTGTTTTATTTGGAATGAAAATCAACTGGTTTGTAATTCTGTGGATGAACTGGACCTGAGAAGCTTTGCATCATCATAGCAAGGGTACCTATGACTTCTGGAAAGTATTCTGAGCCTTGAAGCAGTAGAAAAGTTTTAAATATTTCCCAGCAATCCTGACAGTTTTACATGACTTATATAAGAAATGCTAACAAAGACAAGTCACTAGGAATTTTACCACAGGCTGAGAAGAACCTAGTGGTACTTCTACATGGGAGCAAATAAGTCACAAGCCAAAACACACTGTTGTGTCTTTGCTCAGATTTTACTTGAAGCCAGTCATTTCCCTGTAAGAAAAAGATACGTCATTATGCAGTAAACAGTCACCAAAGTACCAGTGAATTCTCAACAACACTGAAATTATAAGGGGTTCCATCATACTGCAAAGATTCTAAGCACAGTGGGGGTTGAGATCACATTTAACTCTTAATCCTACAAGAATGTGCCTGAAGTCATTTCTGGGAGCAGCAGAAAGCTGAGTGATCTTGTGCTGAGGAGTTCCCCAAGGCTGGCAAGGTACATATAGTGTCCTAAATATAAGACAGAGTAGAACTGAAGTCAGAGAAAAAAGCATTTGCTGATTAGAGTCCTGCATATAACAGTACCATTGCTGAAACTTCATGAGAGAAACCACATGCATGGAGTTGTCATTTGGGGTTTCCTTGTTCAAAGCAAACTGAAATTATATGTAAATACTGTATTAATCAAAAAGAAAGAAGAGAAAAATAAAGTTAACACTGTCAACAGGAAACCGATTGCAAGCCTTGAAAAAATCAGGAATAGAATATAAGATGCAGATCAAACAAAGAATTAGGAACAGAAAGTTACAAATATAAAAAATGCTTCATGGAACAGCAGTCTGTGGGAAGCTTCAAGTCATTTCAGTTGCTCGCTGCAACTGCTAATACCTAATGACCAACCATTATCTCTGGCCCAAGGGCAAAAGATAAAAATGAGCCCCTTTAGGGATGTCTTTGGAAGCACTACAGAAAAATAAGAGGGGGTGCTTCTGCTTATCCCACTTCATTCTACTCAGCTATCATCTCTTATTTCAGGATGAAAGGCAGGGAATGAATTTTGTTACAACTTTCGATAAAGAGCACTGTGTTCCCTCTCTGGCCCACACAAAGCTGCAGATGTTAGTAGGTAGAATTCACCACTACTTTTTCCTTACCAGCTGGGGGCCTTTGGCATTTTACTTTACTTTACCTTTTTTCCCACAGTAGCTCATGCATATGGTGCTTGGCATGCTCTGAGTTTCACCCTCACATGTGTCTCAGTCACAGTCCCAGGTAAAGAAACAGAAGCAGGAAGCAAGTTTTAAGCCTCCACTGAATTTGCCAGTTAGTAACTACACCCAAGCTTATCATGCAATATCAGTTAGAGTTTGCAAATAAAGGAAGAACATTCAAAAATATGCCTTCAATTTTCTGTTGATATCACACTGTTTTGTGAAATCTGATTTGAGGTTTAAGATGTTCTTGAACAAGATTTCTTTAAAAAGTTTTGTTAGCCTGACATCAGAGGTCTCACAAATAATAATATAAGAAAAGAATATTAATTCTGTAGGGAGAATGAAAGAAAAGTTTGAAAACATTTGAGAAGAACTTTAGAAAGAGGAAAGCCTCACATGGGTGCCACAGACCCTGAGACAATAACAGAATATGGAAAGTAGCTAGTAGTTTCTTAAGTTTTCTCTCTTCAGAATTGTATTAGTAAGCCAGCTCTTTCTAACACACTGGGATGTCCTCTGTGACTCTGTGTAACGTAACTGAGTTTCAAGTGAAAAGTAAGTGTAAGCAAAATTACAGTAGTTGAGAAAAATGGGGACAGCATGAGAAAAGCTTACTTAACTCCTGAGGCAGGCCTCTGCAACTACCTTTGCCTGTGAGACACTGTGCCCCTCCCTCCTCCACTGTACTCTCCCACTGTCCAACTCCATTCCCAGAAGGGCAGTTTCCTTACTCCCACACCACCTCCCAAAGCACTCCAAATTTCCACAACCTTTTTATCCTCAGGGGCACCAGTGCCTGTTCCCCTCCCCTGTAAGACACTGTCCCACCTTCTCATTCCCCTTCCCCCATGGCACTCTCTCCCTTCCTTCCTACCCCTGAAGCTGCAGCTTTTTTAACTGTAAAAAGCTAAAGGTGACTCTGTGGTGAGGGTTGAAGTTTTGCTCTTGGGGATCTGGCAGGAAGCTTACACACAGTCTTGCCCAATCCTGCCCTTCCTGCCCAATCCGCTCCAGCCAATCTGCCAACTCATTAACCGCCAGCTGCTGCACCCCAAAACCAGCTCTTTGCACGCGCCTTATTGGGACATTTTAAGCTGGCGCAAAACTCATCTGAAAAGCACCACTCAGCAAACTCCAACATGGGGTGGGTGGTGTGACTCATGAACACCCACTCCCCACTTCAGTGCCTAAAGTCCCAGGGGAAGGATGCCAGATCCAAGACATCCTTTCTCAGTGAAGGAAAAGAAAAGCACTTCAAAAGAAGCTCAGCTTCAAGGACTATTATCTGTCCTATTTCATGAAAACTACATTCTGTATGCTGCCGGATTTGGGGGATGTTGCTCGGTTTTTTGTAATGAAGGAATCGGGTTCTTAAATCCTGGTTCTCAGACTGATCTGTTTCTCATTATTAAATAAGAAGCTGCCACAATTTGTGACAATTGGTTGTGATGCTTAGCAAACCAGATCACAACTTAGAATTTACAGAGCTGAGGTATATTACACACCACTCCTAACAACATCTCTATATAAGGGCAAGAGAATTTAACACAAAAAACCTGGCTTGCTAGCTTTGCAGATGAGAAAACCCCATTAATGGGGAATTTTCAGATAGCCACTCAGGAAAACAAAATGTGAACCAAGATGATCTATCCTTTATCTTACTGTTAAGGCTATTCCCCTCCTCACAGGGGAAATTCAAGACAGAAAGCTGACAGACCTGCATAATCCCATCTCCAGATTTGGATGCAGTCCTGTAGGGATTCAGTGCCGTTAGAAGGTGCTATGCCAGAAAAAGGAAGAGGACAACAGAGCCAAAACCAGTCACACTAAGGCAGAACTGTTCAGCTCTTTTGAATTTAAAAGAATAGCTCCAGAAGGTCTGTGTTAGAAAAAAGTTATTCTCAAAAGCAGTTTTACTCTGGGAATAAGCAACAGGGATCAGAAAGGCATTGGGAAGAATGCAAGCTGTGGGGAGGTGTAGGGGAAGAGGAGCAATGTTACTTGTACAGGATATAACATATGGGAAAGTTTTGACTTTAACAACCTTATTCCTCCTTCTGTCTTTTAAAGGTGCTTCATTGTACTTGTGTAAGTGTTGACTGCTATCTCTAAGTGTTTCTAAATTTGATGGTATTTATTACAAATGTCGACAACTAAGTCACTCATTATTACACTAAACACTCTCACATATTTCTTGCTTTCTCCCCCCTTTTCTCCTTAATTCTCTTCATTACATTTAATTCTGATGCTCAACTCTCTATGACTGCCTTCTCCCTCTACTGCTCTGTTCTCCAAAAGGTGTCCTATTTGCCCCGGATGTGCCTACAGTACTCCTCTCCACCTCAGCCCAGTTCTGATGAGGAGGACATGGAGAGGCAGAGCCCCCCATTGGAGGTATCAGATGGGGAGAATGATGGTGTGGACCCTGGGCCTGGAATTATGCATGGAGAAACAGGTCAGTGAAAAGAGAGGGACTTCGCCAAGCCATGTGATAAGCAGCTGTTATATTACCATGATGATAATTAATAAAACTGTGGAACTGCTGTGCTGGTGTTTTATCCCACTGCCATAGGTTTCATTTCCATGAGTCCTTGCACCCTTCTGTCTTCCTAATCTTTTACAGCCATAACTGTGTTTATATCTCATTTCTTCATGTACTGCCACTCCCTCCTTCTGCTTTGCTTATTCAGCTTCCTGAATTGAAATGACTTTTGCCATTTCTACTCCAAATTCCATCAAGAGATGGGAAAACCAAGGCAAGAAGGTCAAGCAAGAACTGATTTAAAAAAATATTTAGCTCTCTTTGCTCAGTATCTAAGAGTCACATTCTGTATATCCTACCAAATATAGGTTTAGATTAGTGTCAAAATAGCAATGTTTTTCAATTAGCTTCTAATTAGAAAATTAATTTCAGAACAAGGGTTTGGCCTTTGGAATGACTTATTCTTGCTTTTTCTTCTTGGTACATCAATCCACATTAGTCCTCACAGTGTTACACTGTCCATTGTTATGAATGCTGCAAACTGAAGAAGTTACAAGCTAGCTGAAACAGTTATATACGTTCTGCTGTTTCACCAGGAACTACACACAAATAGTAATGCTCCACCGGGTTTCTTCTTTGAATCTCACACAGGCAGCAAGAAAAAGATACGTCTGTATCAGTTCCTTCTGGACCTTCTTCGCAGTGGGGACATGAAGGACAGCATCTGGTGGGTGGACAAGGAAAAAGGTACTTTCCAGTTCTCCTCCAAACACAAAGAAGCATTGGCACATCGCTGGGGCATCCAGAAAGGCAACCGCAAGAAAATGACCTACCAGAAGATGGCGCGGGCTTTGAGAAACTATGGCAAGACGGGGGAGGTCAAGAAAGTCAAGAAGAAGTTGACCTACCAGTTTAGTGGAGAGGTGATGGGAAGGGGGGTCACTGATAGGAAGCATTATCCTCACTGAGGCCATGGGACTCTAAGCAAGAAAAATATTAAGACCTCCTGGCTGGATACCAGCAGAGGATATGGACGCATCTTTCTCTTTGCTTCCTGTGCCCCCTTCTCTGCCTTTAAACAGCCTTTACCGTCAGATGTTTCTGGTACGAATTCCCTTCTTCAGCATCTGAGAATCCTAACCATGACAGAATTCTTTGCTTCCATCCTCCAAGTTGGACAGAGTTGGGAAATTTAAACAATGTACAAATATATTATTGTCAGGAAAGATTTTTTTTTTGATTGTATTGTAACTAAAGAATACAGCTGGTGAAGTTTTGCCTCGAAAGGTGGTGCTGTGTCACCCACAGTGACACCACGATAGCTTTCAGCTTTCAAACTAGCATTAATACAGGCTCTGCCGCAGCTCTCAAGGCTAGAGAGAAGTTTGCAGATCTTGGAATGATACTCGTTCTTTTAAATAGTAATAACATGTACATATTTAATAAAATTAGATATAAAGAAGTTCTGGTATTTGCATAATAAATGATTACTTCACAAACAAACCTTACACATTCAGTTATGCAGGTATAGGTCCTCTGTGATGTCTGAACAAAAGGCATGCAGGGTTATACGGCCTTTTCCATCTGTTGCTACTTTTTAATTTACATAGAAACACCATCAGTGCTGTCAAACTCATTAAAAAATGTAATAGATGAGATACATTACTGTGAAAGAGACTACAGTACTGAAGTAAGTTTAAATATACACATATGTATATATTTGCCACTATATTTTTCTGTGCAAACAAAACCCTGCCAGTTGAATAATTTCTATTCATGTATACCAAGAATAGCATTTATAGCTCCATCTGGTCCAAAACATAACAATTGGCCATATTGTCCTGTGGTTTAAGTTATTTTCCTTCTCCTGTTGCTTCTTCTGGTTTTCCTCCACAGTGATATCTTGATTTGAGCTTATGAAACTTTCTTGGAATTAAGTTGCATTTAATCATGTCTTTGCAGAATTTTAGTACAAAAGGATTTCAAGATTTTAACTGTGGATTTTAGTCCCTACTGTAAAACAACTAATAGTAATTAATAACAACTTCATTGTATAGATTAAACTCAAAATGCAAAATAAAAGATAACTCAATACCTGAGACACCATGGTAAATTCACCTAGTACATCTAAAACCAGAAATGAAATCCAAAGTCAACCAAAACTAAGAAAATTAGCATTTTAAATTTTAGCATTATTTAACATAACTGTTTTCAGGCACCCAGAAATCAAGAAAACATCATGACTCTTGCAAAATGTATGAGGTGAAATGAGGCATATCTAGAATGAAGGGAAGGGTTTTGTTTAACGATACTGAAATGCAGTACATCATGCCAAATAAGACAACTTGGAAGTCAAAAGTAAGCAACCTAACTAATTAACTTGAAATTTTTCAGAGCTTGCTCCTCACTGAAACCAAAAATAGTTGGAGGTGATGAGCTTTTTACAGATCCGAGTTCTCAAAACTATATCTAAATATAGTCAGTGTTATCCACACTTACGATTCACTATGGAAGTGAAAGGCTGATGACATCATTGCTCTACAGTGTCTCCTTGGAGCCAAACAGGAAGAAGTTCCTGCTTAAAAAACATCACAATGTGCTACTTCCCAGTTCATGAACACGATAAATATGTCAGTCAACACCGAAAATTAGATGAGAGTTAAAAGCAATTAAGGGCTTCAGAAATTTCTCTATCCAAGACAAGAATAATAAACAGAAATTACCTTTCATACTTATAAAAAAATCTTGCAATCCAACTTTTAATTACTGGAGGATCATGTATACTCTCCTAGTCAAATATTTTTCTTTCACTTAGGGTTAAGTCAGATCTATGAAACAAATTAAGAAGATATTTTGTTTCTAAAATTCCATTGGAAAAATTTACTTCCTATAAACTCCATCTGCATCCATATTGCAATTTTAGGATGTAAGCTGAAGACACTGAAGGTAGCTCTCAGAAGACTAGGTTTCTTCAGTGCTGAACTAGAAACCCAGGACTTGGAATTAGAAAGAGATAAAAAACATTTGAACTCATCAGACTTGCAGACTTGATATTCCAGAAAACTAGAGTAATAATTCCTCTCTTTACGAAAATATCTTTATCACAAACACAGATTGAAAAACAGAACTGATCCTTTGCTGACACTATAATTTGGAGGAGAAGGATCATTTCCTCTTACAGGAAAACTATGATAACTGGAAAGAGCCAAATAGTGAGTAAATTGTGGAGATGCTTAGGATATCACAAAAACAATTTCAAGCTTATCAAAAGCTTTCTAAGACCTATGAGAACTACTTTTCCATTTTCCTAGGAGGTCTTGTATAAAACCAATTACATGCTGGATAAATAATACAAAATTAAAATAAGCATTCAGACAGAAACAAGGAGAACCTTTAAATGAGCAATTTGAGCACTGTATATTAATATAAAATGTTAATTTAGAGCATTTACTTGCACTTGAATTAAAGAATATGCATTTCACACTGCTTTTGACCACAAGTAACTTGTAAATGGAAGAATATGAGAAAAATATTTTGGAGGGTAGTATAATTAAAACATTTTTAAAAATACTATTGAATATATTTTAGCAAGCAGGTTTAAAATTTTCATTATTTCCAAAGTTGGAAACTTTTTCTCTTCCCCTTGTTAATGCTTTGAAATACTGTTTCTAAAAATACTCACTCCCCATCTGTTTCTGGTTAGATTTTTCATCTGTGGCATAAAGAGTGAATAATCATGTATTGCAGCTGTGAAGGAGACCAAAGATGATGCTTTTCTGCCAAAGTACTGTTTGTATCCCATACAATCCAACTATTCCAGATAGTAGGCTGTCTAATCAAGCTGAATTATTGCCATGCAGTTGCACATACAGGCAGAAGCTCTTTGGCTGTTTTAAACAAAAATAGTGTAATTAATGTGATAAAATCACAGGTTCTGCAAAATTACAGAGAAGCAGGCATTGTATTTTCTCTGAAGGTTGTGCTATACCAGACTGGCAGACATGCTGGAAAAAGGTCAGTCAGGTTATTATCTGGAGAGATCACCCATGATTAGCGTAAGTTCATTGGAACATTTTGCGGCTCACTACTGTTGGAGATCATCAATCCTGTTTCAAAGAAAGTATTCATAGTGCAGCTGGATATTCAACTTATGTATGACCTTTGTAGCCTGCTTTAAAAACCACCTTTATTAGCTGCTGAGTGGTTCCTAATCAATTTTTGTGGAAAGATTAGTCAGAAAACTATTGCTGACCTAAATCCAAAATACTGATTCTAAAGTATTTTAGACTCCTTCCAGACATACATCAGAGGCGTAGATGGTAGAAAAATTGCACTGACTATACTGAGGGATAATGTGCTTGTAATAATTTACAGTGATAGCGTGTATTTTTTAATTCTGCTCAGTCAAAGAGAGTTTTAGACATTTCTAGATCTGAGCTACTATACACCTACATCAGAGAGAACTGCAATGAAAGGTGCTATTTATTTGGTTTTTTCTGACAGCCTACATTTATCAAATCCTCCAAACTTCCTGAAAAATACATATATACATCCCTAATATATCTATTGGGGGGTTTTTGTCGCCTGTTTCATGAAACTATATCTCTATACCCTCATTTCAAAACCCATACACTGACAGAGTCTTATAAGCTGCATTTGTGTTCACTTGTGATTACAACAGGGGTTACAGTCTGTATTTTGCAGGGTTTTTTCCCTCAGTAAGTCTGCCTCAGTAATTTTTTTCTGTTTGTATCACTTCATCTCTTCATCTTTCTTCCATTTCTTTTTATTTTTTTCTCCCTCATTGGAATCTCTGCGCAAAAACCTCACTTCATAATCATTGAGCTTAATTCAAACTATAGTGTCAACTTCAGAACTAGCACATATACCACATGACAATTCAATTCAGTCTATTTATACCATTTCTCTAAATTTTGCTTGTACTCTAACTGCACATTGTAAATTCATAGCAGAGACTTTATTACTGATGACAATAAAATAAACATTTTTTTCTTTGAGAATGTCCAGAACAATATGTTCTCAATGGAAATCCCACTCTTCTGTATTTAAAATTTATGGATTGCTGATAGAAAAGACTATGATGGCACAGACTGTGGGTACCAATTCCAAAATTTGCATTTATTTCTAATTTTTTTGTGTGTGTAACTTGCTGTCTTACCACATTTCCTTGTTCTAAGCAATACTCAAATCAGATTTACATAATTTTGCATACCCACATACCTAAAACACTGAAAATACATGCTTGTAATAAAAAAGCTACTGTAATGAACCTACTGATATACTACAGTCAAGTAGACAAACAGCTTTGCTCTTTAAAGCAACTGTAACAATAACCAAAACTTCACCAAACTTCACCTTTCCTCTTTAACAAATTTGCACATTGCAATTCAGTTGGCTTAGTTGAGCCTGTGATATTAAGGAGGTCTGTATATAACCTAAATGATCAGAGTCCTATTCTAAGAGCTGGGGAATGTGAACTTCTTCCAAAGAACATGAGAACATCAGAAGGCTGCAGATTTTCGTTTTCTCGCTCATAACTCATCTGTGTCTGCCTTAGCCCAACGCTTCGCATCAGACACAGGATCACAGAGCAACCTACATTGGAAGGGACCTTTGGAGGTCACATCATCCAAACCCCTATCCAAAGCGGGCCAATTAGATCAGGTTTCTTGGGGCAACTTTCTCTACATTCTGTGTTTCTTTCCAGTCTCTCGACTCATACAGCCACATCCTCCTTCTTTACGCCTTTAGTTCCCCACAGCGTTACTTTTTACTATTGGAGAGCCAAAGCAGTACGTGAGAATGAGCAGAGCAGTCTATGGACAGGAGGAAAATGAGGATGTGGTAGAGCAGATAAGGTTTAGCAGGAGGTGGTGGAGGAGAAAGAAGGGTGGGAGGAGGTGTTGGGGAGACCAAGGTTATGCAAAGGATTGGGGAAGCGGCTTTGTGGTAGGAAGGAATGCAGTTTCTGTGCTTTAAGGGCTCTCTCTGAGCTTCTGTCTTAACTCCCTAGCAGCAAGCAGCAGTGCTTTTGGTAATTAGAAGCCCTATGACGAGTGGTGCCTTTGTGCAGAATGCTTGAATTCCTCTGCCTTATGCAAAGTGAAGAAGGTTTGAGTGATGAGCTGGGCATTTGTGTATACAAATCAGTTTGGGGTTTTTTAGATTTAACTAACTAATCTTCTGAGTTTTGAGTGTCTGCTTTCAGAAACATAATTCTAGATGTCTTCTTTAGACATTCACTCTTCTACTTTTTTCTGACTCAGTAGCACTGTACTTTCCTTCACCGGGCATTCCAAGCTATCCATTCTGAGTTCTTTGTTCAGCTTTTCTCTACATCTACACTCAGCCACCAGATGCCTCCATATTTAGCAGATCCTAGACCCTTTTCCAAAATGTCTATTTTCAACTTTTGCCCGGCTAGTCTTATTTCTTTCTGTCAGGCCAACTTTTCTCACTTGTGCCTCCAGTCAGCTTCTCTTTATGCAAATGGTTCTCAGTTCCAATGCATTTGTTCAGCCATTTATAGTTTTCCCATCCCACATCCTCTTACAGTTTCAGTCTTATCACCTACTGAGTCCCAATTCTCTTCACTCCCCAGTGTTTCTATCCCAGCTCTCCATGTAATATTCTTGGCCTTTGAGGATCTGTTTCAAACCCCTTCCATAATGTGTAGCCTCAATTTTCTCCTGCCCATCCATGCCCTTCAATCACATTTTTTCATTTCCTTGTCCCACTCAACTTGGTGTGATCCCTTTTCTCTCTGAAGGTCCAATTATTTGCCCCTCACAAGCTGTCCCTTCCATTTTGTTGTGCCTGAGGGAGATGTTGTTTGGAGCACAGGATATATATGCTGTTTGCTCTTAGTTCAACTGTGTGGATTCAGTCCAAGCCCCACAGTAGCCCAGAGATAAATGCATACAAAACTCTGCACTGGACCTGATTGACACAATCAAAACTTCTTCAGAGGATAAAATCTGGAAAGTTCTCACTGAGTATATGCAGACTGCAGGTTTTTTCTATACTCTAGAATATGGAGCAAGTAAGGTTGGTTATCATGAAGCCAGTTAAAAGCACATCCCTGAAATGAAAGAAAGTTGCTATCAAATGTACAGAAAGAACTCAAATATGGAGTGCAAAGGGTAGGGATACAAAATGGTTGCGCAGAAAAAAGTTCATATAAGCAGGACCAGCATTCAAATCTCATAAGTCCTTTAAAGTTCTGTCACTAAGGCCAAGTGCCTTTGCACTGTACACACCAGAGTTCTGTGATTCAAAAGCTCAAAGGAAACAGTCTTAAATGAGGTTTAGGTTGGATATCAGGAACAGTTTCTTCACCCAGAGAGTGGTTGGTCACTGTAATAGGCTCCCCAGGGAAGTGGTCACAGCACTAAGCCTGACAGAGTTCAAGAAGGGTTTGAACAACGTTCTTAGGCACATAGCATGACTCCTGGGGTTGTCATGTGCAGGGCCAGGAGTTGAACTCAATGATCCTTGTGGATCTCTTCCAACTCAGGATATTCTATTATTTTATGATTTTATGAGCAGTTGAGTGAATGAGTCCTGCTGGGCCTGTGCTCTGCACTGAGCCACCTCAGCTGTCCCACCATTAACAGCAATAAGTCTGCAGTTGCTAGAACTGAGAGTTAATTATGCTGCCTTGTCTTCACAAAATGTTGAATCATGGAGGAGATGGTGTTTTCACAAAACAAAACCAAACAGAGAGGCAGAGAGAAAAATAAACAAGAAATTAAATGGCACGACAGAAACTACCAGCCTGAGGTAGAAAAGTAATATATAGATTTTCTTCCTGGATAGCTACATTTGAAAAAAGTTGCAATGACCTAAATATATAGCCAATAATAGGAAGTAGGATAGTCTTATTAAAAGGAGATGCTGTTAACTTTGGTTATAAATAATCTTTGGGTTTCTTTGCATAAGCCATACTGCAACTATCAAAAATCACACAGCCTGTCGCTGCCGGCCACTTATTACTATCATTTCTTAACTTGACTTTGAATTACATGACGAAAGTCACTGTCTGAAGCAGAGAAGAATATTTTCAGACTTCTGTTCTTCTAACAAGTAAGGACATCCTTTTCCCTCTCACTCATTTTTTTAGCACAAGACCAGAGACGTTAATTACATGTTGCTTCACTGTTCATGGACATAATCTTCATTTGAATAGAGGACGGAAATTAACACGCTTTTAAAAAATTATCTTGTGTTGCCGTGTGTTCTAGTTATCACAATCTGTTTTAGGACAGTGTAGCCATTGAATTATGTATTTCATTTGCATAGCAGTTTTGTTATTAAAAGTTGCAACATAAATAAATAAATAAATATAATCTAGAAAATACCAGAAAAATTTACTATTGCAACAATGCTGCCACCTGGTAACCTGAAGTGTAATAGCAGAGAAAACATTCATTTTGCCTTACCTTGAACATGGAGATATGTTTAAAATGTTACTTTAAATAACATTTAAAATCACAAAATATGTAAAGTTATTACTGAAATAGGATCATTTCCCTGCATCAGAGTAAATCATTTTCATAGCTCTGTTTCATTGTGGGGAAGAAGTAATTCATATCTTTCCCAGATTAAACTTGATTCTGAATCTTGGAAGGTACCTATGGAGAATAACCAGCTAAGGGACTGACTCGCCACAGTGCTTGAATTAAATAAGCCTGATTTTGAGCACAAAAGTAGTCAGAATTAAGTCCACATTTAAAGTTCTTCAAGTAGCCCAGTAGCGTGGTAAATGAAAATTATACCCCTAAATATTTACAGACAGAATCAAATCTACAGTGAGAAAAATATGGCCTAGATAAAATGACATTCTGAGAAAAACATGTTTTACTAAGTAAGATGCCAGGTGTTGTCATAGGTGAGAAATCCATTAATTAAAAGGAAAATGCTACACCACATTAAATAAAGGATATTTATTTAACCAGAATAAAAACACATATCAAGTTTTAGAAACATTAAATGCATTGAGAAAAGGTTCACAGGCACTTATGAGAGTCCATAACTTTTAAAATCTAACATAGTTTCTAAATATCTGTGATAAATAAGCAACAGAAAGTGCAAAAGAGAATAAACTTATTTAGATGATCCCAGCAAGCATCAATGGAATGAACTCCTGCCTGGTGCACTCCTTACACTAATAAAGAAATGCACAGTGTGTTTTGAGCTTTGCCTTCTAATACACAATGCAAATGCTTCATCATCTTATTATATATTTAGCCTAGCATACTAGATTTTTTGGTTAGCATAAACTTCTTTCAAATTCCCCAAGAAATGAAGGCTCATAGATGGTTACTGGGATACCACCCTTAAACAGCACATCCTTAAAATACAATCTAATGACTGACTGAATCTCCTTTGAATAGCACCACAATTTAGATTATCCCATAGATTTCCAGAGAAGTATAAGAACACAATTATTCTGCAAGCCATGTGATGGCAGGATGAACTCCCTATTTGCCCTGGAGGAAGCGGGACCCTTCCATCACCATCATAGTGATGGTAGTGACCTCTTTCAGACATGCCATTGTCAGACACATGCCTGGCAAATTTAAATACAAAACCCTGTAAATTAGAAAGCAGAAAATTAAGGAAAATGCTTCTGTATGTAATGTCAGGTTTAAAAGTGTTTTGATGTACGACTGTAAAATACACAACTGTATTTTTTGTCCAAAAGAATTGAAGGAACTGTCACAAAATTATAGAAAAAAACCAACATGCAGACACTGAATGGCAGATTCTGTTCTCTGTTTTACCAGGAGATGAGGGTCAGCACAAGGGACACATGCACCAACTTTAAAGAACAAGCGTATAAATTTACTATAGTGCAAAACAACAAAGAATTACAAAAGAAGTAAAGAATTCAGAAGTTTAGCAATACACCTAATCATTACTACAGAGAGTGTCTATAGTGATTGAGAAAGATAAATCACCAGTTACTCCTTTAATACATTACCATGATCATCATCCAGACCTGCACATCAGCTGGGGAGTCCCTGATCTCAGCCAAGGGCCTGAGAACCACTCCCGGTAACTGCGAAATCCTATGCAGTGCATCCGCTCGTAGGTGAGGCTTCCACCTTCACTGTGAAAAGGGCTCAGCTTTTATATGGGTAAACAAATAAGCTTACATCACTATTTAGTGAGGAAAATATCTGGCTCTTTTCTCTCCTTGGGTTTCACCCAGAGCCTGGCCGGGCTCAGAGAAAAATCAAGGGAGTCAGTTTGGATTACCTACTATCAAACAAGGCCAGGTATCTATTTCCATGGCCTTGATCAGTCTCTAAATACACAAAAATAGACACATTCATATCTCGTTAATGAACAGATACAAAATTTCATTAATAAGTGAATACCCATATATCTTACTAACAAGAATGCATGTTTACACAGGTGTAGTCTTACATGTTTTACTAAGGATTATACAGAATTTTGGCTAATAAGCAGATACATGACTAAATACAACATTAGGTTTGAAGGTTCATCTAAAGGTTCAGGCCTCAGCACTTCTTCCAGAACAAGAGGATATTAAAATTAGAAGATAAAAAATTCAGAATCAATAACAGAATTCCTATTTTTAATATGTGCATTTCGACAGTGGAATCATCACTGTTGCAATTACACAATTGATTCCAAGGAGTTAACGTCATTATAGAGAGAAATGAGTATTTAGGTGAATCAATAACGCTGAGCATTCCAAGAAATTTGAAGAAATATTTAAGAGGTACTTAAGCTAATATCTACTGGCATTCAGAATGAGTTCTCTGTTAGATATGCCTTACCCCATATTTAATTATTCCAAGGTTCCCAGTTTGTGCTTTGAAGCACCTCCTGCTGGACACTCGCAGAGAACAAATACAGGCTTGGCTCATATGATAAATACTACAAGTCTGCATTTTAAAGAGTTTATATATAAATATACATTTAAACCCATAAAAATGGGTTTCCACTTACACCATTTTAGTTAACAGTAATAAAGGCCTATGGTGCCTATCGTAAAAAACTTCAGAACTGAACATTGTTTTGAACCTAAATCTAACATAACTTGTTGGCATACTGTGTTCTTTATCAAATCAAGAACCTCAGAAAGTACCATATAAGCTTTCAGTAAAAATAATTATTTGCTAATAGGGGAGGGAGAAAGGATGAAGTAGCGCAACTAAATTCTCTAGGCAAAATGAATCCTGAGGAAAGTTACTGATGGCAATTACAAGAGGTTCATGTTTTAAATACTGCACAAGTGACTTCTTGTCATTAATTTTCTTTTTAAACATTATTTCTTTGTAAACACTATGTCAAGAACAACTAAACTGAGAAAAAATGTGGTTCTGATCATAGTCCACATCTGAATAATCTGAATAGGTATTTTTTCTTTCTCCGTGATAGCTCTGCCTCCCATGGTCTCTGTTTTCTAAGGCTGCATGCATCCAACTTTCTTCCCAGAAGAGATCTGTGTGCAGTTTCAGTGCAGTGGGATCAAGTCTGAAGAGAAGAGGGAGTTAATGGCATATCTATAATAGAGAAAAACATTTAAGAAAGGAATAGCAATCTTCACTAGTCAAGTGACAGATTTTTTCTTACTGTGAGACCCAAGCTCTTTGAAAGACTTCAAGTCAAAACAAACAGCTGAGATTTTCTGACTCCAAGTAAAATGCCTCAGGCACAGTATAGTAGGTCAAAAATGTAACATGGTAACTTGTGCTCTGCTAGAAACAGAGGCAATGGAAAATATACATAGGTGACATCCTGCCCAGCTTCCTCATTCATCCACAAAAAATTCCTCTAAGGGAAGGGGAGGAAGTGTTTGGCCCAGAATCAGGAGAAGTATCAGCAGTCATTCTCGCATGTTCACATTTGTCCTATCAGCCTACCCAGAGAGTCAGACGTGAATGACAGACATAAAGCACGGTGACTGATGAGTTTCATGCACACTGGTCCATTCTGAGCTCCGTGCCAAAAGAATAAATCCCTTAGATTGAGGTTTTTACAGGATAGTAAAACTGGGAAAAAAATGAACACCACAACACTTTTTTTAGAAATTATTTTTTTCAAAACTTGTGTTAGCTAAAATATGCTAAATATTTGGCCTACAGAGTTTCTCTGGTAACGCTTAAAACTCAAAATGGGTATGTCATCAACTCAATAAAAGAATGATTGTCCACGGTTACTATTTTGACATATGTTAAATGTATGAATAAATAAAAAGCAATGACTGGAGCATGAAATGGCCATACTAGAAAAATTTTCTAGTGAGGTTTTCCCCCAGATCTTTTCTATATAATTAATCAAAATTTAAAACTTCTACAGGTGTGAAAGAGAACCCTGGAGCTATTTTTAAAATGACACTTAAAAGAAGAAATAAAAAACTTGCTAGTTATCAAGAAATGTATGCTGTGGATCTAGTGGGTGGATGGGGAGGGAGGACTGAAACTATTTAAGTAGTGTCATGCTTTCTGCTTGTGACTGCAAATGTCAGTAATGCATAAGTGTCTCTGCAAAAGAAATTTTTTTCCTGGAGGTTCACATTTAGTTCTATAAATATGGGCTTTGATAGAAGAAGAGAAAAAGAAACAAGAAAAACACTCTCTGAGAGACTTTTCAGTTCTGACACAATTATAACAATAACAAAACCTAAAATAGGTAGCAAGAATGAAAGAAGATGCACACTTAAAGTAAGAACTAACATACAGAAGATTTAACTATGAGATCTAGTTTGCTGAATGTATTATAAACATTTAGGCATTGTAGGAATTCTTCATGCAATACATGCCTCAAGCTAGAAAGTGTGCTCTATGCACGTGCAACATCATATTCTGCTCTGGTTTATACCAGCCAGATTGGTGGTAGCCAGTCTTGGGTAGCTTGAGCTCTCTGGCTCCTGGAACTTGGCTATATTTATCCCAGCTGATGTAGCCTGTCAAGTGTGTTCTGCTGTTGATAAGGTGCTGTAATTGACAACAGTGGGGGATCAAGGGGGAGGAGCAGGATGGGGGCTTCCATCAAGTGTTTCTTTAGGGAGTTTCAAAAGCCCTGCAGTCACATTCCTGTTTGACTCGGACCCTGCTTTCTAGATACAACTGGGAGCTTCATCAGAAACAAAGTGAGGATGCCTGAGCCTGTAAAGAAAACAGGTAAGGATCATAACTGACAGACAAAACCTAAGAACAGCTTGAAGAAAATGTCTGAGTAGATTATGCATTCTAGAGAAATGAGATGCCACAGTGGAAAAAAAAACATAGAGAGGAAAAAGAAGTTGTATTTTTTTAAATTATAAATATAAGAGATATTGAGTGATCCTGAAGAGAAATTAGGGACTGGTTTGTCAACCCTCAACCACAAAATTTTCTCAAGAGACTTTGGATGAAGAAAAATTAGAGTTGAAATGTGTTTAATTCTCAGGTTCTTTTGATTTCTCATTTCCTCTTCTAGTCACCTTTAGGACTCTGGAAATAAAAAAAAAGCTTGTAGTCTCTGTCTTGGACAGCTAAACAGTGTAAGACTCCCCTGCTTTTATTTTGGGTTTGGTTTTTTCCCCCCTGATACTCTGTAGAAGTGTTATTAAAAAAAATGGTGTTATTTATTGTTAGTGAAATCTCTGTGAAAATGAAAGCAAACAGTACCTGGTTCAGAGCTTATTCTTTCTAGTTCTTCCAACCAGTGACAATAGAGCTCTAGGAAAAAAAGACAGCATTGTACTGTGAAGAATATACGCAATTTCTTTTCCCTCACCCTACTCCATCCTTTCCCCTTGAGCCAGCAGATAACTAACCCTTTTCAGAAAGCCAAGGTCACAGAGTCACAGAGAAAAATATCAAGGAAATACTTCAGATTTATGAATGTTCTAATTGAAAGCCTACAGCTAAGGAATCACTCAGATGCTGCCTGCATATGAGAGGCCTAAGATGGGGTGCAAGGTGCAATGAATCTGGTTTTTGAGAAGAACAAATAGAGCCTGGGAAGCAAAGGTAGGGATATTTTAGCTTCAGGACCCCTGCAGAGGAAGATGCCTCAGGAACACTTTGTGTCCACAAGTAAGTTTGGGGAAAAAAGTTATCGAAAGCTGAAGTTATGATTGTTTGTAAGGTGTGCACATATTCAATGCAGAGGGCTGGAGAAAATTGTACAAATCTGTGATTCTTCACTTTAGAGCTCTCACTTCACTGACACTAGTGCATACCCAGAATCACCACTACCTGAATGTTTGCACTGCAAGGTGCAGATGTTTCTAATAAGGTGCAACTTCCAGAGTTAGCCAATATCAGCTGTAGAGACTTACTAATAAAGGCCTTTGTGTTTTGCAAAGGCCTGAGCACCCATCAGTGTCCTCTTAGGTTGGTCAGTGAGAAAATCTCCTGTGGTTACCATAACAAAAGAAGAACTAGTTAAGAAGAACCTTCATTTGACCAAAGTGTTTGTAATCAGCCACTGTCAGAGACAGCCCATCTCTGCTATTACAGACCAGAAAGCACTAAAGCATGATTAACTCCAACAAGATTCTCTACATTGCCCCTATATGATAACTCTAAAGCAACAGTGGTGTCACCAATTTCATTACAACTATAGCATCATTTCATGTTCATAAGGTTGTAATTTCTGAAATCAGATGGAAGTAGATTTGTACATTAGAAAAAAAGAAATATATACTAGATCTTGAAATTGTAGACAAAACCTTGAAAATATAAGCTGTAAAGGTTCAGTAATTACCCCCAAAGTAAGACATTCATGTCATAGTCTGGTTTGAAAGCCACATGATTTTTAAGATTTATTGAAAAGAGTTTAATGATTTTGAATGAAGGTAAAAAGAAATACAACAGAGTAGGTAAAATTTTACCGTGTGATCACCTAGGCACTGTGACTTCTGATTTCTAATCGTTTAACTGCCTTTAAATTAACATTTTCATTCTCTGTGGATGAGAGGCAATGTCTCTGTTGTGAGGATGTCTACCTTTGCTGGCTAATGGTGAAGAGAAATCCTATTCCAACCTATTGCTCCACAGAAATCTAACAGGTGTCTAACATCACCAGTCCTACACAGTTCTTATGAACAAACCAGACCAAACACTGGGATTATCACAGCAGGGGGAGGAAAAGCTCTTGTTACCCACTCTGACCGAGACAGAATCAGTCACATGCCCTGTAACTTCTAGAGAGGATCTTCTCAGTCTCCCAGGAGACACTAATCCCTTTGGTTTTCTATTTCATGTTGTTTATATAGTCCAAGCCATTTCAAGATGGGATAATGTTGAGCACTATCTCAGGAGGGCTGAATAACCATTGGGCATTTCATACTTGGATAAATTATGATTCTTGCCTTTCACACACCATGTAGTTAAAGCACTGAAGAGCCTGAAGAAGTCCCTAGTTTGTATTACTGAAATTTGGGCACCTGGTGTACAGGCAAAGAAAATTCTGCATGTCAGAGAATGATCAGAGACATTCTGCCTATATCTGTTGTTTTGACAGACCTTCTAACATAAAAAAAAAAATAGATATATAACACACAAAAAAACCCACGGTGAATAAATCATTAAACTTAAAATGGTGGAATAGATTTTCCAAAAGGCATTCTTTCACTTTAAACAGTCCAACTAAAATACTTCAGGATAGGCACTGCCCTATTTATTTACAGAATGCCAAAAAATTTTCCTAGCATTCCAGAAAATCTATACAATCTCCAAGAGCAACAGGCTTTAGAAGACCTGTAACAGTTTAGTGTCAGACCAAACAATCGAACTTTGAACAGCTTCACTTTTTGCAGGATTCTGTCGCTGAAACTTTTTTCTTCTCCTTTGATTTAAAGATTTCACAGTTAATTTTTGATCAAAGGCTCACTTTTTGGAAAATTTTGATCTTTTTTTTGTAGTGAAAATTCAGAAAGGTTAAAAAAAGCCCCAACCATTTCCCTAACAATAATTTATGACATTAAGAGGAAATAGCTGACTTTTTAAGTACCAAATTTAGTAGATAAATGGGACTTAATGGGAAATGTGTGTGTTACTATATCTGGAAAAGGAGAAGTCTGTATTACTCACCTTATTTGAAAAACAGTCAACCTTTATTCACATATTTTATAGACTGAGGAGTCTAGATTTAGCAGTTCAGATTAGGAAATTTCATCAAGTATTTATAAACACCCTGGCTTGTAAGTACACAGAGGCTTTCATAATAATCAGCGTTGCATAATGAAGAGCAAACTGTAGAAATTTATTTTGAATACAAGATCATTCTTTTACATTTGCAAGCAACAAGCACAGCAGAGTACTGCTCCATTATAATGAACTTCTATGTACCATAGGAACGCAGAAAAAAACCTAAATACATATAGATCTGTTTTCCTCTTTTGTAAATTAAGATTCAAACCAAGCTGAACATTATTATCCCCATTTTACAGAAAGTATGATGGATGCATAGAGAGAGGTGACTCTGATTAGTGAAACTATTCCTTGCCTATTGCTCATGTTGCAGGAATTTGCAATCTCAGCTGTTGAAGTAGACAAGGAATGATAAGATTGAGTCGTTCAATAGCTTTTGACTCACAGAATGATTAAGCTTGTAACTGCAAGAAGCCACTTAGGTTCTGAGTGAGGAATGAGAAGCGTCTTTATATAGTTCCTCAGAAAGGAATTTACAAGCTCCATTACTGAAGTCTGCTTATGCTCAGTTTGGCTTTTAACTCAATGGAAGAACAAATGGTTTAGAAGGAAAACTAGATGCCAAGTGTAAGCAAAGATCAATTTTCAACATGAAGCTTTAGCAAATTAAAGAATTCCAAAAGCTAATACTACTTATTACTAACTAAATACATTGGCAAATACGTATTTTAACAGCAAATAGAGAGAAAGTGAGTAAGATAACTCAGCTTTTGGAAGAAACCTGTGACTATTTTGTCTAATTTCACTCATTACACATTCTGCTGGAGTTTGTAGCATCTGCATTCAACTACATACATTAGATTCTCCTCAAGCATTTATACCTTTAACAGTTTTTATTTCATAAAGGCAGAAATATAATTTGAAAATCTCATCTAACACACATTCTACTGAAGTTCTTATTTCCCTCTCCTCCATGTAAGTATCACAAATAATGACTGATGAAGAACTGAAGTCAGAGCTCCCATTCTGAAAACCAGGATGAAATGGAAAAAAAAAAAAAAAACCAAACTAAAAACTACAACAACACATGTTACAAGAGAATGACTGTCCTCTATCACTCTATCTAGTTAAAAAGACTTCTGTGGAATCCACACTTCTTCCTCACTTTCATTTCACATACTTCACATAGTTTGAAATTCTGTTATTTTAGGCATACATTTTCAGCTAATGCTTGTGATTTTCAACAAGCCAAATTATTTAGATGATGTGGCTAGGAAAGCAAATTATTCTGGTTATTTAAACATTATTTTAACACTTTATCTCTGTTTTTTCTGACAATAATGAAATAAGAATTGCTCTTCTAGGTTCCAAACCTAATTAGAGATAAAACAGGACTTAGTAACTACTTACTAGTTACTTGATGCAGTACAAAGACAACAGAAAATAGTCTCTACCTCAAAACCCTTGCAAAATAAATGCCCAGTAAATAGATAGATAGTTCAACAAGAGAGTTAGATAGTTCAACAAGAGAGTAAAGGAAATAATTATTAGTACAATAGACAGCAAGCTGGGTAGTAGCTTATCCATTTCTAGGTCTTTGCATAGGAGAGTAAGAAAAAGATTTGAAGCAGAATAGTAAACTAGTTTGACGTTGGATGTTAGAAGGAGATTGCTTCAAAGCTGGTCAAAAAGTAAGGGAGAAAGCATGGAAGTGTTAGTATGAAGATTTAATAAATGGCAGCAGCATGAAGGCAGAATACTAGTTTTATTATTTCATTTAGATGTAAGCTAAAGAAAATTAGTTTAGGAACTTAAGTTATTTCCAGTTTAATTTTGGCCAAAAGCAAATGTATTTTACATTTTTTCATCCTCCTGATTGAAAGACCTATTAATAGAATTTGACAATGTAATCTGATGGCGGACATTCAAATAGAGCTTTTTGTTACTATCCAGTGAAACTGTAACTCTCACAACGTACATAGTTGTATGGCTGATGGGTATGTCTTCAGGTGTTACAAGAATTTTAGAGGATGCAAGTTCTGGTAGATGCAGCATTAGTCCTTGAAAAGTTTTGGCAAGATAACTGCAGACCACATGCAATCTGCTTCCTCTTCTGCCTGGGGTAAAAACTTGCTGGTTTACGCTACTCAGAAGTTACGTGAGGGTGTTTGCATTATGATAACCAGAAGTTATTAGGATGGCCTGAGGTATAAATGAAGTGTTGAAAAATAGGTTAGAACAAAGTGGCCCTAACCTCATTTTCTTTTATTAGCTTCATGTTCCTCTTCTCTCCCCACTTTAACTCCACACAGTAATTCCAATTCCATCCTCACAAAATGCACACACAGAGAGCATCTATCACTCTCCTTCCCTTCAGTAATTCCTGTCTTTATCAGCACTGTTAACTCTGCTGTCTCTCTAGAATTGTTGTAGTATGTTACTTATAGTATGTAGTAATGCCACTTTTCATCTCTAGTTGCAGGCTGGGTTAGACTAAATCAGGAACCAGAGAGTTAACAAAATGGGTGGCAGAGGACACAGGCTACTTGGTCATCAGGTGCCCCAGCCCTATGGCTCCTAAGTGCATGTTCAACTGGAGTCTGGATAAACATGTCACAGTGTCCAAGATCTGTCAGTGCCTGACAGGCACAAGAGCAAGACATTCCACAACATCACACAAGAGGTGTCATAGTCACTGGGTTTTTCACAGCCTGATGGTGGTGGTCATATTCAAGAGTGTTTAGAGTATGTAATGGATATATGGAACTCAGAGGCATACATCTAATCTGGGTAGAAGCCAAACATTGAAGTGAGAGAGAGTGCCAGATGGGCAACGTGTTTCTGATAAAACAGGCAGAAGTGCAGTTCTCAGGACAAACCAGAAGTTTAGAATAGTGGTGTTTAGGAACACTCCAAATGAGGAAATAGCTGAATTAGATTGGTATAACTGCATGAGGAAAAGAAAACTTGTGATGAACTTGGATTTACTTAGTTGAACTGGCAGCCCCAATGAAGGGGTGGGAATAACTGATCTCTTTATTTTGTTAAGCAACCCATTTTTAACCCCAGAAGGAAAAATTGTGGTATCCTCTTCATATACTTGTTCAGCAATCTCTCTTCTGCACCAAAGTATTTTCCTGTAAAATCTCCAGACATCTCTAGTTTTCCTTTGCAAATATGAACAGTGGAAGATGAAAGAGAATACAGCTGGATGCAGAGACATTTCTTTGGACACTGCCCCCCACTTACTCTGAATCTTAAGTGCAGGAAAAAGACTCAATGAAAAACTGAGTCTTTTTTATCTCTGAAAAAGTGGGTACACAACTGTTCTTGCAGGTCTTTGTTCTTGTAGGAGATTTTGGGTTTTTCCAATTTTATGCTTTATTGGAAATATTTGTAATCATTTTAAGTTGGAACTGAAATTAGTCTTTTGGCAAGAAAGGTAGAGGTGGAAGACAAGGAGACTTACTTGCAAATTTCTACATATGTATTGAAATTTCCCAAAAGTCAGAAATGTTATGTAGAGGTGGAGATTTTTCACTGTGTTCTGGCCAACAATCTTGGTTTTGTTGAATCATCTAAAGCCAATGTAAGAAACTTAATCACTTTGCAGAGAGATCAGAGAGTTACTTTCAAGTATGCGTGTCCTGAAACCCTGCCACTGTAGGCTGGAACCTATACAGACCACATTGCTATTTAATAATTAATATATTTACAGATTCTTTTGTGCTTAAATAGAAGCAGTCAGAGACAAAAAACCCATGCCTCTTTGCTGCTTTGTCTGTCGAATTGTAGGGAAAGGAGCCAGATAGTCAGTATTTCAGGGGTAGGTTCCAGAACTGACCTGTCTCTCCACTGTGCAGCAGCCTGGCCACCTCGAATTCTGTATGTCAAACCTGCTCTCTGCAGTAGCTCTCCCGCAATTATTCACTATACACTGCATCAGTGTATGCCCTGCTGTGTTATTTACTGAAGTGTAATACTATATCAAAAGGTGTGAAATTGATAACAGGCTATAGTACACTTCAGCATGTAGTCCTATTCTCTACAAAGTACTATTTTGCTATTTTTTTTTAATCAAACATATAAAAGGGGGGGGGCGAGGAAGTAAAAAAGAAATAGAGAAATGTAACTTAGTTTTTTATTTAGCAAATAAAAGCAAAATTTAAAATATACCACTTTATAAAATTATTTGTAACTGATGCTTTAATTGATGTTTAAGTGGCTTTGAATCCTTTGCAAAACAATGCAAGAAACGTGAATTGTATTATGACTAAAGACCAAAAGACATCAGATAAAAACTTTGCAGATGTAACTCCTCTAAAATCAACTAATTTATGCAGTCTGAGGACAGGCTAGAGGAATAGAGATTTTCTGCAATTAACAGATGGTAGGGTTAGTATTATATCATTTTATGAATTAAAACACCTGTTTGAACATGAGTATAAACTTTTTCATTTAAAATATTTTCATGCCATGTTCCTTTAATTTTTATAAAGCAGAATCAAAAGTCCAAAGCTAATTATAAGCATTGTTGTGGCCTTTGGAAGGGTTCTTGTTGCTGCCAGACTAGGAGAGCTATGACAATTTGCACAGTGGTTACAGATAAAATTATATGTGATGAAATTATTAATATTTTATAAAAGCACTGTTATATGGGGTGAATCAATAAAAAGATGGCATAATGATGCACAAAAATAGGCAGTGTATGAATCAGAATATTAATTACTGGTGTTTTTTACACATGAACGTAGTTCATGGCAATGAGCCAAAAGATAACTTACTTCATTAAGACTTGAGCATAAAATGAAAAATTTTATTCAAAATAAAGATTAAGAAGTATAACTAGATAAATAAATAAATCAGGGTAAAGAAATAAGTAAAATAAGTTACCTTACTAAAATCTAATCTTAAGAAAGATTAGCATCCTCATGGATCAAAATCAGGACACATTGGTTGCTTTACAATTTCCTATCTGCTGTGCTACTTTGATTATATCCAAACATCACTTGGTTTATGCTTCTTCACCCTGTAAATTAATAATTTCATTGATTCCCAGTATAAGCTTCACAAGTGTTTCTTGGCCCATTGAGGAACTATTTTAATCCACCTTGCAAATAATTAGAAAACTAGTTGTTGTAGAGTGCCACGTAGGCAAGTACTTCAACTTTTAATGCTGAAGTGAACTTTTGAATGCAAACAACAATTGGTATTATTTTAGCTGGGAATAAATTACAGGGGTCATCATAGGAATGTGCATCCTTTTCCACTAAAGTCTTGATCAGTCAAAACAGAAGGACTAAAGATGAACCATTAATTTGTTGTGGTATATTAGGACACAGGTTAGTGCACAATCTGCACTTTTGTTGAGGAACGGATCCTGATCCTCTTTAAGAACTGTATTAAGCATGTTGTTAGGACAAAATTAATATTTCTAAATTAAACTGCATGGCAACTTATTTTAGAGAGCTTGATGTGTAAGACTACGTATCATGCCCTCTTGTCACAGATCAAAACATTCCCTTATGAAAAATCAGAGCTCATTATGGGGGGAAAGAAAGATAAAGACAGACAATGAGGTGAGTTTGCTATCCATTCCACTTTATTTCATGGCAATATGGAGAAGATATGGCATCTCAGTCAGAGACCCAACTCAGTAAACTCAAAGACAATTCCACAGCTTCTGTGTGGAAAGTGTTGTAATTTATATCTTGCCTGGGCAGATGGAAGAGAAAAGAGACAGCTGCTGCAGCCACAACAGCTGACTGCACCAGATATGCCACAATTGCAAAACCGATTTTCGTAAGCCATCTCTCTTTTTTTAGTTTCTGCATTTACCAAGAAGCCAAAGACAACAGAGGTGACAGTCGGAAGCACAGCTGTGTTTGAAGCAGAGACAGAAAAATCTGGCATCAAGGTGAAATGGCAGCGAGCTGGCACAGAAATTACTGAGAGTGAGAAATATATCATCAAGACAGAAGGAAACAAGCATTCACTGACAATCAATAATGTAGGAAAAGAAGATGATGTGACATATGCTGTAATAGCTGGAAGTTCCAAGGTCAAATTTGAACTCAAGGTCAAGGAACCAGGTACTGCATTTCCTAAGCAATTCTGATTTCATCAGTATTTCCAGTCCCACCTACAACCTTCATGAATGAAATCCATGGAAATTAGCCTATCTTAAGACTGTAAGATTCTTCTACCAGCAGTATGCCCAATTATTTGAAGCTATTAATTCATATTAAGCTGAAGAATACATTTACTGTGGCTGAGACACCGCTTTCCAGGTGTCAGAAGTCCACACAGTGGAGATCACAAAAGAAATTTCAATGTTTAAGTTTAGAATTCTCTGCCAAGCTTTTACACTTAACTATTGAAAAGCAAAGCAAAGCTAATCTAACCTAATGCCACCTAAACTAAGATGCCTGCATCTTAGACCTAGTATTTTCTTTTAATTATTTAATTTAAATATGAAATTGTAACAATCAACAAAAGATTCACAAGTTATGCTGTAATGTTTCTAGGAGCTCATACATTCCCCAAAACGGTCTCAAAATTGCCTGCTAACAAAAATACATAATTCAAGGCAGACTTAAATATGAAGAATAATCTTTATCTGATTTGTATATCACCTATCATTACTACCTCTCTATGCACTAAAGAATGGGTTAGAGGGGAAATTGAAAGAATTTCCCCAGGCTTTTCCTGGGAAAAAAAATATAGAGAGGTGAATTCTCTGGAATTTCCTCATACAAAATGTCTGAAGATACTTCGAATAGATTAAATCACTCATTTTTTGAAATATTTTTACCTTCCCTTTCACCTTTTCACCTCCAAAGTAGCTCCCATTTACCACTTCTTTTATTCTAATTTTTGTTTTTTATTTTGGTGAAAAGCTTTAAACTTAGGTTGTTTGTATCACCTCCTCTCCTTTGCTATCACTGCTTAGCCTAGCAATGCGAGGAGACCTTGTGAGATCTTCTGGTGATCTGAAAAGACACTGGTGAATGTTTAACTGGATTCAAGACATCCTGTTCCAGATTAGAAGACAGTGCATGACAGGTTATGAATAAGGAGAAATCCTAATATGGATTAGGACAATTTGAAGCTGTCAGAGCATATAGAAGTGTGATCCTGCTGACTATCACATCCCGAAAGCAAACAGGTCCATATTATACTAGTTATATCTTCATCATTGTCTTACAGGTTAGTTCCAGGTGGAGCCTGCTATGAGCAGATAATCTGCAAATAATGGAGTTACTGAATCTGGGAGTGCAATTATTATCTAAAAGCAATACACCTCTGGCAAGCACCTACTGGTGACAGAGATCTCAGGATGCCAAACGAGAGATAGTCTTTGTACATTATGTATCAATGCCTCCAAATAACCCCTTTTCTAAATAGCTAAACTATTTACACTGTACTAGATGCTCCAAGCTCTGGAGCATCAGTTAGAACATCAGTTAGAATAACATTTATTTATTTCCAGTAAAAATTTATGTAAAATTTATTTGGACAAGGTCTAAAGGGATATCTTCTAACAATAAAAGTCATGGTATTTGATACTTAACTATTAAAATAATACCAATTAAAATCACACTGTTTTCTTTCAAGACACAAATAAAGACAGTTTAGAGTAAAAGGCATAAATTTTCTGAGAGCAGAGTTGACTCATATTGATATGTTCACAGATACTGTCTTGTTTTTCAGATCTTACTAAGATGACATTGTTATAGAGTAACTGGATTACCCATTATTATTTGGAAGAGGCTCCACTACCTAGGAGAAAAAATAACTTGCTGCAACCGATCTCTTTCAAGAAATTCTACCTCCTGCCATCTGTTCCATTTGTTCACTCCTACTCCATTTTCATACAACTCTGAATTCTCCATTGTGCAAAATTCATTTGCCTGAGTTTTTCTGTGAGGTCATGGTTTAACTGTCAGGACACAAACTTCCATAAGCCAGAAGAAATGGCAGGTGGATTTTTAAAATACTTTATCCATAACTGATTACTAGCAGTGTCTGCAGCTTTTGCCAAGCAGCACACAGCAATAGCATTTGTAACGTTGTATTCCAACAGTGTTGTAAACAAAATCTCATTAATAAGCAAACTATTTACAAAAATAATAATAATTACACCATTTGGCATTACCTTCTTTGTGTAGACCATGAATGTTAGCATCAAATAATAACATTATTCATCAGCTGTTAAGTTTCTACACATCAAGACTACGGAATTTAAAAATCCAGGCATCAGTCCTTTCCAAGCTCAGCAAAAGAAAGAGCCTCATCATACAGCTTCAGTAGGTCCCTTCTGCTTCCAGCACAGGCTCTAAGTTCTAGGAAACCACACTTAACTTCTCTGCATTTTCTAACACAAATCAAAAGCTATTCTTTCACAAAATTTTTTTCAGAAAGGAAGTAGAAACATGACTTTCTCTAATCTTGGTTGACATTCATTTCCAGAAAAGAGTGAGACAGTCCCTCCTGCTGAAGATGCACCAGCCCCAACTGCCTCAGAGTCACCTGCTCCACCAGTACAGAGCAGCCAAAACACAGAAGGTAATAGAGAACTAATGCTGTCATCAAGTCTGGTTTATTAGCAGAAGGAAGGAACATACAGCGGGACTCCTTAGAGTAAGTGAGGTAGAGACAGAAGATGAAGGTAGATCATAAAGAATAAGGAATTTCAGAAACAAAAGAAGTCTATTGAGATATTTTAAAATTAATTAACTAACTCACTATATAAGCTGATGCAAAAAGTTCTAACTGGTAATTATGATGCTTATTTCAGTTGCATCTGCTGAGACTCAAGCAGAAGAACCTCTAGACCCCATTGGGCTCTTTGTGACACGACCACAGGATGGAGAAGTTACTGTTGGTAAGTACAAAATGTCAGTTAAGTGATATTTGTAAACTGCACCTGTTGCTTGACTATTTAGCTCTCCATGTACAGGGTGACAGCAGAGATATAACAGACAAATTAAACACTATTCATAACCTTATTTTGACCTACTTCCCTTACAAGGTGGAAATATCACATTCACTGCAAAAGTAGCAGGTGAGAGCCTACTGAAGAAGCCATCAGTGAAATGGTTCAAAGGAAAGTGGATGGACCTGGGAAGCAAAGTGGGGAAACATCTCCAGCTACATGACAATTATGACCGAAGTACCAAGGTACAACTGGCAGAATAGAGTTCTCAGTCTTCTGGGTGATAACCTTTAATCTGGGGCAAATAGAAGCTAATATGGGAATGTTTTGATATTAAGGTATCTAAAGTGACACACAGTGCTATACTAACACGTAGAAGTAAGTCTATATTTTGACTACACAGACAAGAGACAAGCTCTACGTACAGACTCTTGCATACTTCTATCCATGGTGAAATGAGAACATGTCTGGAGGACTGGGAAAACAGTTTTGCGACAGATACCACTGGATTCCCTCCATCTTCCTCTCAAGTAATATATACCTGGTATTTTTAAGAGAAAACAATAAATCAGACAGATATTTAAGTATGGTCTATCTTGATCTTAGTAGATCAAGCCTTCTGTCATTAGTGTTGGAATTCATTTTACTCTTGTATTGTCTAAGTTATTTTAAATAGCTGAGTACATTCCATTTTTTACCACAAATGTGTTCAAAGATACACAAAGAAGAATACAAGAGTCTGTACCTTGACTTCTCATCCTGTGTAGTACATGAAACACTACTACCCTCTCCTGGATGGTATTAAACAGCCTTGCTCACATTAGCCACTCCTTTTGCTGAATTTTGACATATACTGTATACATTCTGGGCAGAAGCTGTAACTGTTTAATGAAAGCTTTACTCCTGTTTCCAATATACATGCAATTAGTGTATGTGGTGACTGCACTCACCAGTACACCAGGGTAGTTTGCTACTATAACATTGTATCCTCAGGGATACCTGTACTGACTGTACTCTTCACCTGTTCCTGAATTGGGAGCTATAGGTAATTTTTTATTACCATAATGAGTTGGAAAATCAGGATATTCTTAATTTTAAAAGGACACAAACACATAGTTCATCCCTTGTCTATTTCTCTCCATGTATTCCCTCTCCCTCTGTTTCACCATTTCATTTTCCTACTTTATGAATTCTATCACTGGTGTCTGTTCTAGGTGTACACCTTCCAACTGGAAATCATAGAAGCAAACATGACTTTTGCGGGAGGGTACAGATGTGAGGTGTCTACCAAGGACAAGTTTGATAGCTCTAATTTCAACCTGACAGTCAATGGTAAGGTGAACTCCTGCCACCTACTTTTTTATTTCCTGCCCCTTATTTTTCCTTCCTGCCCACCAGCAAATCTTTCTGGTAGATAGTGGCTGCTAGACAAGCACAGATCTGAAGTATAGACCTCAAGAGCTAAAGGTACACCTAGAGAGGCCCACAGATGAGGATTGGATGGGTTGGCAGAGATACAGATCTTTAGAAATACCACTTAGTTGTCACTCAAGTCAGAACTGTGATGCTCTTAAAGAAGGTACACAGAATCAGTCTCCCTTTTCTCTGGCTTCATTCTGATTTCAGATCCATTCTTCCATTATATTTAATTAGACTAGAATAGAAGATATGGTCATTCTTTCTTTGGCAAAAGTTCAGTACTGAAAATGGATATTTAAAAAAAGGCGGGGGGGAGGGGGAGAAAAAAGATTTAGATATAACACAATTGTCAATTCCTTTTTCTTCTCTTCCTGATAAACTTAAGTCATGCAGAAGCACCTTGTGAGATAAAAGTCCTTTAAGATTTAATGACTCATTTTACATAATACATAGTGCCACCCTCAAAACTGCTATGCTAAAAAGCTTATGAAAATTGAACAGGAAGTACGTATTAACATCAGTTAGCCCCTAGTGTGGAAGAATTTAGGTAAAACAGGATGAACATGGATGGCCTGAAAGAGTTGAGTGTTTGGACCATTTCCTGTTTCAAGGGATTCTGTTGAAGGGACTGCAGCATTAACTTGTGTCCAGCTACCAGTGAACCTACTGCCAAGACAAAAGTTTATTCAAGTTACTCATTCAGCAATGTTGATTTCTGAAGTTTCACTAGCTGGCTTTCAGACTCATAAGACTTAGGAGCAGCAACTGAGAACAGTTCTTCTCTCTTAGAGTAGTACACCAATTCATACCAATAGAGTAATAAAATTCTGTCTATGCAACATCCTCAATGAAGTTTCTGTACATCTCTACATATTCCCAAGAATTTACCTTTCTTTCAGAGATAGGTTATAACTTCTTATTAATAATAGTATTCAGCTGATATCCAATTGTGTTCTCATTAGGACTCTAAATACCCTATGAACCTGCTATTGAAACTAAAATCTAGCAGCATGAGAATTGGCAAACAAGAGATAAGACAGTTCATCAAGGTCCAGATTATGATGCAACATAAAAGACAAATAAGTTATACACAGAACACTGGATGTTGAAAGCTAGTTAGAGAAGGCTATATGTTTCAAGATGATGCTTCAACCTCTCAATATGCAATTAATCACACTCTACAATATAAGAATTTAGGAAAAGAATTTCTGCAGGTGAAAAGCTGTAGAAATAGCACTGTGGTTTTGCATTATTTTGACTTGCTCTCCCACTCTTCTTCATCACTTTTTGTCACATCAGAAGCACCTGTAACTGGAGACTTGGATATTCGAGCTGCCTTCCGACGCACGTGAGTATGCACAGTAGAAACCTACCTAGATCAGATCATACATCCATGCAGAATTCATTACTTTTCAGATAAAGCCAACTAAAGGCAAAGCTTTTAGTACAAAGCTTTGTACAAACAAGTACAAAGATATGAATGTCTACTAAGAAACATTTCTACTATTAAAATACTACAGAAATCCTAGAAATCATTTAAGAGAGCTTAGACTTTGTACTAGCATAATAATCATGCTTGTCTTCAATTTGGCAATTGATAATGTGTATAATTCTTGCAAGAACTTCAGTACTTTTTTTCCAGACCTGTAAAGTGCACTCCAGACATAGACCAATAGAGATGGTAAAGATTCTCTGTGCTCTGTACTCCTGATTTGATCTGGCATGTACCTTAGTACAAACATTTTCTAAATAAGGAAGTGGAGTTTGAAGTGAGCTCTATGAGCAGATCTCTGATAATATTCATGTAAGCATTTTGACTGTATTTGTTTTCTTGTTTTACACCTGTATTAATTGAATGAAGACAACGACATTGCAAGTGTCCATGTGAAAACTTAGATATATATGTAGTCTTAGATATTAAAGCCTGGTGTTGAAAAGGACATTCTTCCAGTATCTTTAATACCCTCTAAACTGATGTATGGCTTAATGGAATAATGTCTGCTCCTATTAGTAAGATTCAAAAAATTGGCTAGGTATTTTTATTTCAGTTGACATTATTAACATGATTTTTCACTATTGTGAATTTCTTCTCCCTTCATGCAATTCAGTTTCTGTTTTAGTTTTTATAGATTTTTGCAAAATTGCTAGACCAAGAGTCTTCCCAAAGACATCTATTTCTCCATTACAGGGCACAAATCATCTGTCGCTATGCTCTGAGTATTTCTCTATCAGTGCTATTTTTAGATAAGATTTTTTTTTTTACATTTATCTCAAAGAACTAAAAAAGGTTTGCAGAATTCACCTCCAGATGTCTGGATCTACAGGTGGCTGACCAGCCTTGCTGTGATGGCTGTTAAACAGAGGACACTCAGTGCATAACTGCGTTGTGTTATCTCACTGCAATGAAAGCAGGCTCATATAATTAAAAGAATATAGAATAAGTTCAAAGTGAGTGCAGTGTGAGCAGCTTCAGGCTGTTCAGATTGGCAGTTTCTTCTTTAAGAATGGAGCCAAATTTCGAACTGATCTGTTTAAATCTGAAGCTTTGTCTTTGATACCCTCACTCAGGAGCCTAGCAGGAGGGGGGAGACGGATGACTTCAGCCTTTCTCAGGTAGTCACTGTCTGTGTCAGCTGGAAAATTTAAGTCTTACAATGAACTGTCTCTCTCTGCTCAGGAAAAGAAAAAAAATCCACAAAACTAAGCTGCAGCTTGAATTCCAAATAAATCATTATTTATAATATGCAGTATTTAAATGAGATTAATACATATGAGTAAGTGTAATGTAAGATAAATAAAGATGAATAAAAAAGATAAAAGATAAAAATCTAAAAATATTAAAACTTAAAAAGATGGATAAAACCAGATAAATAAAAGAAAGAGTAGTTTGATAGTTCAGTGAGAGGCAGATTCATCTACAGAAAAAGCATGTGTTTGGCAAGTGGCATCTCCCCACCACTGTTAGAAGAAAAAAAGTAACTTCAAATTATATGCATGTCTGCCCCTCTGTTGTACATGTTCTCCTCTCTACTGAGCACATTCTGACTAAAATTGCCAATGCTCACAGAAATGTACCAACACACATGTATATGAAAACTGGTTATTTCCTGGCACACTCTTTATCATGGTATCATTAAAATTTTCACTCTGTGCCTTTTGGTCCTAATGTCTTCTACCATATCAAAAGCAGGAACTCTGAGATGGAACTTAACTCTATGCATGTTAAAGCAATGATTAGGGTCTTATTCTTCAGAAAAGCTAAACCTTGATTGCTGGGTCTTCCTGAAAATTTGATTTAATTACCTCTTGTGAACAATAACATGATTATTCTTCCAGCTGTAGATTTTGATTTCTTGAATATTTGATCACAAGAAATCATTTTCAAATTTGGGATTATACTTGTTTTTTATATACATTTTAAAGATATTTTTCCTGCAAATATGGAAAATCTTCTGAAAGTAGGGAACAAAGCGGACATAATACATATTTCTCTTTGAGCCTTATACCCAGGAACTTACCTTTTCCAGTACTATACTATCCTGCAAATAATCACAGAAGTAAAAAAGATACTTTCTTAATGAAAGAATGTCTTCTTACGACATATTCAAAATTACATAGATTTAAAATTTTTATTTGATCTTACATTCTCAAGCAGCACAAGAAGTTTGGCACTTTTTTCTGTTCTATTTTTTTAACAGTACTGTTAAAATGCCCATCATTTATCTGTTGAGACTGCTTTCTTACTTTTATTTGTTCCTGTAATATTGCTTTTTTCTGACATTCTTATTTATACTTCTACAGGCAGACAGATTTTTATTGAAGCAACTAGTACTGTGTATCAATAAAGGCAGCATTATGAGCTACAACTGCCACCAGTACAACTGAAAACAAAAATTTCTGCTTATGAAACAGTAATTACATATAAAATGTTGCTGCTGGAAGAATATGAATGCTGTGAGATGGCATCACCAGATTCTTGTACTCAAGAAAATAGTGATGTTAAGAGGCATATGAAAATTAATGGTTGAGATGAAGAAAACACATTTTGACTTTCTAAAACCTGTCTGAATGCAAAAAGAAAATGCAAAAGACTTTTTTTTTTTTTTTGCTAAGTGGAATTATCAATAATCATGGAATCCACTGTAACTCCCAATACTTTTTATATCAAATCCCTGAAGTGATATTTTGGGAATTTAATCCAAATAAGTGATTGTAGTGACTTTATGAATTCTGAAATCAGAATTCATTAAGAAACAATTAAGAAACAATTACAGCTGGGATAATGCTAGGGGGGAAAAGTGATTTTAGACTGCAAGAAGTTCCACAAAATGCTTGATTAATGCTGTCCTATATTGTAAAAAAAAATCCATGCTCCTGAAAACTAGAGAAAAGAGGAAAGCTTCTGAAATACCTTTATGGTAACAAATACATTCCAGATCAATTCGACCATCAAATTAATACCCTTTACAACTTTATGCACAATCAGTGCAGAAAAAATACAAGTTCATTACATATATTTCTTATACCTGTATGAAGATGAATACAGACATAGAGCCTAATTAAGTCACTTCCATGTCAAGGCACATTCTAAGTCATATAAACACATCTACTGCCCACCTGAAAAAATATGTCATCTACATAATGTTACAGTCTCACAAGCTATTCCCATCTCCTTCTAAAACTATTTATGATTTTCTCTTACTGTACAGTGCTGACGGACATGACGAAGGGGCAGAGTTTGATTTTAGTTCCCTACTGAAAAAAAGGTGAGTAAAAATCCATAGATTAACCCATATCCATAAAGTAACCAGGGTCTGTTGAACAACTCTGAAAACAATAAAACTGGAATAAGTCAAAGTTTCATAAATTCAGAATCCCTGTCATTTTCCTAAAGCAGCTCTAAATGGAAAAAAGAATAACAGGCAACAATGGCAACTTCCTGAAATACACAGCATTTGATGTATTTCTGCTAGGTTTATACTGGAGAAAAAAAAAGAGAGAAAAAAATCGTCTTTCCCAAGATAGGAAAGGCCTGGACTCAGGTAATTACATATTTCCAACAGGCCTTTCATTAAAAACAAAATAACCCAAACCACAACAATTTACAATACTTATTTATAATGTTACCTTCTAAAGAATTTTCTGTCCTACCTTTTCACAATTCTTTTTATCAGAGAGTCGGGAGGACAAGCCTTTTTATTAGATATCCAAATGTTATGATTACACTGTACAACTATATATTATTTATTACATAGTTGTTTGTTGTATACATAAAATATATTCTATGTTGCATAAATATTATATAAATATTTCTTACTCTTCCAACTGTAATTCTTACTTCTTGTTTTTTGGTTTTTTTTTTTGTTTGGTTGGTTGGCTTTTGTTTTGGTTTTTTTTTGTTTTTTTGGTGGAATTTTCTCTCCAATTCTCACCCTTCCTTGGCATATCTGTTTTCATAACCTGTCTACTTACGCTTTTCTCTTTTTACCAAATTCTTAATCTGGGTGTTTTGGATTCTACTGTTGCCAACAGAGAGTAAGATTTCTATTTCATTTTATTATAAATGCATGGGTCAGACTGAATATAAGAACCACTTAGTTTGAAATAATGCATGCATCTTTGTCTTCTTTACATACAAAGCATGACAAAAATTGCATAGTATGAAAGAAAATTATCAACTGCTAATTTCTGAGGGAGAAGCATTTTTAAACAATTTGTAGAAGTTAAGGGTGGGCCATTCAATACAATCAATGTATTTCTTGGAATGTCCTTTGGTTTTCACCATCACTTTTTTTCGTAAGCACTTTAAATTTTCCTTGATTTTCCAGATTTTCTCAATAACCTGCTGCTTTAAATTCCTGTTGTCATAGTAATTAGAATCAGAAAAATTGTTTCCATAATATTGTTGCTGGTGCCTCTCAAACAGCTGATGAAGTTTTGTTTGCTTCTTTCTGTTCACTGACCCTGGCCATTCACTCTATTTTTTCAATGCCTGAAGTGACTATAAACACCTGTTACTAGACTCATGTTTTGCAAATCTCAACGTAGTTTGTTTTCACAATCATCTACTTGGGTGAATGTTGTTGTGAATCTGTGTTCAGTTTCTGCTCAGGTATCGTGTCACTATTTATAAAAAGTGTTTTATCCTGACAAACACAACAGGATCATGTAGAAATATGTAGGAGCTTGGTTACAGAGGCAATTAGCACAGAATAGTCTCATGTTTCACTCAGGTTAACTCAACCAAATTTCAGTGGGACAAACAAGGTCGCAGAGGTGTGCAAAGCCCTGTGCTATGCAATATGCAACGCACCCAACTATAGGTGAATTCTGGGTTTACAGTAGCACCACAACCGGAACACTCGAGGGAGACAGATAAACGAGACAGGAAGGACACTTATCAAACTTTCTATAACTGACATTGATATCAAAGTTCCTTGTTTCAGCATAACCCAAAATGTTGTGCACACACTGTAATTTCTATAGAAAATGAAAACCAGAAAGGAATTCTTTGTCTTTTTTAAAAAAAAAAAATTAAAAACGGAGAAACCAACATGAAAATGTTTGCATAATTTCATACAGAATCTTCATCTGAAATGAGGTGCTGAGTACTATGAATCCCCCTCCTAGCATCTTTCCCTCTTGCTCTCATAATTGGTTCTGAGCAGTGATCAAACTCTAAAAAGGAGTAAAAATCTCCAGTACTTACAGAAATATTCAATTTGTGGATTTAAGTATTCATTATTTGTTAGACTAGAAATGCAATTAAGTAAAAGAAGCTCATCAATTTCACTGCATTTTATTGGTGTTTTTTGACATTTCTTGACTTACAAATCTCTGCTTAGGGAATTTAAGCATATAAATTCACTGTTTCTAGTTGGTTTTCACAGCCACTTCAGAAGTAATCTGTGGATCCTTCAGGCTTTGCACACCTCAGGACCACTCTTACATTAATGACAATAGATAGGTATAAAATCTCATAATGGAATGAAATAATTTTTCATTAAAAGAGAATGGGAAAAGGGACCTCACACTGAGGAACTCTCAAGAGCTATGTAGATTCAAATAGAATGAGGTTTATTCATTTACCACTTCTGCTTTGTTGCACCTAATTTACAAGTGTTTTTTCTTTTCTTTTTCAGAACTCTTCCCACTACAATAAAGAGTTTCATTTAATACTGTATCTCCTATCACTTTAATCACTACTCCTATCACAGTAATTTAATTAACTGGTGTTGACATACAGATGTCATGGGCCAAGGAGAGGTCATTGGGAAGAAGAAGGGAACAGCTGTCACAGAGCAATTAAATGGGATAGTGAGCAGAGACCTTGAAGGAGGTGACAGCTGACAGGGTCCAATCAGTTGACAGTAACAGGATAGGAAGGAACCATTTCTGGGATGTACAAAACTATTTTTAACCCCTCCACATATGTTTAAAACATATCAGCTGCATATTCCATTTACAGCAGGTTCACTAAGCTGCATCTTAATGTCCCCAAGTCCATAGTTAACCTATGAGGTGATCACTCGGAATAAGGATCACCAACATCAGGGAGAGTAACATAAGTGTGGGAGAAACTTCAGGCGTTCAAGCGCTCTATTACTTTTTGTACACTGCTTAGTTCCTCTTGGTAGTGGAAGAGTACAGCCTCCCTGTGCAAACTCTGTGTCTTTATGGGGTCAAAGAGAATGCAAATTAGTGAAAAGGTATATCGGGATGGAGAAAACTTTGCACAAAGACTTTTTTTTCTTTTCTTTTTCAGAACTCAATTAAACACTATAGAAATTACAACCTGTAGCTCTTAGTACCATTTTACCTGCAACTCACAAGCCTTTTCCTGAAATTAGAAAATATTAGTATTTCCAAGGAAGAGACTAGATTCTTTCTTATGTTCAAATTTCTTGTACTGTATAAACCAAAACATTATTGCCAGATAAAACAATGGGATGCAACTGAGTGATGCAAAAGCTAAAGTTAAGGGAAAACTTAAGGAAGTCTTCTCAATAGTGAGAGATATTGGACTGTGGAATTACTTCCAAATTGGAAGATTTTTCCCATTAGGTACTTAAAAATAACTTACAGAAAACATTTTTTGAAAACTCCATGGATAATCCTACCTGTAAATTTTCAGATGAATAGGAGATATGTACAGACAAGCCTATAAGTATGCAGATAGACTGAGATACCACCAATATTTATATAATGTCTTGGGGAAGATAGTAGCATTTGGATATGTTGCCTTTATTATTTCCTATGATTTTATATTTCAAGATATAGTTTCTCCACAGAATTTTAATTGTACTAATACAAATAATTAAGCACATATTGGAAATATTATATGCCCTTAGTTTTATGTACTTATAGATCTATTTTAACTTACATGTATTTAGAAATATTTTGAAGTCACTCATTGATATGACCAGGGCAATTAGCCCAAGAGCTGCCTATGTTAAAAAAAATCTTGGTCTATATGGCAAATCAGTTCAATTTTCCTATCTTCTGCTAGGCAATACTACAAATCACTTGTAGCTGCCTCAAACTAAATGATAAGTATACGGAGAAAAGGAATCTTGATTAAATTTGTGGGTGATCTTGATGCACTGTTATGGCAAAGAAAATACCCAGCACACTTATGGTAAGCACTTCAAACTTCAGCTACTCCAATGAATTCAATGAGTGATAGAGAGGATTTAATGCTCAGTGAGTGCTAAACCACTTCAAAGATATGAGATATGGCATACCATATTTCAGCTCAAACTCACTGAGCTGAAATCCACTTCTCTTGCTTCCTTTCTGTTCAAGAGCAACATGGATGCTGGAAATCCCAAGCCTGGACTGCAGTACTTTAATAAACATAGCTCTCTCATTACAAGCCAACCTTTTTCAGGAAATAAAAGGAGTACCAGAAATGTTTGGTTTTACCTGCTGTCTGGACTGACCATAGTAGTACTGTTAAGAAGTAATATTTCTCACAGACTAATTGGACTGTTCTTTTCTTGTAAAAAATGGAAAAACACTTTTTTCTGCACTACCTGTTGCATAATTTGTCTCCTTGGTGAAGCTTACCACTGAACATGGCTTCATTATAAGTCTGTGTTCTGCTGGACCGGAATCTGTTTGATCCTGGTTATATCAGAAACAACAGCCACAGGAAGTTCCTTTTCCTTAAGAATTTTTTAACAAACTGTTATTTCTTCCATCATTTCTCTATTTACCAAAAAGCAAACTATGAGGGGCAAAAACTTTATGATGACAGGATTTGTTTCCCTGGAAGGCAATCAGTCATAATTAAGAATAAACAGAAGTACCTATTGCACTTATAGTAAAAATCTTAGAAGTCTTACAGTGTGGGAGTGAGTTTGGTTTCAATATGGATCAGCATTTTCCTTAGGCCTATTTCAGAGCATTTGCATGAACTCCTTCATCTCCCTGCTACTGAAGCACAGGCATGTTCTGCTAAGGGTGAAGATGACAATCATGGCTCTTTTATGTTAACACATGATGCCCTCTTTCTTGCTCATGGGGATGCTGTGTGTTTTTCCAAATGGTTCTCTGCGTCATTCTGGAGTACAGCAGCTTCTTGCGCTCCGTAAATCGGTAAGGTTATGCCAGTTTCTTCTTTCTATTTACAATCTTTTAAATAAAATATACAATGGCAGAAAAAGAATGCCTTTTCCAAAGCCAGATAACCAAGTTTTTCCTTGGTTTTACTAAACCAAACTTTATTTTTTCCAGAATCACTAGTTCTTTGGTTAAACTACAAAATAAGTAGTCCATTGTAAATACTGTTGCCACCACTTACTAGTCTTTTTATGTTTTATAGATTACTATACCCAACAGTCTTTACAACAAGTGATAAATGTTTTAATAATCTGTGATTCTTTCTAGTGAAGATAAAAAATGTCCTGAGTAGAATAGGATATATTTCTTACTTACATAAACCAACTGCCTTGTTTCTAAGGCATTCCCACCAAAGCAGTTCTGCACTTTGCTTTACCACATGTTTTGTGCATGACCATGATAGGAAAATAACTCTCCTTGTGTTTCCATTACCTATCATTAAAGGGAAGTTAAAATGTATCAGTTTTGGTTGTTAGAAATAAACCCTTCAGGACAGCAATTGAATTTTAATCACTGTATATATAAACATAAGTAAAATTAGTCACCAATTTTATTTCATTATTTTAGGTAATAATATAGTAAAAAGATTGCTAATTTTTTTTTTTAAGAAGAAGAAATGGCTTCATCAAGTCAATATGTAGCTGCCAAGCCTACAACTGTTTTTAAATGCTCTTAATAGTGGCAATCACAGACACTAATCCTTTTCTGCAGAGGTGAAGCAAAATCTGAATCACAGTCTGACGTTGATGTCTGGGACATCCTGAGGAAAGCTCCTCCTACTGAATATGAGAAAATTGCTTTTCAGTATGGTATCACAGATTTGCGTGGGATGTTGAAGCGCCTCAAACGCATAAAGAAGGAAGAGAAAAAAAGCACAGGTTGGTGAGATGTATTTATTCTAAATATAGAGCTCATGTCTTCCTTTTTGGGAGTTTTCCAAATGTTAACATCAGCTGGACAGCAGCCAGATACAAGAGCATGAGAAACAGGAGTTTCCTATTTTAATTGTTACACAGTCTTTATATGAAATGCTGATTACCAAAGATTGAATCTAAGCCCGAAGTCCTGAAATACCTTGCTCTGAAACTCTGGATCATTTCACTAGTTTCTTCAGCTTGGCCCCTTCTATTTCCATGAACATAAAACAACAACATCCACGACTTGCCTCCACCCCCCAAAATTGGTCAGTATGTCAGGTATCAGTGATAAATAAAAAGAATTGAATTTCCATCGGTATGATATATCTGGAATTCTTGAGCCTTTTCTAGTCCTGTGATATATTAATTCCCTTTTTGTAACTAATTAGTTTTAAAAGTCTGAAACAGAGAACGTAAACTGCTATTCATCAGTACTGAGATCAAGTATCATTTTCCTACATGGGCAGACATAGCTACAACTCTATTTAGGATGTGTTGAAGTACATATTCACATCTCATTTAGAACATTTTACTTTGCTTATTTTAGTTTATAATGCATGCTCTTCATTCTGTGTTAAGGGAAAAAAAGAGAAAACAGCACAGGATGAAGGACAGAAATGGTAAAAACTCAATGATGCAGAAAGTGGGGAAGGTTTAAGATGATGGTAAACAACATGAAGAGGAATTAAGTTTTATTTTGTGACACAGAATGAACAAATTAAGTATAAAAATTATTAAGATGCTTTTTTTTAATCATTCTTCATCATAGCATTCCTCAAGAAACTGGATCCAGCTTACCAAGTAGACAAAGGGCAGAAGATTAAATTAGTGGTGGAAGTTGCCAATCCAGATGCTGATGTGAAATGGCTGAAGAATGGACAGGAAATCCAAGTGAGCGGCAGGTAATTTAGAAATATGAGAAATCAAAAAAGCAATAATCTACGGCTTGGACAAAGTGGAAAAATCAGCTTCTCTTAGAAAGAAAGGAATAAAATAGGAGAAATAGGATCTGAGAAAGAATCTATATAGTGCTATGGCTCAGGGTCAGTTTGCTGTTCTCATGACTTTTTCTTTTTCTTCCCTCTGCTCTATCTATCTGCACGTGGAACTGGATGCTTACATCTACATACTTAGCAAGTAAGTACTGAGATTATATTCTGATTTTTCTGTGTATATCCAGGGTTCAAAAGTACTTTCTTGTGATATGGGATATACTTCAGTGTAACTTGTTTGTAAAACCAATTTCCAATTGTTTTTGCTGAAGCTATTTCTAATGGCAGTCAGGCTAGGTCTTACAGGACCATTCAGCACCATTCAGAGGACTTTATATTTCTCACACTTGTATTCCCCACAATTTCCTATGCTGGTTTTTCAAACACTGCTGCTGGCCACTGCACCAGGACGGGGATATAAGGGCTCAAGTCCTAACACCCCTTGCCATTGATGTCAGAAAAATGGCAGGAAACTTTTTCTTTGCCAGGCAGGAGAATACAATGACTGAGTCCAAGAGGGGTTTTTTTCTGATAATTACATTTATATTCTCTTTTCAGATATATTTTTGAGGCTGTTGGGAATAAGAGAATACTGACCATAAACCACTGTTCTCTGGCCGATGATGCCGCATATGAGTGTGTGGTAGGGGATGAGAAGAGTTTCACAGAGTTATTTGTGAAAGGTGAGCAATGGAAGCAAAAGCAAAGAGATCTCCCTTAACATTTAGCATTGAATTACTGTCACCTTTTCTCCTCTCAGATTAATCTTGTAGGAAAGGAAATTCTCAAACATTCAAAAAAAATAAATGAATTCTGAGATCTATTGAAGTAGATATTTTTCTCACAGTTAAATAAAGGAAAATTTTCCCTGTAACAACACAGTGACAATTACCATTAATTCTCATTTGGAAAGTGATTCGCATCTTCTCAACAATAGTGCTAGAAACTTATTTCAAAAATTTGATTCTGCTCAAGATAAGCATGCACCTCAAGTTCTACAAGCAGATCAAACAGCACAGAAAACCGATACTTCCGGTTTATAATTTCAAAATATATACAAAAACTGATTAATCCTATGTTTTTATTCTGACTCATGAAGCACAAACCAGAAGGTCATTTGAAAATTCTGATAATGTGATCTGACACAGTAAATTTTTAAGTTCCAACACAGAGAGCATAACCATGTATTTGGTCAGAGGTTCTTCCTGTGGAGTACAGAGTGGTGGAATCTACCTCTGATCTCCAGCCTTCCAGAATAATGTTTCAATAAAATTGTCTTTATTTCCAGAACCTCCAATCTTGATCACTCACCCACTGGAGGACCAGATGGTGATGGTTGGAGAGAGAGTGGAGTTTGAGTGTGAAGTGTCTGAGGAAGGAGCTACTGTGAAATGGTAAGAGAGTAGAGGAAACAAAAACCAAAACAACCTGAAACTATATCCCTCCATGGGATCAGTGTTTGTAGACAAGAGTTGTGGAATAAAAAGGGAGAAGGCATCCTACATAATTACTTTAAGGAAAAGAGGACAGGATTGATCCTCCTCTTCTATGTCAAACATTGAGAGGAACTGAGAGGCAAAAATATGACACAAAAAAACAAATTAAGTATAGATGTTTTATAGTGTCTCTATGATTTCTTGTTCAGTGTTTACACTTCAGTAATGTCTAACTAAGCAGATCTGTGTTGTGATGAGTTTGCTGTACTATAGGGAACCTTCTGGTCTTCTCCATTGCAGTGAGGTGTTTGGGTTTTTAAAGTATTTTTTCTTAGGTAAAAAGTTAGTGTCTCTCGAGACAGAGAGGGAATGTATCTGTTGTGGCAATCCTGCAAAGCCAGTCATTAAGCATATGCAGCGAAATGGATTAAGATGACAAGCATTTAGACCACAGAGTGCATTTTCTTGGGCATTCCAACTGTGTAGAAGCTGGAAGGTTCATGCTGCTTGAGCAGGCATGGCAAGCAGTGCTCACATGCCATGTCTTATGCACACTGTTCTCACTTCATTTCTCTACCAGATGAAATTCTCTTGTGCTTGTTAACAGCTTCAGGCACATGGTTATCAAGCGTTCCCACAATGCCCATTACATTCCTGGAAAGTGCCAACTAGTGATCTGCTCTCCAAAAGGAAGGAACTGAGAATTTAAATAGAGCATTAGAGCTAGTACAGCATATGCATTACACTATTAAAGCCTCATGCACAGGCATCCATATGCTATTGTTCAGGAACTGCTTGCAGATGCCTGGTCACAAGAGATGGGGACAGCCAGATCAGTTCCTCCCAGAGCACAGTGCAGCTGCCACACTTTGATCTTGCGCTTTTGAACAACTCCCATACATCTTGCAGATCTGGTATCTGTGGGATAGGCATTTGGTGTGACATGGGCAAAGCAGCAGCTGTCTCAGCCTGAAATACAGCAAGTGGTCATCAAAACTCATCAAATCATAGCAACGGAAAACTGAGAAGTTAGATATTTACACTGTATATTACTGGTTTTGTTATGTGAGACTGAGTCAATGCTTTTTTGGCAACAAAAGGGAGTATTTTATGCAGTGGAGAGAAGTATCCAGGGAAAACAAGAAACACAGTGTGGAGATAAAAGTTCCAATTTTATGGCTCCTTAGGGAAATGCTCAACAGCTTAACCCAAGTAACAGGCACTAAATCAGAGCACCTGTTAGAGCTCTTGCACCCTTTAAACCTGGAATATGAAATCACAAGCACATGAACAAAGGCAATTATGTGACTTGCACAAGACAAAAATAAGGGGTAGACATGGCCATCAGACTAGGGCTTGGAGAATTCCTTATGTGGATCTCTTCATACTAATCAGGAAAGAATGCTCTCTTGATCACCCAGAAAGGTTTCACATTATTCCATTTTTAAGAGGTACTATGGGACAGTTTTTTCTAAACTTCAGATGATCTTGGAAATTATGTGATTTTTGAAGAAAAATATGTAATAAAATACATAGTTTTGATGTGATTTTTCTATCTCTGAATGCTGGATCTATATCATCTTATCATCTTCTCAGCTACAAACCTTAGTGATATATATTTATAACAACAAATCTGTGTGTCCCAATTATCACACAGTACCTGCATCAGTGATACCTCAGAAGACATTAACCAATTAATCCTTAGAATCCAAAGAGGAAATAGGAAAGCATTTCCAGACAAAGAGGCGTTGAGCTGTAAAGTTGAGAACAGATCTGATCTTGCAGTTGTTTAGGACTTGGATAGATTAAACCATGCCTGATCTACCTATCACGGCACTCATTCTGCTTCAAATGTGAGGCTGGACCAGATGGTCTATGGTGATCTTTAAATCAATACTTCTATGATTCTGTATAATCCTCCACTTACATTTTAATATAAACAGATTCTTATGCTTCAGTGCTCCAGTTGCCAAAAGAAGGCCTGTAATATTACCTTAAAGAGGTTTTCCACTTTTCACTGCAGCAGTGTCTTTATTTTAAGCCGAGTGATATCTGGGAGATCTTTTTTGAGATTTTACAGTTTTATCACTCCTCTCTTGGCCACTACACCCCTCTGCTCATACACAGCATCAGCAATGTGCTGGTCATTAGTAAAACAAACAGAAGGTAAATATACTATTCCCTTCACAGGGATTTAAGACACTAATCATTACAAATAGTCTATTTTCATTATTTAGAGAAGATTTCAATAGAACTCTTTCCTACTAAAGGCTGAATAGAACATTCAGATGTCTTTCATGAGCCACATATCAAAACAGACCACCAAAAAATAAATTTAGAACTTCAGCTCTGGAACACTAGCCACAGTGCATGTGTCTGTTTTTCCACAGCAGCACATTGAACTTTGAGATCACAGTCCATCTTCAGCAGTTCAGCAAAGGTTTATACATTGAATTGCAGCACATTGTTCCAGAAGTATTCTGCATGAATCACAATATGAGCCTTAGGAGAGCATGTCAAATATGGCCTCAGACTCTTGTCTGAAGAGGAATGAAGAGCAAAGATTATCTTGCATTTCAAGTGGTTGTTAAAGGCATCCTCTGTTTCCTCCCTTACTAGTGCGGTTCTGTGACCTAGAAGGGAGATGAGTCTTTTACTAAAGCAACTATAAGTTTAAGCTGTTTATAATGAACAGTTAGGAAGGAGTAGTCTGGAGGTATTTTGAAATGCAGTTGCAGCAGGTACATCTAAGTCACAAGTTGTAGAATTCTTGTCTCTCCTTAAAGTTTTGATCATGTGATTTACTTTAGCAGACTAACAGAGGTAGAAGGTTGTCTTGCATACATCGATCTAGAAATTAGAGCTATAGTACTTTAATGAGTCCCTAAGTAGCATTTCAGTTTCCTCTACTGTAAGCTCATTTGTTAGGCTGAATAGTCACTGGTAAAAAATAAGGGAAATGACACAAGATAGAAGGAAAATTCTTACTATATTAAAAACATATGTCTTTTCTATTTATTTTTGCATGTGACTAAATGTCAAAGAGAAAACCTTTTCCATTTACAAACTGCAGCAATATTCAAGCAACATCATATAAATATATTCAGATAATGATGAAAAATATAAAATTCTATTAAATGAGTAAGCTGAAGAAATTACAAGTTATTTTCTTGTAGCCTCTTTATGTTATTTAGCATTAGGAACAGGAAGCCCTTGAAACATCTTATGTATTTTTGTATGACCTTGACTAAACAGCATGAATACTCCCTGCTCATTTCCCTTCATGATGACTGGAAATTACAATAATTAAATTTCCTCCTGGGCTGGATGTTGAAGCTTAATTTAGTAAAGTCTTAAATATACTGTGGCAACTTGAAATGGAAAGAACAACAAAATTCAAAATACACATCCATTTAAATCCATGTTAAATTTTTTTTACTGATGCCCACAAACCATGAATTTATAAAAATTATAATTCACATCAGGAAAATTAAGACTTTTAGGTAATTTCGCCAGCAAGTCCCATTTAATTTATGGCAGCTTTTAAGATAGTAAATTCCCTTCTGCTGAAGTGTGTCTTCATCCCTGTATCTTCTAAAGCATTTAACATACTTTCATGTTTATCTATAGGATATAAATAGTAACAATCAAATAATACCTTGTGGTGAACTTTTTTGAACTAGAAGTCAAATACCCAGTGAAAATTGATGGTCAAGCTAGAGTCATTCTGGTTCCACTAACATTTGTGCAATAAACTCTTTTTTTTGCTAACTTGAAATGCTACAAAGATTGGTCTTACCTTGTGTCTCCCAGTCTCTAGTAACATTGAGCTGACTCTTACTCTACTCTTTAAACCATAGAAAAAATGACTCAGCACTATTTGGCATTGCAGGGAAAAGGATGGAATTGAACTGACACGAGAAGAAACATTCAAATACCGATTCAAGAAAGATGGAAGAAAACAGTATCTAATTATTAATGAGTCAACCAAGGAGGATAGTGGACACTATACCGTGAAGACCAATGGTGGAGTATCAGTTGCTGAACTAATTGTGCAAGGTAGGCACAGCGAATATCACAGAACCAGAGAAGCTTAAAATCTAAAACAGGCAAAAGCTAACCTTCTACAGGGTAGTGCACAGAGATAGCATAATCCTCCTGCCTGGGAAAAAGAAGATGAAATAAGGGCATAAGGTTTGATAATAAAGGCCTCAAGGAAAACGCAGACCTGTGTGCCGGATGTAACAGATACTCTGATGATACCAGGTGCTAAGCTTTCTGTCCTGTTAAAGCCTTGCATGCTGTGCATTTCCCTTCATATTTCCCCCTTCCACAAACAGCTTGTTCAGCCTTTGCCTTTCCTACTTAGTAAAACCACACTATTTACTTACAGAGCTATTCTGATTTTTGATGTCTGTATTGATTATTCTCACAATATCAGAGAAAAAGCTGGAAGTTTATCAGAGCATTGCGGACCTGACAGTGAAGGCACGTGACCAGGCAGTCTTCAAGTGTGAAGTTTCTGATGAAAACGTGAAAGGAATCTGGTTGAAAAATGGAAAGGAAGTGATCCCAGATGAAAGGATAAAGATCTCCCACATTGGCAGGTTAGTCTTGTTTCAGAAATCAGGTACAGGCTTAGGTATGCATTGCAGTACAGAGGAGATATTATCTCAGGGGATAGGAATATAAAATGAGACTTTATCCTGGCTCCAGCTAAAAGGAAAAAAGTTTCATATGCAACCAACATTTACTGACAGACTTGCCTTGGCATGTGTGCTGTAGCTTTCCTGAGTTAGTGTGTTTTATATGTATGGCATCAGTGGTATATCAGCAGAAGTAGATCTTAGTTTGCATTGGATTTTCATGTCTTTTTGGTATTCAAACAATCTAAAAACCAGATTGTTAATAATTTTAAAACTAGCAGTAGTGTTTACTAGGCAGATTAATATAGTGCATGTAAGTCCTACAGAAAAGCTAGGGTTTATATTAGCATATACAATTGTGCAGTTCTTCACCTAGGTTTCCCACCAGTCTAACTACTACTGGAAATAGAGAACAAGAAGATTCAGAAGATACACAAGCATTAAATGCTAGGTGAAATCTTCCTAGGTATTCTTTTCTGTATTCTGTTTTGAAATTAAAATAATACAGGGATGGAGCATCACTTTTTAGTTTGTTTATTGAGAGCTTATTTTTGTCATGATCTGATCAAATGAAACCAGCCAGAAGTGCTACAACTGCCCTTGTAATACTAAAGGACTGGACTAAAGCAGAGAAACTGCTTCCTCTGTTCAGACTCTTCTATGCATCTACCTTGGCAAGAAAAATCCATAAAGTCCAACATGCTGGTATGGATTTGCTTTAATACTGAAAGCAGAGCAGTCTATAGCCCTGGTGGTTGTTGACCTGATGTCAGGGCAAGGGAAGAAGAAATAATAATGTTTGTGAAAATCCTATAGCTTGCACCTTGTCTCTTGACATATCCCTGTTTCTCCTGGAGAGGTAAGACGAATACATTTGTTCATGTTTCCAGAATCCATAAACTAACTATTGAGGACGTAACACCGGAGGACGAAGCCGATTATTCCTTTATTCCTCAAGGTTTTGCTTACAACCTTTCTGCCAAGCTTCAGTTTTTGGGTAAGTTATCTTACAATATGTAATGGGAATTCTGGAGGGATAAAATGAGCACATTTATTATTATTATTATTATTATAATCATTATTATTATTATAAAGAGTAATGCAAGAAAGAGTATGCAAGTCACTTTCCTGATACCTTGATATAAGCACAATGCTTTTCCTTGTTATTATGTGTTATCGTTATCAATTGTTTTACAGAGCCTGTTTTCCAGTTTATTGCACAAATCTGATGATGAATAGACCTTATGAGGTTTTAATCAGTTTTAAAACTACTTGCTGGGTGCAGATGCTATGTAAATTCTGTTTTCTGATCTATTTCTCCTCACTCCTCCCCTCTTTTTCTTTCCCCCAGAGGTCAAGATAGATTTTGTACCAAGAGAAGGTAAGAACAGCAGTCATTATTTATATGCAAGTAAGAATGTTTTCAATAGCAAAATAAGCAGGGGGGGGTTTTATTATTTTAATATATTCATATTCTAGACTTTAATATTTCATACAGAATACTCAAACTATATTTAAAACTTATTTTCTCTGCCTTTGCTACAGAACCCCCCAAAATCCACCTTGACTGTCTGGGCCAATCCCCTGACACTATTGTCGTAGTGGCTGGGAACAAACTGAGATTGGATGTTCCCGTTTCAGGAGATCCAACACCCACTGTCATCTGGCAGAAAGTAAACAAGGTAATGTGTAACCTGACACAATGTCTGAGGCAAGGAAATCACAAAAGGAAATTTATTTTTTCTTTCTCAAATCTTACTTTGATTTACAATTCTTATTTATAAGTATTTTCATCTTCTTTCCAATATTAGGTTTTTAAACTTCAAGGAAAAAATTAAATATCTGCACTGCAGCTTCTTGAGATCTAGCTGGTTTTGTGATTCATCCTGAATTTTTCTGAACTGTTCCCTATTTTTTCAGTCCAGAAGAAGGGACTGGTTATATATGACTAGACATATGTACCATGCAGACAGTAGGATACCATATAGATCTTATTCTCTTCTTACCTCAGAGAAAAATAAATAAATGATGAGTCACCCCCATCACCTTCACTTGATAGAATAGATATGTTCTGAAGATGATATTTCTTTTTTAATCTTCCTCAAGAATCCTACAGTCTGTGAAGAGAATGCCATCTTAGCAGACTACTGGCATAAAATTGAATTTGTTATAATGAAAAGAGAGGACACTTGTTATTTACCTTATCAAAGCAACAAAACATCAGAGAAAGAATTTAGAAGCTAGACTCAAAATGTTAAGTGAGCTTCCTTTCTGGCTATCTCAGAATATCCCTGCTCCTCACCATCTGTGGGTTCTAGAACTATAACTAGCACAAACCAGAAATAGTTTATATAATATTCTATAGCATCATTATACTTCCATAGGTGTACATATAGAAAAAATAATATTGCCAATTATGTTAATTCTCCCAATCTTATTTCTTCATGATTGTACCGCATTCTTTGTTCAGGTTAGCATATTTAATAACACTTAGGACTTTTTTTCTGCAATGCAGAATTAGTATGGAAACAAACAAAAAAAGCCAAGCAATTGACTTGTCTATACAGAAGTTTCTCTGATAAAATGATGATTGGGTATCAGACAACCCCTATCCAGTGTAATTTCTAAGGTGTGAGGTCTCAACATAGGAGTAAAACCAGCGAGTCTTGACTGAAGGATGTGTAGCATATACTTACTAATGAAATTCTAAACAAACAGTAGCACAACTTCAGAAGATGTCGTTTGATGTGTGTTACAGACCCGACTGTATTTCTGAGTGCTAAAACATTTACATCAATTTACTATCCCAGTTTTTCAGAGAGGAGTAATCCTTATTTTTGTAGTCACCCAAGATGAGTGACTAGTACCAGAGGACAGAAACAGATTCACAACCATTTACAACTCTACTGAAGGAATGTCATGCATCTTTCTTTGTGAAGCTGTAAATTTGAGTTTGCTGACTTACACTTTCCTTAATTCACTGCATTCTGATATAACTTTCTCCATTTCTGGTTTTTCCTTATGTATTGGTAGATTTCTTTCCCAGGTCTGCTTGCTGCCTCACTTTTCTCTTTGCTTTTCTCACACCTCCAGATTCAACCCCCCTAACAAACCTATGGACTCTTCTCTGTCTGCAGAAACGGCTTTACCACTCTGCTCAGACTTAGCTGACTTTCTGTGGTTTCTTTGCTTATCTAGAAAAGTGACCTAGTTCGAATCAATGATGATTCCATGACTCCCTCAGAAAATGGCAGTGATTTAAATACTGATAATAAGGTAAGTTCCTTATTATTTAAGCAGATGCACAAATGTGTTTAGTGTTTTCCAGATAAAAAGTCATATTCAAAGGGAAATAAAATTAAGGTTAGTAGATATTAAAACTGGTGAATCAAATAGCATATCAGGCCTAACATCCTGCCTCACAATGGTAACTACTAAACATTTGACTGGTGAGCAATTTTAGAGTAACATGTTGATTAAGGAAATCTTTCTAATCATCATCACATGATGACTGGGTCACAAGGAATCAAAGCAGTTATTTGAAAAGTCTTTTAAATTTATTTGTGAGTGTTTATCTTTTTTTATCCCCACTAACCCATAAGCTTCAATAATAGCTAGAGGAAAAATAACTAGGACAAAAGCTTACAGGACACATGGAAAGATGACAATGTCAAGACAGTGGACTATAATGCAGTGATAGAGAACTCACTTTCCAACAACTTTCATTTTTGTCCTAAATAACTTCTCTTTTGATAGAGTAAAAAATATTTTACACTTATTATAGAGCAATAAACCATTCTCAAGGTTAGGATTCTGCTATACTTGTCACTATTTGGGCTCATATTCTTTCCGATGGTTCCTGTTCTAAGACTAAAAATACAGAGGTACATAAAGAAGAAAGGAGCGTGTTACATACAACAAAGTTGTGATCATTATGTTTAGACTTTAGGAAAGAGTAGTAAGTTTCCCCATATCAATTACTGAGTGGCAGAAATCACACTGATGCCATTAACACTTACAAGAAACATGATAATTTTTTTAGAGAGAAATTGTTCAAATCCATGTTTTCTGGTGCCAAATGTAGATACTGTTGATCAGGAATGCTTGCTCAATCATTTGAATTTTTGTTTGAAAACTTTCTTTAATTTACACAGTACCCAACTGTTATCCATGAAACTGTGATGCTAGCAACTATCCCAAGTAGGAATTTGTGGAAGTACTTAATAACTTTGAAACGTTTGTAACTGGGTTTGTGTGAATCTTAACAACCTGCAGACTTTCAGAACAAACTTTAACAAATGTCATTTATGTGAGCCAACCAGTCTATATTTTCTCTCTTCTACATGCAAATAGAACTTGAAAAACACTATAGCTTGTCAATAATTATTATAATATTCAATGATTTACAGATTTTCACCAGTTTACATACAGAGTCATCAGGCTGTCCCAGGAACAACTTAAAATTATTTTATCTGTTACTTTCACTGCCCACAGCTTCTGTTTGAATCTGAAGGCAGAGTTCGTGTAGAGATACATGAAGACCATTGTGTCTTCATCATCGAAGGAGCAGAAAAGGAGGATGAGGGAGTATACAGAGTTATACTTAAGAATCCAGTGGGAGAAGATAAGGCTGATATCACAGTCAAAGTTATTGGTAAGTGAAGGAAAGAAGCAACATGAGCATGAAAGCATCTTGAGTTCACTGGAACTCACCCTTCCCTAAAACTGAGCCAAGTTCTGACTTTAGGTTTAGAAAAACTGAAAAGGATCGTAAAGACAGGAACACTATCAATCAGAAATTTGACAGAAGTATTTTTTCAGAGGTAGTTGCCTTATGTGTGAAAAGTTAAGAGAGCAACTCACAGTACTAATCCAACTCCCAGTAGTATTTCCTGTTTCAGGTGATCCTATCATAGTATAGACGACATTCTGTTCTGAAGCACATGCTTCGTGGTTGTCTGAGATAAGAAAAACTTCAAGTAATTTTCTTGTGGTTTGTTTTTAAGCAAAGATTACTTCATTCTATAAGTAGTAAACAGTTAATGGTATAAAGAAATATTATGTATCTGATAGAAGATGAACAGATTCACAGACTCTTCAATGAGTCACAGAAGAGCTGAGAGGTATATGGTTTTGAGTCAATAATTTCTAAAAATTTTTCATAATATTTAAAATTTGCTGATACCCTGGCACACACAACAGAAGGCTGGGTTATAAGCAAATTAGAAATGATAAATGAAAATTACTTGCACCTACAGTAATAAAATTTAGAATTGCTTGGTGAATACTAAATCTCCTTCCTTATTTTATTCATACTAAGTCAGGATATTTATTAGGAATATCTCCAAAGTGACAAAATATGTGAGACATGCAGTCATTGTATTGTATAACATTTATTCTAGAGAAAATAAGAAACTGTGGAGCAAGCCTCATCTTACAGAGCTTCATTTCAATTCAATGAGAATTACCTCATTGCCTTATATTTTTGCAAAAAGTTTATTATGTCTGGGAAGAAAAAGGGAGCTGAATAATCAATCCTATTTAAAGGAAGCCAATCTACCACAGAAGCATCAAAGGGCAGGATTTGCTTTAGACTAAGTTGATACTTTCTCAGTTGTACCTACTGTTGCTACCTGACAAAGCTGAATCACAGAATCTATTCGGTTGCAAAAGACCTTGAGTCCAACCTATGATCGAGTCCAATCTATGACCCAACACCCCCTTGTCAACTAGACCCTGGCACTAAGTGCCACATCCAGTCTTGCCTTAAACACCTCCAGGGAGGGTAGCTCCACCACCTCCCTGGGCAGACCACTCTAAAATCTAATTACCCTTTCTGTGAGGAATTTCTTCTGAATGTTCGACCTGTCCCTGTCTCTCTGCAGTTCCTTCCTACCCTCCAACAGGTCGACACCCCTCCCAACTTGGCACTGTCCATGAATTTGATAATGATAGATTCATTCAGATCATCAGTAAAGATATTAAGCAGGACTGGGACCAACTCTGACTCCTGGGGAACACCACTAGTGACTGGATCAATGCCATTCAGGAAGAAATAAGTGTTAAAGAAAAATATTTAACTTGTATAAAGATATTGAAACAATAACAACTCTAATTCATTCCCATACTTTCTTTAGATGTTCCTGACCCTCCAGAAGCTCCCACAATCAGCAACATCGGAGAAGATTACTGTACTGTGCAGTGGCAACCCCCTAAATATGATGGTGGGCAACCAGTACTGGGTAAGAAGTCCTAAAATATAAAGTCCCCTGCAGCTTTGCCTATATTTTTTTGCTGCTCCTTTAAAGTGGCACAGAAGGATTCTCTATGTTTACTCACTCTAGGAAGGCTGACCCTCAGATACTAACCACTCTGATATGTCGAACCTTCAAACCAGTTCTGGCTCTTCAATTTTGAGGAGACAGTGCCCCCTACCCGTGCTGCTTGAATCAGAGAAGTATTTCAGCTAATAAGTTACCACAGCACAAGAAGGTGATATCAAAAATAGTTAAAGCTAAACATTCTCAATAAAGACTGAAATTTTAGGTCAGTATACAGGCCTTGGTACTTACCTATCAAATATCAAACAGATCTCTGGCCACCTCAGTCATCAACTCCAGACATCTGCAATCTCAACTCATGCAATACATGGTTTTTAGTGGGAAACTATTTCATAATTCTATTTCATACAAAACAATGGGTCATTAAACACTTCTCAATCATTTTAAGGACCTTAAAATCTGTCATAAAAACCAGAGTAAAAAGTTATCATGCAATGCAGGAAATGAGCAGGCACAATCAAGAATATCGCTGACACTATTTTAAGTTCTGCTCACAGCGTGGTGGGTTATAGATAAAGCTCTAGGTGATCCTCAGAAGAAAAATAAAATACTGCAGGGTCTTGAACAATTTTAGGGGGAAAAATTCCTCTGTAGTCCATATCTAGCAATTTGTTTAATAAACACGTCTGAGTTTCTTAAAAAAAATTACACTGAAAGCTATATGAACTTCCATGGAGATGTCAGGGCTAGAAATGCTCTAAAATTCTTTTAATCCCCTGCATATTATCTGGAAGAGAGGAGTTTGTATTTGCTTTTGGATGTTTGTACTTCACTAATTTCCACAAGATCAGTCTCATTTAATCCAATAGAATTTATCCATGCAGGAATAAACAAGGTACTGGTGGGCCAGTCCAGTCCTTTGTGGTTTCATCTGTTCTGACCAGCAGCAAGCAAGAAGTTAGCAATTTAAACTGTTATGTGCAAAGATACATGCCAATAGCTGCCTTGTTACCTCAGCCAACCCCCACCTCACTGACTATGCAAAGTCCCTAATTTTGTTGAGTTTTCAGAGCATGTATTTTGTTCTTTGTTTTGTTTCCACTGTCAAATGAATTATTTTGTTTATGTTCCACTAATGACCCTTTGCACTACCTGAGGGGGTTTCTTCAGTCAATAAGGGACTGCACTACTTATAGAGCCACAATAAAACTCCTGCAGCAAAGGGGGGAGGGGGGAGAGGAAAAGCCAAGATGCAGTACTATCCATTCAAACACAGCTTTGAAAGCACTTCAAAAAGGCAGGGATAAAAAAGGCATATGCATTCTTATCTGTCTTCATATTGATACAGATGGCATTGTAGGCAGAATAGATATAAAAAAGAAATTCACACCCCATCTTCACCTTTCCTGGAGTTTTGTGTGATTTTTGTATTACTAAAACAGTATCTTTATGTCTCACACATTCTGTACATTCAGGGAAATAATCTGCTTTACCAAATGTTACCAATTGTCACCAGTACTGTAATTTTACCTGCTTTTTGCCTTTTTTTTTTAAGTGCAGTTCTGGTATGCCACAGTGAAGAAATGTCTCCATTCTGACAGGAAACTGCTTATCTAAAATGGCAGAAAAGCGGAGACTGAGTTGATGAAATTCCTCTCAGTCTCATAGACCCTGGTGGAGAGAGTCAAAAACAGGAACATAGCAAAGGAACCATAAGTTCTTTGCTTACAGCTTTTAAGTCTGTTTAAAAGCTACTGAAAACAAACATGCCAGGAGTAACTTTATGCATTAGAGGCTATAATACAACCTGTCAGCTTAAAGGTACTTCCACCACTCATTTCCCAAAACATTATGTAGACTCCCATGCTCTTCTTGCACTTCAGCATAGACAGGAAAGGCTGCTGGCGTACGGTGTCTGTGCATACAGCATGTCAGCAAATGTGCCACCTCCCTTTAGACACCCTAAGTGTGAATCATACTTCCCAGGTATACCAAAGGGACTTTTGCAAGGTTGATAGCCGTGACCTTGGTGAGCAGCAGGGATTGAATCACTCCCCTACACAGCTCAATTCATAAGTCCTTGCTTTAGACTTATACTGTAGTAGCTGACTGCAGGTACAGACATCTGTACAGATCTCTGCAGTCTATGGGTAGAAACAGACATATACAATATACATAAATACATGGCCCATGTAAATGACTATTCAGAGTTTGCCCTGATTATTCATTCTGTAGTTAAAAGATGAAGAGCTTTTAAAGCAAAGCTTCTTTAAAAGAAGCCTACATGGGTAGGCAACACAGAGAAGCAGCAGAAATTTAATATAGCTAGATGGAAAGAAACAGTTAGTTGATCAGTCCTTTGTAGCAGGTCAACTGGAAAATATCTTATACACATGTTTCCAATGTGATATACAACCATCCTCCAAATTCAGCATCAGGAATCACAGATTCCATTGTTAGCTTTGGGAAATGAGAAGTTTATCTTTTAAACTCGTAATCCGTCCTTAGTCATTCTGAGAAACAGCGTGGCATTGTGGGAAAGGCTGTGGATGTTGAGTGTGTGAGGAAGGTATACTAAGACCTGGATTCCAGGCATACAGACTATATCTAAGCTGTCCTCCAGATTTGTTCTGTTGTGCAGCCATCTCTCTTGGTTCTCTGCTATCATACAGGCTCACTTTCCTTCCCAAGGATGTCAGAGCAAGAAAAATGGTGAGTGGCCATAACTCACTCCATTGTAGGGCTGAAGCAAGCTGGGATCTGCACAATCTGGGAAGCACTCTGCACTTTGCAATTCCACCATCTAGCTATGAACACAAAGATCCAGCACCAGTTGTTGGATAAAACATTAAAAAAAAAAAAAAAAAGAAAACACCATGAATTGTCAAACTTTTTGGGATTTGTGCTGTTAGCCAAGATTAGTGAATTGCAGCAGAATACAAGAAAAAAAATAAATTTTTAACTCTATACCTCATCTTATAATTTTCCAGGCAATTTCTCATTTGCTTAAAAGGATTTTCTTTTTCCTGCATGTGAGAGAACAATTTGCCGTTCTTTTACATCATAACAGCTATCCTTTCCAGGTTATATTTTAGAAAGAAAGAAGAAGAAGAGCTATCGATGGATGAGACTGAACTTTGACCTTTTAAAAGAGCTCACCTATGAAGCCAAGCGAATGATTGAAGGAGTAGTTTATGAGATGCGGATTTATGCTGTGAATTCTATTGGCATGTCCCGGCCAAGCCCTGCCTCAAAACCCTTCATGCCAATTGGTGAGTTTTGCAACTCCAGGCTATTTCTAGGACAAAACCAAGACAAGATAATTTTTACCTCTTTCTTCTCTTCAACTGCTCTTATAGCTAAAAAGAATGTGTTAGAAAAGAGGTTATCAACCTATATTCTATATTTAATCAAACTTTTCTTTTGTAATCTTCCTCTTCTCTATCTCTCATTCCTCTTCCTGAAGAGCACAGAGGTTCCAGTTTCATGAAATTGCTGATGAATTTTTAGTTGTTATAATTAGAAGTGTGACAGTCAAGCTAGATCTGGAAAGGAGGAGAACTAATTGACAGAAATTTCCCTGTCCCTCTCAGCTTCTCTTGTTCCCTTATGGGTGCAAATATCACAGTATCCCACCCAGGACTCCCTTAATCCCAGCCCTCTCCACAGCTAAAAGGATAGCTGATTAAGAAAATATTTGAGGAATGATTTTCTATAAATAATTCTTCCCAACACAGCAGTGCGGTTTCTCCTGCAGTCCCTGAGCAAGGAGCAAACTAAAGGAGTCCTCAGGAAGCCTGCCTGCTAAAACCTTTAGGGAGAAGACCCACAAAAATACAAATAGCAGGAGATTAAAATGACTAGAGTTGCGAAATCTACAAATATCAGTGAAGGGGGACAGCCTGATGAAGGAGATAATGTAAAAGCAGATGATGCAGTGAAGGAGTCAGAAGGAAAGGCTGAACTGCAAGAAGGGTCTCATAATTCTGGATTTCAGACACACAACGGCTGGTCTGCAACAAAAGAGGTCAAACAAGAGCCATCAAGTGGAGCTACTGAGAAAAAAGGTCCAAAGTTTTCATGGGATAGGCAGAGTTTTACTTGATTAAGGATAAAGTTCACACTTACTGCTTCAGAGAAGAGGTTTGGGGTTTTGATCGTGTACTGTGTGGTTGTGTATGCTCCCAACTGCATTTGCCTCCTGTGTGCTGTCCTTGCTATCATGTGAATATGAAAATTTTTGACACAGCTAAAGAAATGAAACTGGGTGATATTTTTGGAGATTGGTTTTTTGGTAGTTTAGGGTTTTTTTCTGATAGTTTTGGGAACTAAGATCAATTTCAATCAGTTTCATAATTTAATTTATAAACCTGCATATAACTTTCTTTGAAAAACCTATTATGCATATTCAAAATATGTTCAGTTTATGCCAAATATACCTTTCTTTAATATGATTGTTCTTATGCAACGTATACTAAGTTTTACGGTCCTGTAATCTAAATGTTATTTTGAAAAAATTGTCTTTCTGTTTGCTTTTTGGAATCACTAATTTCCCAGTAGCACTTGTGTGTATTTTGGATTTTCAAGTTATGGCTTTTCTTGATTGTTTTTTCAATTAGTAGACAATAGTTATGCTGAAGATGACTGAATTTAGCTAGTGGTCTCTCTGAACTATGGGTTTATAAAGAGCCACGATACCCTCATTCTGAAAAGATATGAAAAAGTTATATCTAAATCAAACTAAAATTCTTCAGCCCCAAAATATTTTTCTCAAGTATGTATCTGTTGCAAATGCACAAATCAGAACTGTAAACATGTTTCTGTAAACATGTAATTGTAACTTTTGGTCATTTTCTCCACTGTTAAGGAAAATGAGTAAAGTCAAATTTAGCCACTGATGAATTTGGTCCTCTGACTGCGACTTCTGTCCAATTACAGTCAGGGTGTAAGTACAGAATACAAATTGTATGTATTCTTATTCCTAAACTTTTCTGCAGACTTCTGATGACAATTTAACTCCCTTCTACAAGATTTTTTCCGTGGCTTTTCTCAAAAGGGAGCACCTGTGAATAGGAACTACTATCTTAACCTCTTGTTCCCCTTCCTATTATAGGAATCCTATGCTGTGTTTCTATTAAATGAAGTATTAGGTGTTACACTTTACAACTGATCTTCAGCTAGATTTATTTTATTAAAACAGACAGTGGTATATAAACCAGCTGTTAATCACTCCTTGTATAGCCTTTGAATTCTCATAGTTATATTGCTATTTCTAAGAATCTACTTTGACATATTTTCTTACAGCTCCTCCAAGTGAACCGACGCACTTTACAGTGGAAGATGTTTCTGACAGCACTGTTGCCTTGAAGTGGAGGCCTCCTGAGCGGATTGGAGCTGGAGGATTAGATGGTTATATTGTGGAATACTGCAAAGATGGATGTAAGTAAGATGAGAACTAGGCAGCAGCAACTCAAGGTTTTAAAAATACTGCAATTGCAATCATTTCACTGCAATATACCAGTAACATAACCATATCCAGTATGATCAAATTTGAACTCAAATCTATGTCTAACATCCTTGCCAGCCATCACCATACTTACTACGAGGTCAAGTCACATCAACCATAATGTCATCTTCACAATCATCATAAATTTTAATACAGATAAGTAATACAAAAATATCTTGTTGTTCTATACACTTTTGTGTCATTCATGAATTGCCTATTCCTTAAACCTGGTATAATAACATGACTGTGATGACATCAGCCAAACTTTAAAGTAACTGTTACCTTACCTCATTTAATACTTGTGTTGATAATAAAGACTGTAACAGCACCACATGTACAACACTCAATGTACTGTGATGCTACAACATACCATTTTTGTCATAAAATTCAAACAACAAATTTATAGTCACTTTAATAATCAAATTCTCCCTGACACTATGTTTGATTGCCATATAATCTAAACTAGGGGGTGAACCAGGGTATAATTTATCCAGAAATAATTTATAGTCTTTAATGAGACATCATTATGGAATTACCAGAATCTCTATGTCATTGTCATAGAAGAATGATTTTTCGTTCATATTTCTGTACATTAGAGTAACAAAGGAAGCACTAAGAATTCTGTTCTATGGTGTCAATTGAGAGTAAATAATAAATTCCAACAGTTGTGTGCTCTATTATTATTTTCAGCATATGTGGCTCTTATCAGTCCGTTTGGGCAGCCACAGGAGATATATTTATTCCAAGAAAAAAATTAAATTAAGGCTTCACTTTCTTACTAAAACTACTCTCAAAATTCTCCTTCCTCCTTTGTAATGAAAATAAATGTCAAGAAGTCCCACTGCTCTATGCTCTATAAAACAGAATGCCAAAGGAACTACTGAAAGATGGTTTCCTTATCCTTAGCTATTTCGAATAACACAGTGTAGAAATTCCTTAACTCCATGGGTAAACACAACCACTCAATCCAGAGTTCTTTTTCCAACTTATTTTGTTGCCTTTGAAGTGTGGTGTTGCAATTTAAATTCATTTTACCCCAACACAAATTTACTTTCAATTGCAAACAAGGCATCAGTTTGGAAAAATAATGTATTGTTGCAATATGCAAATACTGTACTTGCAGCTACAGAATGGATTCCGGCACTTCCTGGCCTAACTGAGCGCACATCAGCACTGATTAAAGACCTGGTCACGGGGGACAAACTTTATTTCCGTATAAAGGCCATAAACTTGGCTGGTGAGAGTGGAGCAGCAATAATAAAAGAGCCTGTTACTGTTCAAGAGATCCTGCGTGAGTATCTATACTGAATAAATCTTATTCATTTATTTGCTCTGGTCAAAATTCTGCCTTCATCTAAGAATAACACATGCAAACAGTTCTTTCACTTTGATGAGGTGCCCAATATCTTCTGACTCTGAGAACATCACTATAATGCACAGGTCTTGCAATGGCACTGTCAGCACTGAAGAAACATATTTTTTAATATTTAGCTCTCTGCTTGAAAAGCCATTATATTACTGCAAAATTACTTGCAAAATGCAAGAGATCTATTTATTTCATTGTCCTAGATTATTAATTAACACCCTGTGTATCACCCAACAGTAGATTATAATTCATTTGACTGGAGTCCAAAAGACATCAAGAGCTGCTAATAGTGGATTCCGCAAGCTTGGCTCACACAAAGTGTCTGCCAGAGTCTCACTAACAGTAAAATGAGCCAGTGTAAATGAAATGAAGTTGTAATGCATCTCAATACCAAACGGTCATGAAGACAGACACTCCAACTGTATCTTAAGAAATTCTTTCTGTAAATGACAGGGAAAAGAATAAGTATCACATGGAGAATGTAGAAAGCTTTCCAGTGAGGTAGAGGAAAGCAGAGACCAGATGAAAAAACATGCAGTAAGGTACTTCTTTTCTTAGTAAAAACAGTAAGATACAATGAGACTCCACTACCTAAAGAAAGAACAGTAACTGAATGACTGTAGAAAGATAAAGGAAATCCATTGGTTGCTCTGCTTTACATATCTCCAAACAGCAATTTACAAGGAGCTGCAGTATCAATATAGCAATAGATAATTCATAACTTATAATCACTCTTTTACTCCAATACATCCTTTGTCCCATTCTTTCTACTGAACTGAAAAAGTTCTCCAGAGAAACAAAGTCCACATGGAAGGCTCACATGCAACACAAGTCACCCAAACTTGGCATTTCAGATGCGATGCAGTTTCACAAATCCAGCTGTCACTGAAACATGCTCAGTTGTAAATATACAACTGAGACTTGATACTAATTTTCTATCCAGACTACTACATTTAAAACTAGTCAGAGAAGGAGCTACTCCATAAGAGTATAAATGGTGTTTCCACAATTCTCTTATCCAGTTATCCAAGTCTCTTCAGTGTTTTGCCTTATTTGTGCTATAAGTAATGTCGCAAATTATCAAAAGCTTTGTATTTAATATATTAATGCTTAACTGCAGAGCGTCCCAAATTCTGGCTGCCACGCCATCTCAGACAGACTCTGGTGAAGAAAGTGGGTGAGACAATCAACATTGTGATCCCTTTTCAGGTATGTATCAGCTTCTATTTTGTAATGGTTATTTATCATTACTTATCTAAAGTAGTTTCCCTTACACATGTTCCCATTGCTTCACTGCTTAAGCAGTATTACATCAGTACAGCTGATGATTCAGGAAACCCTTTTGGGGAGGGAATCACTCTTTTTTCAGTCATAATTTTTTTACAGTGAGAATTTCTTCTTCTCCTTTTGGGGAAGAAATAAAAGTAAGTAGTGTAAGTTCTTGCTTATTGAGCACAGGATGCATCTTAGAGAGAAGTAGACAAAAATGTATGAATTCAACTAACTACTCTTCTGGGACCAAGGTACATGATGCTATTAGGCAGCTTCTTTGCCAAAAGTGTGTATGTTAATTTCTGAAAGGCTGACTAAAAAATTTAGTTTGCCCATAAACAGAAGATCACAGCTGGCCCTACGTAGTCTGTGTGTGTGCATACAAAGAACAGTTTGGGCATTACTTTACATGAGCTGAAGGTGTAAGAAATACAGCATGATGAGGATTATCAAGGAGGCATATATGTAACTGCACATGTCACTATGGCATGCACAAAACTCTAAAATGTACACAAAGACTGACCTAACCAATTACCCTGTCTTGGCAACAATCTGACTATTCAAAAAACACCACATGCATTTTTTTAGATGCAAGGTTCTAATAATCAATACAGTGGAAGAATTGGTGTGTGTAAAGAAAAGGTTTTCTAAGTGAAACATAGCAAAAGAAATTGTATGTTACAGATTGTGGCTCTGACAGAGATATCCTCAGTAATATATTATTTAATCAAGTCCTCATTTAAAATTTCAAGATACTAAAATTTCTCTACTGTCCAGGGTTGACACTTATGAAAATATAATACTTTAGTTGAAGAGCTTTGAAATTGTCATATAAAAGACACTGGAGACACACAAAAGGTTTTTTCAGCGAGGGAGGCATATATGCACACATCACCTATATTCTTCTGTTTGAGCAGCACCAACATGAAAAAAATCTATTAGAATAAAATCTGGGTAAACTTAAATGTACATATTTTTGCCCTGTGGTTACTGGGTTACATGAAAACTTGCTTTTTCACAAAGATACATCTAATCAGTACACAACTGCAAACCCATACTTGGTTTGCATACTTGTCTTGAATTGCATACTTGAGTTATTTGATTGTAACCACAAGCTTTTTTTTCCCACATTTATCTCCAAAATTTCTAAAATGGCCCTCTTAATGGGGTCTAGCCAAATGCAAAATTCAATATTTGTACATCTGCTACTTCTGAGTAATGTAATTCTTAAAAAATCCCTAAATTAAATAAACAGATATTTTTGCTGCTTTGATGTCCAACTTGAAGAAAAAAATGCATAAATTTGTCAAGTTGTCCCACAAGTAGAGGAACTGGTAAAGTTCATCATTTGAGAGATTTGTGTTTTGTGGTCTCCTTGTGCTGGCTTTGGCGCAGGTAGGGTTAATTTTCTTTGTAGTAGCTAGTATGGGGCTGCATTTTGAATTTGTGCTGGAAACAGCATTGATAATTTAGGGGTGTTTTAGTTATTGCTGAGAGCAGTACATACACTGAGTCAAGGCCTTTTCTGCTTCCCACAAGACTGCCGGCAAAAGGGATGCTTAGTTGCTGTCTGGAGTTAAAAAACTACACCCCCCATATCACCACCTTCCCAGCATATTAAGCCACCTCCTCTGCTTAGAGCAACCTCACTGTAATATTCCCAGAGATTTGCCAGTTCTTTGCCCTACTTCCCTAGGTAGTCCCAACTGATACGTCGTCAGCTGCCCGGCCAGAGAAATTACATGTAGCAACTAATCCAGAGGTCCATTAATCCTGTCTGATCACTCAGCTTTTGCCAAATAAAATGCCAAACAAAAGACCACACCTTCCCTGAATTTTCCTCCTTCGGGACACTAACTGGTGTGTTGGTATTTCACCCTGCCAGTTTTGCATAGAACTGTACTAACCTAAGAGATTTCTAGTGCTCTGTCAAATTTGGCCAAATTGAACCAAACTGGTTCAAAAGGTATTTGAGTAGCTGACTGACAAATCATGTGCTGGTATAAACTCTAGTCTCTTAAAAAATAAGGCTAACAAAAAATGTTAAGATCTATCCATCAATGCCAGATTTTACTCTGACAAAAAAAGCGAGAGGGTTTGAATTCAAGAGGTATTTTTTGAGAGTTTTCAATTTGTCACAGTGTTGAGTTGCAGCTTTCGCAGTACTATGAATTGGGGCTATGGTTATTTAGAACATGTAAAACTGATGATCTTTCCAAAAAAAGCAAATCAAAAAGAACCTTACCCTTTACATTTAAAAAAAAAATTTAAGTCACTGACCATTTCTATTGCAGAAAAAGACTTCAAGTAGATACAATTACCTATTATCTAATTAAATTGGAAGTCAGTGTCTTCTACTATTTACAGTTTCTGTGCAACCTTACCAGTGATCTCTCTTGTCACTTCTGTGAAATTCTGTGTCAAGGTATCCTGGGTTTAATGCTACTTGCAAATCTGTTCAAATCTTTAGATCAAAACAGACAGAAAAGAAAGTATGAAATTATTACTAAGCTTTTTCTGTTGAGTGCATTAAGCAGGTGGGACATTCTGCTGAAAGGAAGGGAATCAACACACTCTTCCTTCAAAATTAACTACATGAGCCCATGACTGAAGGGATATTATGTGCTACTAGTGGATAAAATTCACAGTATTACTGAGCAGCCTTCTTACCCATCATATATGTGTGAATAAATATCTCAGTGCATTTAAATTCATTATTCCCTGGCTGTGAACTCCCTAAAGTTTCTCTGGTGTGCTATTTAGCCACTCTGTCACTCACTGTTCTCTCTCAGATTACCTATTACACATTGCAGAAATCCAATCCTCTGACATATGTATTAGGAACATGCTTTCTATCTGTTTGTGCTTTTCACAGTCTATAAATACAAGAGTATATGAAAACCAACACTTCGAACATTTTCACTGGCACTCATAGCACATCAAAAAAGGAGGTGTTGTGACTGAACATATCTGATCAACCACACTAGAACACCAGCAGTAACAGTCTTGTAACCAGCTTGAAAACCTGCCAAGTATTTGTCTTGACAAACTAGAAATTTAAATAAAATGCCTATATAAATATACCATTTTAAGCAGACTATTTCTATTTCTTGTTCAAAGTTCTAGCCAAATTTTTCAAGCAGAATCCTCATATAATTTTAAAATACACACATATAGAGACAATTCTTGTCAAGGTCACCAATAGTAAGACATGGATATGGAAAATAAAACACAGAACAACCCAAACCTTTTTACGTGCTCAAGAATTTCCATTAGATCTTCCAGCTGAAGAAAGGAAGACATCTCTTCCTCTAATAGGTTTTTGTTATAGCTGTAATAGGTTTTTGTAAGGGTTCTATGAAATGAGACCAGGGTAAAAGTACACTGGAACTGGACAAAATTATTTTGTATCTATTATTTCAGAGCTACAGGCCTCAGATGCTTCTGACAGCACCTTGTTCCTTGGCAGAAAGCTGTAAGAAAATTGTTTACCAGATACGTAAAATGGAAGATCCAAAAGCATTGCTTGTTCAAAGTTTATTATCAGCCCTGATGTAAAATCAATTACAATATATCTGATGAGTTAGATGCCAGAGAAAAGAACATCTATGAACGAATAACAATTTCTAGGAGTTTTAGAAGTCCTCTAAGTATAATTTTGAACAGATCTTGGCCTGAATCTTATAAAAGATGCAGTAGGTCTTTCAGTTCCACTGAAAAAGAAACTTGAAACAAAGGTATGGCAATGCACAAAGATTCATTATTATTCTGCCTTTAGGCACCAGTCAAGGTATCTTAACTTAATCTCCCTTTGTAGGCTAAGGAAAGAGATACAGTCTTTCAGAATATGTTCCAGACACCCAGTGGATTGAGGAGCCTTCTGGAGCTGCTTTCTCTGCTCTTTACTGAAGGCAGTGTCCTAACTTTAGTGCCTTAGACTTGAGATCCAGGGCAGCCTAAGCAGAGCTGACTGCTGTCTTGGAAGGAGTGCTGTCACTTTCCTTCCCCACCCATTTGAACTGCTCCAGACCTGTGCTGCACTGTTTCACCACAGTAATCTGGCAGAAACTTAAAAAAACCCCACTAGGTTATCTTTTGTTAGATTGATTATTAATACACTTAATAAATATGATATGGCCATTTCCTGTTTTCTTGGGATTTTGGTTTGGAGCTGTACTGTGGAAGTGGCACTCCGACAACTAAGAAGAACAAAATATTATCTACCATTTTTTCCTGGAAGCAGCTGAGTGACAGTGATAATGATATCTCACTGATTCCACAATGCCATCTTCCATGGGTGTAGCAACACTGATTGCTTAGGTTGACAGTCACCAAAAAAACTTCGCAATGCAGAAAGAATTGTGCAGTAAGTTTCACATCCCGAGATTTCAAGATGATAATAACTTTTCAACGTATCTTAAAAATGCCTGGGGACAGAGAAGTAAATATTTTAAGAAAGGGAGAAGAAAAGGGACAGAGCTAATAAACTCAGATCTTTAAGAGTTCTGCTAATAGCAATCGGAACAAGCCACATCACCTGTTGGCGTCACGCCTGGGAAAGCGTACTAGATCAGCACAAGCATATTGTTTCTGGATTTATTCTCAATATCATTTCAGCCTCTAACTAAATTGCATCCTCAGAGCATGGTGCCACTAAATCACACAGATGGGAGCAAATACTCGTCTGTAAGAAAACAGAAATTGTAAAGTATTTAGAGAGCTTACTGTCTCAACTCTGCATATTACATTAGGCTTTCTAGATTTATAGATCACTAACAGAAAAAATGTAAATCTATTACAGCTCCCTCACCCCCCCCAAAAAAAACCTTTTTTTTCTCTTCAGGGTAAACCAAGGCCCAAAATCACTTGGCTGAAAGATGGTCAAACTCTAGACTCCAAAGATGTGGGAATTCGGAACAGCAACACGGATACAATCCTCTTCATCAGAAAGGCAGAGCTTCATCACTCAGGAGCATATGAAGTCACTCTTCAGATAGAAAACATGACTGATAAAGTTGCAATAACAATACAAATCATAGGTAAGAACCTGACGACACCAAACTAAGCAGGTCATTCAAAACGGTGGCCAGACTGAGGCAAGCCAAGGATCCGATTACCACAGAATCCCTTCTCTGTCAATGGTTGCTTGCAGATGACTAGGACAAAGCTCAGAGCAGGGCTAGCATGTCACTTTATTTTCCTACAATTTTGTCCCATCTTGAAATTATCTGTATCCTAGAGACTTTCAGAGGATGAGGGATTTTCTGTGTGTTCCATAGCTCTTCAGGGATTTCTTTTCTTGCACGATTTTATCCAGTTTGTTTTAATCCAGGTCTAGTTCGAGAATCCAAACATTCTTGTGTAAGGAATTTCAGGTTAAGTGCATGTACCTATTTGTTTTGATGTCCATACAGTTTCATAGCAGACAAAAATATGAATAATCATTCACCTTTTCCATTTGTAGCCTTCAGTCACACACTCAGTTAACTTTCTCAAGTTTTAGACTCTTCATTTGATTATTTTCAAACAGACACCTTTCCATATCTTTGATCATCCTTATCAATCTTCTTTCTACCATGTTGAGAGGGATAGAAAGAATTTGAGATTTCTGGTGTTCTTATCAATATCATATTGTCCTTAAGGAAGGAAATACAAATCTTGAGATGGATGTACTCTTATCTGTTTTTTTTCATTAGATAGGATGGTGAAGATAAAATCATTGCAATAATATACCTCTACTGTTCCAAAAATTAGAAATTACAAGGCACAGTCCTGTGAATTTGGAAAATTCACATTCATATGCCTTACTTTGTTAAAAGTGTGTAGTTAGTCTGAGGCTTATTCTCTATTACACAATTTCCAGTCTCTTTTCTAGTGTCCTTTTCAAGGAATGCATTGTCAAAGTTTCCATATCTTCCCTTGGGATTTTGTGAGATAAATTCTGAGATCTTGCCTACTCAGATTTCATTAATGTTCAGTCAGAGTTCTTCTAGTTCTCCTCATTACCAGTCCATACAACTTTCTTGATAACTGTTTTTATTTCTCTTTCCTCACACTTTCACACTGTCATCCCAAATTTCCTCCAATGTATCAATACATTTTTAGAATGTGTATTTTGGCACAAAAAGAGTATTTAAACATAACTCTTCATATTTTGGAATTAAAGATGCTGACTGTGCTCTGTTTAAAGTTTAATAAATTAATGTTGGCAGAATGGGTATGCAATGGTGCCAACAGCAAACAAGAAAGGCATAACAAATTGGAGCAAATATGTCTTAATACCAGCAGATGCTTCTGTTCAAGAGGGTGATGACAGTTTGGCAGTAGCAAAATAAGTAAGTGGCAGCTAAAACAAAATAATCCCAAGGTTGCCCAGAGAAGCTGTGGATGCCCCATCCATGGAAGAGTCCAAGGCCAGGCTGGACAGAGCTCTGAGCAACCTGTCAACTGGAATGTGCTCCTGCCCATGAAAGGGGGCTTGGAACCAGATGATCTTTAAGGTCACTTTGAACACAAATCATTCTATAACTCTGACTCAGCTAAAGAGGAGTAGTGCACTCTATACACCAAAATACCTTTCTAAAACTGGTTAGTGATTCTTGATTCTAGACACTGCTCTTAGAGCATGGTATCAAGTATCTTGCACCCATTGTTTGATACTGCAGAGAGTCACAAAAACATGTCCGTGTACCACCATAAAAGAGTTACTTCAAATAGAAAATGAATGGCTGAAAAAAAGCAACTAATCTTATCACACAGATTAACACATGTCAGAGTTGGAGTACAGGCATGGAGCTTTTTAATTCTTGAACAGCTTGCTCAGCTGAAAGGGAATAAGTGTGTTTCATGTAATTCATGACCAAGAAGAGAAAGGGCTTGTAACATTTGCAGATACTTCTACAATCAAGACATCTACTCTGATCCTTGATTTTGTCATTCTGTCATCAGAACCTCTTTTCAATTCTGTCAACTGCAATGTTTGCTCTCAAGATTTTATATTCTTTTGGCAGGACAGAAATATGGGTAATTCAGGCACTCTTTCTGTACTACAAGTGATGTTTTAGGTACTGTAGAATGGCATGCTGAAAAGCCAACCCAGCTTTCAGAGATACAAGTCAATCAGTGATCTTTTGTGTCTTTTCATCATCTAACTTCCCCTGGCAAATATCTACTTGATGAAGAAATAATGTTTGTGGCTTCAGCCCCTGTCTTTTTTTGGAATAAGGCAAGCAGCTCTGCTGCTATGATGAGTCACATGTCAGTCCCAAAGAAGAGGAAACACTTTTGTTACTGCCATCAGCTTTCCCTGTTGCCAAAACAGTTGCTGCCATTTACTCTAGAGACCTACAAAATATGCACTTTTTCTATGAGAATACAGTATTTTTAAAATATTTTTAGAAAGCTCTTAAATAATGAAAATATCTCCAATCTCTGGAGAATATGGTTCCCTCAACGTTTTTCTCCTTCTATACGAACCAATAAATTTTGTCTTCCACTATACCTCTATTGACTAAAGCAAATTTCAGTGCAATTTTTTTTCTCATTATGTATTATTTTAAAATATAAATCATAATTTGTTTTCAAAAGATAATTTACATTTTATATCTTCTTCCCATTCTATAAATTTCATTAGTTTGCAAAACCCCTCAGTTGAGCTTGTGCTGATGGTAACACAGAATACTTCCTCAGAATACAAATCCCCACTCTAACACAGTGTCCTACAGAGGAAAATAATTTGGGACAGAAGCATCACTAGGTTTAACTTTTCCCATCCTCTGTTCACAAGCTAGAGATGAACTGTTTAGTACTGAGAAAGGACTATTCTACAAAGGAATTTTCAATAGATAATCTTGCAGATTTCATTATCCCATCAAACCACAAAGATCAAGAATATAAAAATCCATTTAGCAAATTTATCTCTCTCTACTTTTTTTAAGATTGTCCTTTATAAATATGCACACGGGTATGTAGTATGAAAAATTCTTCTCTTCAAATCAGAATAGATTAATTGATTTCTGTGTAATGAAAATACACATCTAAAAACATAACTAGGTTTGTTTCTCTTGTGATTTACGGTAACAACATTTCCATAAGCAATGTTCATGTGTCAACACATTGCCATTCCCTACTTCAGAAACAGGGAAGAAAATGAAAGAAGCCTTTAGTTATTTGGCAGCTGTTGAGACACAGAAGGTGGCAGGTTTTCCTCTGAAATGTTAGTGCCAAACAGGAAGAAAGAGGATGATAAATGGAATGGGAGCAATGCATTCCATATTCCTTACACTTCATGCAGTGTTCTAGCTGGTGCCACGTTGAAAGAGGACAGAAGGGGACAAACCTAATTATAAAGCAGTCTTCAATACCAAAATATGCCAGCGAAAAGAGAATTAACACATTATGCTTTTATATAGAAAGTCACAGTTCCCCTAATAACAAAGGCTGATGTATTACTTGTTTGAATATTCTTCTTTAAGGAATTAAATTATAAGCAATCTATAATTACATTCCTTTGTGCTTTGATCATCTAAAACTTACATCCATCAAATTCTTACGTTGCCTCAATTTTTTCCAGCTGAGCTACAGAAAGGGTAGCTCCATTCAGCTATCTAGAATTATCTTCAATTTATCTTCAACTTATCTTCAACTTGGAGTGAAACTACTTTTCACTCAATCACAAGATCAACTACCCTGTCCTCCCAAACAGGCCCTGTAACTCTGTACAACAATCTAACATATCAAAAAGGTGAATCAGTGCTTTTGAATTAAAACAGACAGGAATACTGTTTAATAAATCTAATTTAAGTGTTACAGCATTAGACTAAACAACATTGATATAAATACGAATTATCATTAAAAAGGAGAAAAGAAAATAATTATAATTTCATACTATATATTTTTCGATATATTTCCAGGCGTCTTAAAATGGACACAGAGGTCTGTATCTCTTTGAGAATTTGTCCTTTTTCTAGTTATTACAGAGAAATGTCGCCTAGTGGGCAAGCTCACAAGCACCGAGCCAACAGGAAAAAGTAAGATATATTCCCAAATGGGAAATATTCCCAAACCTCAGCTGGAAGACATTTGTACCCCATTGCCACGGTTGTTATATCAATGTAGCTAAATGGCTCAGAAATTGCATTGAGGTAACAAAGTGAGTAATAAAACTATAATTTAAAGAGTTAATCACATCCATCCATCAACACAAACTTCTTATTCCATTTTAAAGAAGAGTTTGCCTGGTTCCTATGTTATTAATTCTAATATGTTGTTCACAGTAGGTTTCATGCCTCTCAGAAGACCATTAAGAGAGTGTTTGAAAATTTCCCAACTTTCTTATTTACAGTTTCAACTTCAAATAAATGAAATGTGTTGCTATGGAACGTTATACATTACTATCAAGTTCTACTTTTTTCCCCTGCATGGGAGGAAATGACAAATGTCTTGGATTCTGAACTAAAAGCTAAGGGTTTTTTTCACATCTCCTCTGCAGACAAGCCTGGTCCTCCTCAGAATGTAAAGCTTGTAGATGTTTGGGGATTTAATGCAGCCCTGGAGTGGACACCTCCCCAGGACGATGGCAATGCACAGATCTTGGGCTACACAGTCCAGAAAGCTGACAAAAAGACAATGGTAAGAACTTGCACTCAGCCTATGACTTTTTATGGAGTTCAAACTCCTGACTGCTCTGGAAACATAGAGACTTGAGGGAAATTACTGAATTCAGGTTTCTCACTTGTGTGTCCAAGGTGTCCTAAGGCATACCAGAGGAAGTTAAACATTGAAAAATAGAATTAAAAACTCCCAAAGATGAAGTATAGAAGTGCAGAAAATGCTCAGTAAGAATGTAAGAGAGACCAAGGGTGTGTCATCTCTCGCCATGACTGCACAGATAGCTCTGCTTAGAAAGTGGAATTACATTTTTTTATTTGGAATTACATTTTGCATAAATACAAGAAAAAACTGAAGCGGGGGGAGGAAGAGATAGACTTGAACTCAGATGCTGGGCATAGTAGGTATATACTGGGAGAGGTATGTATGCCAGTTAGACTGGAAAACATCTTTCCCACAGAAGTCCTCTTCGAGTAACCTCATTCTGAGTACCCATCGTGTACCAGAATCCCCAGATATGAGTAAGACTAAAATGTAGAGAGTTGTGGGAATTTTTTCTCAAAATGCAAGTATTCAGACATCTATCATAGGCACCAGAATATAAAAGTAAGAAAATAGATCAGCTAATCTTCACAGGAAGCAACATAATATTCATTTCACAGGTTAGTGTTAATTACCTGTCTACCTGTATATTTGTTGTAGCAAAAAGAATCTCTCCATACTAATACTAGCACCGTGTCTGACCTCTCATAACATCTTTCTAAACAGTACAGTCTTGTTACAGGAATGGTATACTGTTTTTGATCACTACCGTCGCACAAACTGTATAGTGTCAGACCTGATTATGGGAAATGAGTATTTTTTTCGAATCTTCAGTGAAAATTTGTGTGGATTGAGTGAAACTGCTGCAACCACCAAAAATCCTGCCCATATCCAAAAAACAGGTAACATATTCTTCAAATTAAAGATCACAAAAGCCACTAAGTACCAGAAGTAATACACTGGCAAATGAAAAATACAGTCTTGCTAAATGCACCACTAAAGATATTTTTATTACTTAGTAACTAGCACTTACAAGGAATTTTAGCATCAAGAACCCTTATCTAGGCAGACCTCCTGTACTAATACAAATACCTGTTAAAAATGTTTAATCACAGTGTCTTCCTAAACTATATCATTTTAAGAAAATAATACAACTGGGCAATCATATTTATATTCTGGGGTTAAAAGTGGTGAAGACTTTCCCTGCAGATGTACGGCTATTGTATTTTTAACAGAATAAGAAAATCCACAATTGCCAAGACCTTTTACCTTAACTAACACATGAAACATGAGACGTATTTTAGAGTGAAGTGTATTTAAAAATTTGTTATATCTCAAATGCCAAAAACTTTGAAGGTTCTCTAAATCATACGGGCAAAATAAGTGACAGATAGACTTTACACAAGTCAGCAGAATTGAAAACAAGGTTCTTACTGTTTTGTTTCTTTTTATTGCAGGCACCACATATAAGCCACCTAGTTACAAAGAACATGACTTCTCCGAACCTCCTAAATTCACTCACCCTTTAGTAAACCGTTCTGTGATTGCGGGATACAACACCACACTCAGCTGTGCTGTAAGAGGAATCCCCAAGGTACAGATCACAACTGTCATTGATTTTGTTGCATCAACCCAAGATGCTGCCTTAGAATCCACATCAGTTCAGTGTGGCTGGAATGTAACACGGCTGTATTAAACAAAAATAGAATTACCCAGTCATCTCCCACCTTGGTCATAGTTGATGCTTAGGTAGAGTGCAAGGTGCAAGTGTTTGGGTGGTCGTGCCCCCAGTGGGGCAATACAGTAAAGGAGACAGAGGGAAGAACAGTCACTGCTTGTGGTAACACCACGCCATTGAAAATGTACCATCTGTGCATAAAACGTACTCACAGAAGAAGGTACACAACAATAAAATGTATCTTCACACAATCTATCTTTTATTCTCTTCAGACTGTCAAGAAAAAGCAGCTAATGTAATATACTGCTCCATTACCCTAAATGATATATAGGAACAGCAGTTCTGTTACGTCAATACATCCACATAAGTTTTAGAGAGTCTGAGTTATTTTGCAAAATTAATTAGAATAAGGCCTTCTCTCATGTGTGAAGTTTTTTTGAACAGTTTTGTTGGTTTCATTTTTTAAACTCACAGGAATATAAGTCTCTTCAAAGAGTACAAAAAGATGTGTTATTTTGTTAGTCAAGAACAAGCTGTAAAAACTGTATCAGCCAAGAGCTAAATTTAGGTTTCTCAAAAAAGGGAAGTAGGCTTCTTTGTCTGCAGGGAAGGAATTTACCATATTATGACATAATCTTGTCAGAAATTTAAACCAGTAAAATCACAAAATCACCAAAAATGCAAACCTCTTCTCCCTTCACCTTCTGGCTGCTTCTCCTCAGCTCAAGGATCGCAAGGATCCTTGCACAGCAAAACATGCACCACAATTGCTAAGAGTACAAATTTACTCAAAAATTTTCTACGGTTCTTTTGATGAAGAAGAAGCTCCAGATAAAACTCAAATACGAAAAGGAAGCATATCCATGTAAGCAGCTGCAAAAGAACACAAAAGTTATGGAAGAAACACCAGCAACTGCAGGCAAAATCCATCCTCCAATAGCTGCCTCAGCTTAGAAATGACAGTGTTAGTGATGATATTCTCACTTGGTTAGCTGACATTGATGTGCATCTCCATCTACTTCATTCAGTTTCCATGGTTTTAAGAAGACTCTTAAGAAACCTCCTTGATTTTACAGCTGTTAAATACAGTAGTTGCAGGCTTTGGAATGCAAGCATGCTAGCTCATCCTTACATATTAGCCGGAAGGATCCAAATAGACCTCAACCTTCAGCACACCTAATAGACTTAAAGCAGCTTTTCCAGATCCATTTCTGTACTTGCATTGCCGAAATTAACCTTAACAAAATGTTTTCTAACTACTACAGTAGGTCTTTTTCACAGAGAGTAGCTTATGTTGATGGAGCTTTCCAGTTCTGAATAACTATAGATTCTCAAGCACATCTCAGGTATTGCTCTGTGTGGCGTGGAAAAGTTACCACTCAAGCAGAGACAATACTCATGCCCTGCTAGTGGTGAAGTACAATAAAAGGCATATATCCAGAAAGAGAAAGAGGTTAGAGAAAAAGAAGGAAAAAATGTTAAGGCAGGAAAAATTCCAGCTGATATCTTTCAAGAAAAGTAAGTATGGCAACTGGGATGTACTCGATTAATATGCTACAGATCAAAGACAAAAGTAGATTTGAAGGCACTCTATAAAACAGTGCAGTAGTTTTAGTTTTTATGGATAAAGAAACAGTAGACAAATAAATACAAAGCAAAGTGACATTTGGTCACTTAATGTATGTGGAACTTTGTGACACTTCTGTAACATACTTGTAACATTCAAATATATTTTAACAAGCACAATTAAATAACGCCTGAATGAATGAACAAATTTGTAGCCAGATTGTAAGGTTGAGGGGTTTTTAAATTGCAATAAAATAGGATACAGACCTACATTTTCTATATGTTATTTGACAGTTAAAAGAAGTATTGAACTTCAGAATTACTGGTTTCACAAGTTTGTACTGAATGAGTTGTTCCTTGAAAAAATATTAACACTATTGCATTAATAGGTCTTATAATGCTATTTAGCCTTTGATGGCCATATTAAAGCTGCAAGATCAGGTGTAAATATTCCACTTTCTACCTTCTATTTTAAAATTCTTCTTTGTGTTCTTCAGCCAAAGATATCCTGGTACAAAAACAAAATGGATCTCTCTGGGGATGCCAAATACCGCATGTTCAGTAAGCAGGGTGTGTTAACCCTGGAGATCCGGAAACCCACTCCATTTGACGGTGGCATTTACACCTGTAAAGCTGTTAATGAGTGTGGTGAAGCTGAAATAGAGTGCAGACTGGATGTCAGAGGTAATCAGATGAATCTTATGGATAACATTAATACTGTAATGATAAAGCGTAGCTAGGTAGAGTAATGGGTAGCTAAAAGAAAATAAAATCATAGTTCTTTATCTAACCCTGACTTCTTGGGTGGTATATAAAAAAGTTTGTTAATTGCTTGCACCAGGAAGATTGGTTTTTTTCATTCTAAAGTGTTCTGATAGAATTAGGTTGCTTGCTAGGTAATACAAGTCTGAAGATGGACAATTATTACACTTCTGACTTAATAATTCTAGAGAAGATACTTAGCACTGCAATGGAGGTCTATCCTCAATGGTAGTTTGTAGATAGTTTTATTATCCTTCGTGCCTACTCTGTTGAAAGTTTTAAATTAAGTCATTAGCAATTAAATGTACGTAAAAGGTAGTGCATCACAAACTTTTTTTTTAACATTATTTTTGTTTGTCAAAAGAATCAGGAACAAAAGTCACGTTTATAACACAGTAAGAAATATTGACTAAATATTTTTGGTAAGCCTACCAGTAATGTATCTATTTGTCAATACAAATGTATATAGCACCAGTTCAATGCCAGCAAAATCTGTGAAAGTGACTCACACAGCAGCAATTGATGGACATCTTCAGCACAGCAAGCTTGAAGGTGTTTCTACATCGCACAGAGTTGAACATTTGACTCAGTGCTAAGTCTGGAATGTGTAAACAGTTCACCTTGAAGTGCTGGGAGCCAACATCCTCAAGTATTTCTGTTCAATACTGCAATGTACAGTGTAGACACGGATCAAAGCTTAATATTATCATCACCTGAAGCTTGATATAGGAACACTAAATCTTCTTAGAATTATCAGATAAAAGCAACTACTATAAAGCTTCCATATTTCACTTTCATCACCAAGTCTCAATTTAAAATTGATGTCTGATAATATCTTAATTTTTTTTTCATTCTTCAGCACCTCAGTAAATCTCTGAATTACAATTCATCTGCAAGTCAAGGTAAGAATCAAAATAATTCAGCTGAATAAAGGAGCAATGGCTGTTTGGTTAGATATATGATTAAACAGTCATTAGATACTCACAGTAGAGACTATAGAACATTTATAATGTTGGTGGGGGGATTCCCCCCATTACGTGCTTGTTTTGATTTCTGTTTGTTTTTTTAAATAATCATACTAAGATCACACTCATGCAAGGTAATTTATTTTATTTATTTTAAAGTCAGTATTTCATGGGTCTCCACCTTTAATATGCTGTGCTAGTGCAGAAATATGTAAGGATAACAGAATATTTTGTTGTAATTTTTTCTTCACTGACTACAAGCACTTCTCTAAGAGACTGTTATTTATTAAAATAAGGCTAATATCAATAATCTAAACAAAAAAAAGCATAGTTAAAATACATCTAGACCTGTAATGTACACTGCAGACTTTAAAAACATGAAATAGCTATGATAGCAATCAAGTAATGTATTTGTCAATAAATCCTTCTCCTCATTCTCTGTCTCAGCATTAGAATGGAACTTGAAAAGAAGAAAACTGAAGAAATTAATGAAGGATAATTTCAGTTCATTTACAAGTCCTGTTCATCTTAAAAGTCATATAATATACACGAACTACGAGGCAGAAGTGTCTTATAATGTTTTGCTTACTCAGCATATTTTCATACCCTATTTCCTTTTTTTCATACATCTGTTTTAATTACATTGCCATTGTCTCCACAGGAAGTAATTGAGAGAAATCAAAATAAAACTTTCCCCCCTACATAGGTAAGACATGTACAAAAAAGCCTCCTATATTACAATTATGTAAAAATAAAAAACCCTCCGTCATTTCCTAATGTCTGAAACAAACATAAATTCCCCAATTCTACAGTTCACTCAATTTTCTCTTTGAAGAACTCTGTTTCTTATCAAGAATGATAAGAAACAAGTAGCTCAGAATAATGAAACAGTAAGAAATTAATTGTAATATTTAATCACCTCTCATTATACTCCTGTCTGTACAATAGATTGTAACTTTCATTCCTAGTGCTTTTACTGTCTGAGTGCTTGAAACATCCACTGCTGTGCTCTTGAGCAGATCTTTGCAGAACTGTGTCCAAAACACATCATTTGGGAACCTCTGGTTATAGCTATTGTTCTGCTTTACATAGAAAATAATTTCTTTGATAATTACTCACTACTTGTTTTCTAGCTTTTAAAAAAGACACCAGCATAGAACTCCAGTTATTAGATGTTTTTGCAACCAGACACCATACTTCACTATAGAGATAATTTTGCACATTGAAACAGTGAAAAGATCTAGTGAGAAAGATTATCTGCAAACAAACAAAAAATTTTAAAGCAAAATCTTGTGATGAAAGCAATAAAGTTACTGTCCTCAAACCTTACTGAAGGTTTTTGAAAGTCTATGAGTGGTATGTATGCATTTTTGCAGGTGTTTCTGTCTAATCAAATGACACAACAGTATTTCTAGCTTCTCACCTACTAGTCTGAATAGTATTTGGGGAGGGGTTTTTTTCAGACCTGTGGTAGTTGATAGTTTCTGGCTGGAGAGTACTTTTTAATGATCACAGTAAAAGAGATAGTGAAAATGATATTAATCAAAGAAGCATTGCCTTTTGAAAGAATCAACACAAAGGAACTGAAGTAATACTACTTCCCTGCCAACATGCCACTTGAGATGGGAAAGCATGTCTGAGACAGTGTGTTAGTTGTATTAAACGAGCAAATATGTCTTCATAATAAAAGCATGAGATGTGTATTTTGATTATTTCAATATGATATCAGAACAAAAAAGGATACCCTCTGAAACTGACACCAACTTATTCCAGATCAACACTTATCTGTTGCACACTGTTCTTATTAAACAGTTAAATAAAATTAAAAAAGGAAAATATGCAACCAGGTTTACATTGCTTTGTGCTTTCATTTTCTGAGCAACACTATTGATTAAAAAGTAGGGCACATGCCACACATAAAAGCAGAAACAATCCATATTCTAAAGAACCTATGACCAGAATGCAGTGGACCAAGAGGATCATCCCAGCATCTGTGGGACAATGCATATTGCAAAGCAGAGACTGAATGGCAAGAGTTAGAACCTAATTCCATAGGGCCTTCTAAGACAATACTTCTACAGGAAAAACCCAAATTAGTTTTTACTTCCAAAACTTTCAATGACAATGAACCAAATGCAAATCCGAGGAGTTACAAAAAAAGAAGCTCTGCTCCAGTTAGGTTTTTAAAAGGTCTCCTTAAGAATGTTAATTCTGAATTCAAAAAGCCAACCATTCCTCACACACTGAACAGAGGAACAGGGGGAAAGAACATTGCAATGTCTGAACTTCTTGTAATTAGTTCAACAAAAGTCTTCAGAAAACGGTAGGTGTTTATTGATGTTTTGCAAGCATATAGTATTGACTTTTACCTGCTACATTTCTGACATTGATCCTGAAAGTATAGTCATTAATTGTCCATTAATTCCATGTTGGTAATACATAAATAATGAAATAAATAAGTTTTCTCCCAAATTGATTAAAACCACATAAACTGACCAGCTTCTCCCAAACCTAGATGGCTGAGAACAACAAAGTATCTCACAATTTTCCTTCCCTCACACCAGAAAGACTACTTGATGAGAGATGGTTTTCACTATCTTTTCCTGTGTGAAATCTCCTGTGATGCAAATATCAGATGGCCTTATCTCTAACCTTGTAGTTGTTAATTACTGCTAAAAGTGTGCAAGGTGAGAACAATAGCAAAAGAAAAAAATAACATAGGCCATAAAGTTTAAAAATTCTTATCTCCCAGCATTCTCTTTCAGTGTATTAAGTGCCTTTCACAGCTGACAACAACTACTTTCAAAAACAACGGTCCTACTGAAGTCCTTTCAGTAGTTTTCCCCAAGGCAGAAAATCTGTTGCTCAAGTAAAATATCCTTACATATGAGAACTATATGTTACCTAGACAAACATAACCTCTTCAGGCCGATTATTTCTATCTAGTTAGATGTGAAATCGACTTTAATTCTTGATGCTATCACAATTTCCATTTAAATCCTACCAATTCAGGCTGCTGGCTGCCTATTCAGTGTACATGCCTCTCCTTCAAACTAGTAACAATGTACCAGGGATGGAGATTCTTAAATGCTGTGAATTAACATCCATAAGACTTACCTGAAGCATGGGGTGTTGCAGAGTATTACTAAAGACACAGTATCATGGAGCATAAAAATAGTCAAGCTTCACTTGAGCTAAAACACCACTTCCAAGACACATCAACCAACTCAGAAATATTAAGATAACAAATAACACTTCCAGTATTCCTACTAGCTTAGTTCTCTCAAGGTGGTGTTGCCTGCCAAATAAACCCCCAGCTGACACTTTAGCCTAGGACAGCACACATTTCACTCCACAGCATCCATTCTTTTGTGTTTCATTGTTTTTCAGCACTGTTCTGTAAATACTATAAGTAAAAAAATATGTACTTGCCCCTGGCAATGGGAAGCTTCACGTGATACTTTTTATAAAAGCCACCGGGTGGAATTAAACTATCAAATGCAAGCAAACCTTACCTGAACACTTTATTTCCTTTATTTATTGAGATTGCCTTAGTGTTCAAATCCTGACCATTATTCTCTGAGCAACTAACAACGGCAAACTGAGTTAATGGTTGACCATTACTTCTTAAAATAACAATGAAAAGGGCCAAAGAGCCGCATTGTGCTGCAGCACCAGCTCACCTCCTCAGTGCCAGAAACCCTCCCACCCACTCATCAGCTCAATCTGAGAGATTATTGGTCAGGGCTGTAAAGCCAGAAGAAAATCTCTTCAAATTGTGGTGTGAGTAAAACAGATTAAGGCAAAGCTGCTGGGGTTCATCCTTTTCCTCTTCCAGGTTTAATTCAGTGGGCTTGTACCGAAGCTGTTCAAAGGCTGTGTGAGAGTTAACTAATGGTCTCCGACGAAAATAATTAATTTTACCTATTCACAGATGAGAAGTGAATCACTTGAAGCTAAAGAACTAAATAACAGTAACGTCCCTTCTGAAGTCATAACAGTGACTGTTTGGCACAGCTTCTCGGGTGCAGCCTATTTTGTATTCTGCTATCATAGATATGCAAGTACTAGCTTAAAACTACCAGGCATATCTGTGGTAACAGCTGCAGAATAAACATACTTGTTGTTTCCCTCCAGAGCGTTAGTTTTTTGACTGATTAATAAAAATGCCAGGAGTACTTCATTTCCAAGTCACTGTAAATCCAGGTGCTATGCTCTAGCACTAAAGCTGTTCTTGCAGAAAGGGTACCAATTACTACATATATTTTTATAATATCCATAATGCAGGTGGATATGTGTGTGACCAAGGAAGGGTAATGTGTCTAATAAGAAGCTATGTTTCCATTAATGTATGTTGTTGCAAATTAGGTACTGATGTACTTTATTTAGCTATTCAAGATATGGTTAATTACTCCAATCAGTACTTGTTGTAATTGAGGGCACAGTAGCACAGTTATGCAGACAGAAATATTGTAAAATGGAAAAGTCCTAAATTTTCACACATTCACATATTTGCTAATAAACCATTGCTTGGAAGATCATTTTAATGTTAGGTAGAAATCAAAGTAAAACAGAGAAAACTACTTGCATTCAGTATCATATTTAGAAAAACTTAACTTTCCTTAGTGGCTTCCAAACTCCAAACCTTGTCTTTGATGGTTTGTTTCAATTTATATGATCACTTCAGTTAATGCATGACCTGATTTTAGCGCAAGCTGATGATATAGGTGATGACCTAGGTGATCTAGATGACCTTTAAAGGTCCCTCCCAATCCTGACTATTCTATGATTCTATGATCTGTCTCTCTGCCTTGCTCTTAAGTTACAATACTTACGTGATATACTGGGGTGAAGTGCAAATTAAATTGATTGAGTTCAAATTGTCCCAACAGAATGTTTATGAAAAGTGCCTCACCTGTCACGAGTTTATCTTCCTCATCCCCTCTGTAATAGAGAACAGTTATCTTTACTAACTTTCTCAGATTATTCTATCAAATCATATATAAGTTTTACTTGTTGAAAATTACAGTGAGAGGTCAAGAGGTTCCTATATATTATTTAACAATTTTTTTCAACACACAGATATTTAAAGATAATCTAAGTACTCCTCACCTGGAGGTTTCATTCCTTAAGAGAAAGGATTATTGCTTCAAGGATTCCTTAAGAGAAAGGATTATGGCTTCAAGGGAGGTCTACAATTGAGTAGAACGAATGAGAACACAAGAAGACATTAGTTGGTAGAACTTTTTCCTTAATTTAATCATACAATGGCCATTAAAATAAGAGCAACATGAGAAAATAGTTTTCTGGAAAACAGAAAAGTCATTTATGTTACTTTATCAAGAATTTCTTTGAAATAAAATCCTTCTATGTATTTAGGAGAGAGGTTTGTCACTAACATATTATCTTGGATATGTAGGTTTAGAACTACAAGCCATTCCTGTCTCCTTACAAATGAATTTTATAAGAACAGTCTGCTGAGATTAAAAATAGCCCCACTGATACCTTTCAAGGGCTTCCCAACCACAGAACTCTATTTTAGGGAAACAAAAGCTGTCACTGAGATATCCTTTACTTGTCTTTGGGCAGGGTCCCCACAGCACTCTGCATAAGCAACACATCCTAGACAACTTGAACTGGTGAAAGTTTAAAAGAAACAGATAGGAACAGCTTCATTTACTAGGTCCAGATATGGAAAAAACATTCAAGCTTTCTGCTTTCTGTGCCAGACAGAAATGTTGACAATAAGCAGCCCTAAAACCACAGATAACTGTCACAGCTATGAACACATTTCAGATCTACTGTGTATCAGGATAGCTTCACCAAAGACAAATAATCCAAAAAACTGACTAATACAATATATATAAAATATCAGTGGATATGAAAATGTTAAATAAGTGGTAAGTATGCCCCCTTTTTCTTCTTCACCATGGATAATAGTCTGAACATGATTTTGTATTCATTATAGCTTATTTACCAAATGTGAAGAGTATCATACACAGTTTTGTTTTGCTTGAAAGTATAAATTGTGGGACCCAAATATATGAACCCAGATTGTGCACAAATGAAGTCTGACCTTCACTAAGGTTGCATTTGCTTGGTATCTGTCATAACGCTGATAATTGCCCTGGTAATCAGATCTATTCCAGGAAATTATGATCACGAAAAGACTACCTACTAATACAACCCTCAAATACAGTTATTTGCTGATGGTTTTCATGAGAAAAAATGGCCAAAAAATCTGAGCTATTTTCTGCTTTATAGGCTAGTTCATTGCATATGTTGACTTAAAAAAACTCCAAGTATTGTACATTTTGATCACAGGAAAGTCCTCAAAAATTTCTATCCGAAAATTGCAATTGTTCTTCCTCACTGGTATAAGAGGGGATAACAGTACTGTGTATTTACAAAGGATGATATTTTCTTTCTTAATTTTTTTGTTTCCTACTGTACTGGAAAACTTTAACAATTTATAACATTTGTTAGGTTACAAGTCCATTTTAGACAAATTTCTTTCTTTAATATCACATTAAATGGTTGAGCCATTTTTAACAAGGAGTGTTGGGAGGAGCTACTGCTGTGAGCTATCACAGAATAACAGAAATAAGACTGGAAATCTTTTCTCTTCCCTCTAGAGCACTCTTCAGCACTCCACCAAAAATAACTTTATTTAAATGCAAAAGGAGCAAGGGTGGAATAAGGCTGAGAATGAAAGATTGACAGAGTGTTTGGTAAGAACAGGAGAGAGGAATAAGAGACTATGACTGGAAGCTGGAAAGGGGCAGAGACTGGGAAAGCAGGAGACTGTGAAGAGCATAAGTCTGAACTGCTTGGGGGAAGAGGCTGGGAGACAATGATGGTCACAGAGGCAAGAAGAACATATGACTAAAAAAGCACAGGGGGAAACAGATAAGAGATGATCTGACAGGAAACTGAGGTGCAGAGCTGAGCCTGTCTGGTTGAAGAGAGTGTAGGCCAAGGAAATGTGAGGAAACAGCGAGGAACCCAAGCAGGGATTCATGTAAAAAGACAAAAAGGAGAGTGCCTTGATACCCAGAGCGCTGTGGATGGTCTGGTACTCACTGGAGTTAATACAGGAAACTGAAAAGGCAAAAAAGAGTGGAAGAAATTGAAATACAAAGCTGAAGTTTTCATATAATTCGAGGAAGCAATTGTTTGGAGTTCTACTGGTGTTTTTCCTGCCACCGTTTGTTCCTTTTTATGAAGAGCTATTTTGGGAGATGGGGATTTCTATTTCTATGTAGGTTCCTAAACCACATTTATCACTATAGTAACTGTTGCAAATAGAAGCAGGACTGTTTGCCCTTGGCTGACATATATATATTTCTGACACGGTAAAACAAAATTAATTAATGCTAAAACTACTGTCCCACAGAAGTTTTGAAACATTGTACACCTGTAAACAAAATGTTAACTTATGGTTTTACTAACCTTGGTAGAAACATTGAGCCCATTTTTGTCTGAGCGCTGAATCTGCCTGAAAGAGGTCCTCTCTAAGTGTGATATGTACTCAACCACACTCAAACCTCACTTGTCACCAACATCAAGCTTTTAAACCTTCAGAGACAGTGCTGGAAAGAGCAGTCACATATACACTATTATTTAAAGCATTATCACATTTCTACAATTTTAGTGAAATGGCCGAATCGGGAATGGCTGTAGAACCTCAAAGCTGTCGCTCACACTGAACATCTTACAAGAGCATTACAGGGTAGGGCTGTATGAGAAGCCATTGCCACTATCAGGAGCAAAGTCACCAGAAGCTGTCTGGAAACGTCTTGCCCTTATGGGAAGCAGATGTATCTGGCTAAATTGTGACTTCTGTAAGAGCAAGAAGCTCTTTGGCATTGTGTGGCAAGATCCTTTGCACAAAGCTGCTGCTTATTTGTCCTAATTCCCACTTCTTCTGGAGCTAGGGGGTGTTTTATTTCACCAACACCTGGCTTGTCTAAGAGCAGTAATTTGGAGTTCCTAAATACCTAAATTCCTAAATACCTAATATGGAGTCAGAGTTAAGCAGGACCCATTGTTCTCCCAGAAGGAAGATCTTGCCTCAGAGGCAACATCGCTTGACTTTCAACCATTTGGCAGTCGAGGGGAACTGGGATGTAAATATTGCTCTTTGTGAGAAGCTTCGCTTCTATTTTCTGCCTAGTTCTGAATTCAGCGATAGCAGGAGCCTATGCCCATTTGTTCCCATTGTAGGCAACTGCTTCCTTATTAGAAACACATTTTGTGGGAAACAAAAGCCCTCCTTTAACACAAGTAGCAAAACTCTAGAAATATCTTCAATATTTTTGCAACATAAAGCTTCCAAGGAAGGCTTAGAATCACAGCCATTTTCCCATTCACTTTGATTACTAAGAGAGAACTTTAGTTGGTATCAAAATTCTTAATGATTCATGTTTACAAGTAATTTAACTTTTAAATTTAAATTTACTTTTAAATATAAATAAATAAAACTCAGAAGAACATTTTATCTTACTCTGCCATCCCAAAGTGTCAAAGGAAGAGGATACGGATTATCTGAAGTTAGGAATCAGGGTGTAGGAAATTTTTACAATGGTTTTCTTAAAGTAATGAATTCTTTCCTTCAACAGACATCTTCAGTGAGTTTTTTTCCAGGTATATCCTTAATAAATACCACTTCAGTGTTGGGACACTCACTGATGCTTAAACCTTTAACCTTTAAAATGTGGATCCACTCATATTAGAAGTGGACACTGCATTCACAAATAGAACAAGAGCTTTTTTTTTTTTTTGGAACATCGTGATGAAGATCCATGAACCAGGAGACAAATTAGTAACCTTGGTTCCATTTTGAAAACTGCCAGGAAGAATAGTCACAAACCCCCGTGTTTGCAGAGAACACTTAATGGTCATTTTGAAAACCAACTTCCACAAACAAGAAATTGTAGCAGAAAAAGAAACCTGTTCAGCACAAGGAAGTTTTAAGGCAAGTTTATGATTCTTTGTGACATTTGTCTAAGTGCCTTGGAAATAACACAAGTGTTATAATAAAAAGGTTGCAATTATGAAATCCTTAAAAACTAAGGCACAGGCTCCTCCTAGTGGTAAAAACGCAGGAATTATGCATTTTGTGCTAAGAAATTTCTAGCACTATTTATTATTACCAGTTACTGTCAGCCTTCTACTTGGTTCTGGAAGATTTAGAAACCTCTGTTCTCTACTGCTGCTATGGAATTCCTATCTAAATATCAAAATAAGTGGTACATGACTAAAGCCACATGCAAACAACTGGAATTATTTTTTTCCTCCAAAATAAAGTTTATGGACCTCTCAGTGCTTAGGACCGATGAAGGGAAAGAGGAAAGGATGGAAGACTGAATTCCAAAAGACTTATGCTTTTGTACCACTTTTCAATCTGACTGCATTTGGTATCCAGAGAGCAGCACTGTTCATTTAGCAGTGGAAACACTGCCCAGCATGCCTTTGGCTCAGATGAATATGCTACACACCTACAATTCTCAGAACACCTGCTAAATCGCCATCATCAAGTGCAAGAAAGATTTTATATATTTCAAAAATGTCTTCAATTTTGAAGCTCTCACCTAAAGAGCAGAGGCACAGTGTCAGCCTACTTGCTGAGGTTGTTCCTGATTCATTCCTGCCACAGAAAAGCAAACAATACATTTAGCCACACCTGTTCTTTAATAGAATTCTGTCAAAAGGGACAGAAGGCCATTTTTATTAAAGGTGCTTTAAAAGTGTTATTCTGCACTGAAGTTCTACAGCAGTCTAGAGCATATAGCAGTTTATGTAATTTATGTAAGTCACAGAAAAATACATTAGCAAAAATACAGCTTCTACAAGGGAAAAAAAGGAGCTGTATAGAAGTGATGTTATGCATTTAATAACCTTACCCGTATAATTTTAAGTTAATGGTTTGATCATGTTTATAGGCTGACAGCATAATTACAATTTAAAAATTTAAATTGACTACCTGATTGGGACCCACTATTGCAGTAAATGGAACACCTACTGTAGACCAAAGTGCTTTCGGTCTTAACTGTACTTGTAGTAGTATCAAGAACACTATAATTGCTAAAAATTTACAGTCTCAAAGGACAAAAGAAAGAAAATAATTTCAAAACAGGCTAATTTCATGATTTACAATTTCAGTTTGGCTTTAAGCTAGGAAAGAATGAAAAATCCTTTTCAAGTAATTTCTATTTGCAAGCATGCAATAAAAATTTCCATATTTCAGATGTTTTCCCTATTCATGTTTTTCAGACACTTTTTTTTTTTTTAGACAAATCACATAGATGTTGTGACAGAAGGAAAAAAAACCAAAATTACTTTAAACTGCTTATGTGGAAAGAAATTTAGATTGCCTATTTGTAGTCTTCTCTTTTTCATTATTTCATATATGTGTATGGCATATTTTGTATATAATTACATTCATTTCAGAATAAGTTACACAGATACAAAAGCACACAATTTGCTGGTTGAATGACATTTTATTTTCACATTCAGAGAGCTGTACAGTTTCTATAAATAGATGTGATACTATAATATTTACATCATTTCCTCACCCATATTGGTATATTCCATTTAAAATGGTAGATAACCTGACCAAGCCAAAACAGGGTTATTTCTGGGTGCATTTAGTCAGAATTCTATGTCAAAACATACAATACATCAGTTTGCATCAGAGCAATTTTTCCTGGTATTTTACATGTAACATTATTTTCTCTAGACAGTCTCATCCTCCAGCATCCTCAGAGCTTTCCAGACAAGTGCAGTACAGTTCAAGAACAAAAACAGGATGCAAAAAAACATTCATATTTGGCCTATTTAAAATAAGGAATGCGATGGATAGTTTTAACTATGTGAATTTCATTACATACAAACACAGTATTTTCAAGATCCCTTCAAACACAGGTACAGATTGAAAAAAAAAAAAAAACAACCAACCAATAGTTTAAAAAAATTGAAGACAGCATAATCCCCTGGGCTTCTGAACATGTTCTGCAGATTTCTATAGTGTATTCTGCCAATAATGTTTCCAAGTTTTACACTCCCTTATTCATTTTCTGATCCCTGTGATTAACTGCTTTAGGCAGTACTTACATGCATCTGTTGAGCCTACTGCTGGGATAGCTTCAAATGTTACCCAAATTCCCACTTGAAAATCCACACAATCCATGAAGTGTCGAGGTTTTTCACAATATACTACCTTCAAAGTTTCTCTCTCCACCTCTTTTCCTTCTTGAGAAGCAGTCACCTCCACAGATGGACCAATTTAATAGCCAAACTTCAATTGTCACATGGTATTTTAAGACTATGACAGTTAAATTGTTCATCTCTAGCAAAAGAGTCTGAAGAACTATGTGACAAGAACTCTGTGTTAGTAGTTAAAAATGAACAACACAGAAGGAAAACAATAAAAACACTACATTTAAACAACATACAGACTGCTTCCACTGCGCACATACCAGAGAATCGGAAAGCAGAAGCCTGCAGTTGTAAAGTGATTAAATTGTAACAAATACCACTAGAACAAAAGAACAACCAAACTCAAGCTGTTAGTCATCTTAAGAAAAAAGGAATTCCAAAGGAATGTCCAGAGTAAGTAACTCTCAGCTGGATGCAGATGCTCAAAACTGTCTGATTACAAGCTCATTTAAAAACTCCATTACGGATGAATTCAGAAGGAGACTGAACAGTGAAGTCTCAGATTTTTCTATGGGGAAAGACTTGCAGGGTGATACATAAATAATCATGGTCTTATAAAAGACAGAAAGTGAGCTCCAGTAACTGCAGCAAAACTGGGAGTACTGCATGTCAGTATGCCAAAGGGTAGGTATTTCTAAATATCATGATCAACTGGAAACTGGTCGAGGTGGTTTGCTTTTATTTTCTGCCTCTTTCCCACGAACCGCAGCCACATAAGAGAAGAGACACAGCACGGAGTAGCAGATCTCATGAGCCTACAAGAATTCAGAAAAAGAGATAATGAAATTCAGATTCTTAGGTGTTTTGCAAGATCCACTGTACATTTTGTATTTTGCTATATGTCTTTCTTCATGAAACAACTACTCTGGCTAGAGACAAAAATCAGGAAAATGTGTCCCACACCTTCTAACTGAGATGGATAGAGAAGAAAATATGTATAAAAACCTAAAAACCTCCTTTAGGATAAAAACGTTAGTTGGCTAATAGTATGATTTACTAATTTTTAAAAACAGTATGCCAAGCTGGAAAGTTAGACAGTTGGCTTCAGAAAAAACATTCTCCATAATTACTTTCAGTCTGTTGTATGAAGTTACAAGAAATTTTCTGGGAAGGGTTGAAAGAGCTAACTAAAAAAACTAAACATCCAATACTGAACCCTGACTAACAAGATGGTGGGATTCTTCCTTATTCACAACTACCTTGTTATGCTAGTATTGGTAATCCTTGTAATTTTTAATCAAACACTAGTGAATAATATGAGCTTTTGGGTTTGCTTTTTTTTTTTAATTAAAAAAAAACATACAACCCAATACTGCATGTTTCCTATGAAGAATACCAGGCAATTTTGTCACTATCTTAAAGGAGAGGGCTTCACACAGCATTACCAAGTTTTACAATTATTACTTTTAACTCATTATGTGCTATTATTTAACTGAAAATCCTCTTTTAGCATGTGACTGGTAGTACAATTCAGTGAAGGTAAGACTTAGGCTTAATTTATATCCTAGTTCTAATACTGGCTATTCTGGTGATGTCAAAAACTCTTATCCTGTAAATTGACATTTAAAATCTTTGTAAATCTAATAATCATAACAACATTTTGTTGTATTATACAGCACAAGCTAAAACACATCAAATACCATTTTTTTCATTGAACTGCCTTTTCTTATTAACAGATACAGCTATCTGCTTCTTAAATTACATATATTCTAAGCATTTTGTTCTAAAACATTTCTGGCTCCTTCAGTTAATTTTTCTTTCTCTCCCCTGGAAAGACTGTGAGTTTCAAATCAACAAATGTGCACACTCCACTTCAGACACAAAATAACTGAAGAAATTTCAGTTCTGATGATAATCATTGTCTTCTCTTTCTTTCTTATAAATGCATATAAGGCTGATCATGTGTAAAAGTACTAAATATCATTATAAACTGCTGGTGTTCACAAAATGTTATAAAAACTGAACACTAAACGACAGCCATAATTCATCTATACAGCAGGAATCAATACTTGTAATGTTCTCTTGCATCTCCCTGCTAACTTTCATGAGGAAATGGGAATTTTTCATAAACTGTTAATAATCATTTTATGCCTAGAAACTAGTCTCCCTTTCCATTGTTTCTATGGATTAAGGATTGTGTTCTGCACTGTCTTAAAATTAACAGTTCCACGAGTTCTTATTGTGTTAAACCAGCTACCTTGCATCTTCATCTGTTCTGCCTATTGAGTTCCTCTAATTTCATAGGTACAACAATCACAGAATTTTGTTGTCTTCCCCTGAGGAAAATTAGCATAAAAAGCAGCTGGGGTTTCACTGCAAATGCTGCAATCCCAATGTAATTCTTTTTGCCACATGAAAATGTAAAGATAGATCCTCTAGAGAACTCCCAGAAGGCATCACAGGTGACTCACCATTGGCGTCTTGTACTTGTGGCTCACCACTTCTTTAGTTTCAGGAACTAAAACCGGACGGGCAAGAGACAAAACAAAAAGTTCAAAAAACGAGAGGCAAATGGGAAGGAAATAGCACAACGTTCCCATAGGAAAGGAAAGGGATGCAGACAGACAGCAGGTGCAGATACAGGCCACCTCACTATCCTTCACTGCTAGATACTTTTCCTTCTTTTCATTTACATAATGTATGTCCTTGGAAGATACCGATAATGGTAATATATTACTCAGGTTGGCAAAAATTTTCGCTGCCTACGTTTGGAGCAGTAGATATTTGGTGGTTCTTAGAGATTCTGGTTTTTCTCATATTACTTATTCTTGCTAGACAGCAAAAATAGTGAACAAAATACGGGTAATAACAAAATATGCCTGACATCGACTACAATAAAACATGAACCAACAATTCCATGGGAACTTATCAATATGTGATTCCCAAAGATTTTCCCATTGAGATGTTTGAATCCTTCTCTGCTGAATAATAGATCTCAAAAGAACTGTTTGAGACTATATAGTAAGTTAGTGAAATCTAGGGGGAAAAAAAAAAAAGAAGCTGAGGGAGAACATTTTCTAAACTGGAAGGAAGACTGTTTCCCAGCCTTTTAAGTTTCTCAAGATATTCTTTCTCCTGTATAGGATGTGTGTGATGGTATTTACTTGACATACTGACTGAAAACGTTCATAGTTTTTGAACAAGTTGTCTCAAATAAAATACTGAGTTCGGTGATATGTATTCTTAAAATACCAAGCTTTTTGGCTTATAGGAATCCTCTATATAAAAAGAGGATTAAGGCACTGATGAAAAAAATCTATTATCCAGAAAATTTCATCTTGCTCCCTTGCACTGTCTCAAACTGACGGAAAGGAAACAGGCATAATATAGCTAAAGAAAACTTGTCTTTTGTTCTCATTGTGGAATGCCTAAAAAAACATACTGTAACCATCCCATTTCACTGCATCTGAACTGTGCCTTTGACCCACACTTGGTCTGCAAATGTTGTGAACAGATACCATGGGAAATCGCCAGGAGAGAACGAAGACCACACTAACATACAACTGGCAAATTTAAAACGTTAAGATCAGTGGAATATCAAGACCAACTCGGAATACTTCCCTTCCAGAACACTTGAAATTTGCCATGGAATTTCTGTGTCACAACAAAAGAATTTCGAAGCAGTACAGAAATTATCCAAAACCAAATCATACCAGGTTCATAGAGGAAGGATAAATGTTTTATTACACATAGTACTAGTGACAAAAAAAGAAACAGAGGCAGATGAGTTCAGTATGAAGAACTAGAAAAAGTCCACAACAAAACCTTTCCATGCAGATGTCATCTTTTCAACTATGATATGACACAGCTGAACGCTGGAGAGGGAGATGAATCACACTCTAAAGGGCCAAAAGTAGGCAGTGCAGACTGGGTTTGAGAAAGTTCTCTAAATATAAATCAGTGCCTACTAATTCTTGTATGCTATGGTATTGTCATTCTTGAAAAAAATCTAGTGAAAAATACAGAATATGATGGTAAAGAGTAATATTTTTGTTTTATTTTTCAACTCTCACTTTTCTTGAAGTTGGCAGTTACATTATGGACTCAGAAACAAGGGAAGTGCACACCCAGGCTGCACTGCCTCAGCAATTCCAGAGACTAGAGCTGGGGAGATAAGGAGGTGCACATCCAAGCTACCTTACCCGTTGGCACCAGATGTTCCAAATTAACTCCATGTCACCAGGGGATAAAGGTGGGAGTGAGGCTGGTGCACAGCCAAATAGGGTAGGACTTTTACAGCTGTGTAAGTCTCACTGCCCACTGGATAAAATATAACTGTTCATAAATTCTTCAAAAAGCAGGAAGGGAAAGCTGTAAGGACCTTGTGCCACAAGGGAAGGAGAGAAGGGAAGCTGTGAAGTCCTGTATCATAACTCAGAATAGGAAGAGAGGGAACAGGAGAGCACCTAGGCAAGGTACTGTCTCCCCAATTCACAGTCAGTGAAAGTTGCCTTAAGTACTGCTTCACTGTCCTTGCAATGCAGGAAATTCTCCTGAGATGACTGAGTTACAAAGAGTAAAAAGAGTGGGTTTGCATTTACACTCAGAGAAGTCAAAGCACTACTGCTGCGGAATACAAAGAAAAACGAAGGAAAAAAGAAAAAACAAAGAAACAAAACCAAACCCCCCCCAAAAAAAAAAAAAAGAAAAGAAAAGAAAATACCCAAGCCTCCTAAGACTCAAGCCTCAAACTGAGAGATGAGCAGAAGCACTTTTCTTTTAACGTAAAAGTTATTCCCGATGCTGTTGAACTGAGTGGATGAAGGGAGGAAATCATTAAGCACCATCCTGCAGCCTTTGGTCCTGTGAATTAAACTACGGTGCTACCACAAAATGGGTTTAGGGGACATCACTTTACCTGCTGGAGAATGAAGGTTTTCATAGCAGCGACGGTGAAGGGGCCACAAGAAAGTAAAGCACAAGTACACAGCAGTAACTCAAATTTCAGAGGGAAAAGCCTTACATTTCCTCACTTAAATTTCCACTTCATTTGTGGGACACAATTCCTGAACGTCTGCTTGCATCCTGCTCTGAAACTACAAGTCCAACTTTCATGCTGCCTCTAAGCCCCGCATGAACACAAACAGACCTTTAATTTCCTGATGCAATAGTACTGATTTGGAGCACTCACACTTCATAAAATCAAATAAATCTTGCACTGAACTATTTCCCATCAGACTAGAGTATGCAGGCTTACCAGTCTCTATCTTTCTAAAAGGATCTACTACTTCAATATACTCCAACTATAATGAATTTGATGGCAAAGTTCATCATGTTTAACACAGCTAAATAACTTCATTCTTAAGAAGTCCAAGCAAGTTTTTGATGAATGCTGTTAGTCTACTATTAACGAACACGTTAATTTATCTTGAACTGGAGAGACTGGCATATCTTCTCACCTTAACAACAATTCTAAAAGCAGCTCTGAGGTAGTTTCTCATCTCTGCACAAAAAGAAAGGTTAACTCCCCTTCAGCATCTTTCTTTCTTCTTTCTCTTTATTAGCTGGATTGGCAAATTGTAAATCTCATTTGGTATATTTCAATTGGTTCTTGTGTATGTGAATCCATTTTGGGAGGAGGATATTTTGAATTTAAAATGTTTAATTTCTCAATTTGTGCTTGTAGAATCCAACTCCCAGTTTATTTTTAATTATCTCTGAAAATTACCCTTTTATAAGTTCTATATCACAATTCCAGCTTTTGCAATAGGCCCTTGATTATAAAAAGAAGTACTTTTTCTTATATTTATTTCAGACATTTACGGGCTAACTGCTGTGTTACAGAGCGATCAATATAAGTTGACTAGAAATAATCCAGTCAAACACTGTCTTTTCTTCTTGTGCAATATAAACAAACTATCAAAAGAAATATTTTGCATTAAAATCATTAAAAGTGATCCAAAATTCATTTCTGTTTCAAGTAATTTCTTTTAAGTTAAAGGTTTCAGAAGCTGAAGTCATTCTTTAAGCTAATTTTATGACCTCTGAATTCTCATCCTAGTAAAACTCATCAATAATCTTTTACTGACTTGAACAATTTCTGTTACTAAAAGGATTCATACCCATCATGGTGAAAACATGATATCAAAAGGAACATGCAACCATAAATTCAGGACACCTTCTGAACATATAAAATACCAGAAATTTTTGTGATTTAAATATATTGATCTGATCATCTGAACCATGAACAACATTTTTAGAAAATGGGACAAAATTGTTCATGAATTCAAAGACAAACTTCTTGGAGATTTATAGTAAATAACAAGCAAACTGCAACAGTCAGAAGAGTTTTATCCTTTGCATACCTTAGAACTTTGTATCACCAAAAAGAGACAATATATTATTACGGAAAAATACATTAATTTCAGACATCTTGTATTAATTTAAGGGACAATCTCTCAGCCAGAACAATCTACACACATTACCAAAGAACAAGGAGAGTCTTGGTAATGGGAGCTGCTGATTTAGATTTTGATGGCCAAAGTATGGAGTGCTGATCTACTATGGAAAGAAAGTCATAAAATTTAGCTTCTTTTTAAATGTTTCATAAATACTCCCAAGACCTAGACAAATGTCACACAGATGGGTGGAAGAATAAACCAATACAGGTTTGGGGACTATTTCAAGAGAAGTATGTGGATCACTTTTCCAGAGAGCGGCATCTCAAGTCACTAATTTTTTTCAGACCCTAGTTAAGAATAGCATGTCTGGCACTAACACTGAAGAGTAACCTGGAATTTTCCCTAAACTACAGTGTTAGGTAGATTATATGCAATAGCAATAACTGACCAAAACAGTACAAATTCTCTGTTCTCCTTAACCTTTACTTTTCCACTCTTTACCAGTCAGGCTCCAAAACAAAGATCACAGGAAAAATTAGGTGCAACCTGACAAAACATCTTCTGCTTCGTACAACAAAAATTAAATTCCACAGAGAGCAAAAAGGAAACTTTGCATTCAACAGCAGTTCTTTGAAATGAAAGCATAGTGTGCCGAGAAAGATCAGCTTCAAATCCTGTTTAAAAAATGTGGTTTCTCAGATGAAAAAGAAACATGCCAAAAAAATTCCTACACACATCCAAGCCTAACTGTTGTTTTGTTTGCTTCAGAAGACTCAGGACATTTTCTCTGTCTAATAACAAAAAGCATCTAGGTCACAAATCTTATGATGATGAAAATTAATGTGTAAATTTTTATGTTGTCACCCATCTCTCAGGCAACTTCTCACATGCAATCTACATTCTCTCCCATGTTTGAAATTGCAGTGCCACTCTGAATCTGAAAACTGGAAATTTGAGTTACTGCCATGTGAGTACAGACCTAATATCAAAATAATGTAATTACCAAATTCCTCCAGGACAAAGACTCCTCGCACAGTATTGCACTTTTTAATGTGATTCAGCTCTATGAAAACCTACAAAAACAGGAGGAAAGTAACATAAAATTAGTTCGGTTTGGTTTTTTGTATTTAACTAAAACCCAAAATTAAACAAAAACATCATCACAACAGACACAACCTGAAGGTTTATAGCATACACTACCAGTTCATTTACAGTTTAATATATAAATAAAGGGTGAAATAAATATTCAGAAGACAAACTTGCCACAATGCTAGAAATCAACAAAAAACTTAAAAGTGCTAAGAAGCGAAGACAGCAGAAGATGAAATACCTTCCGCTCCTTGCAGGAGGAGAAAGCATGGAAGAGAAACGAAGGAGTTAGTAACTCTGACATATCCAACATTGCTACCCCTTCAGGCACTCAAATGAGTTATTGCAAAAAGAATACCAACACACCTGAAATACAGCAAAGAGGGGGGCGAGAAAAAAAGCTGACTCCCAAATTTGGCGCTATTTGTAGCCTCTTATCCATCCCAGTTGGTTTCTGCCCCTCCATGCATCCTCCTCCAGCACAGAGGGCAGGTAAAGGGCACTATACTTCCCACCGTGACGCTGATCCTCCTAACCTATCCAGTAGTTGAATTGAATCCAATGAGAAACCACTAATCTTTCCTCTCCCTGACAGTTCTGCCATTTAAGATTTTACTAAAGTTTATGATATACAACCTTCATAATTACTCTTGGAACCTCCTCCTTTAACAGTCAGTACTAGCTTTCTGCTTTAAGCAGGATGGGAGAGTTTGGATCCTTCTCTATGGTTTGCTCACTTCACATATGGCTTTTGCCAGCTGCCCAGTCACTTAAACCCCAAAAAACAAAAGCAGTTGAACTACATGACTAGGTTTTTCAGCCCAGAACCTAGATGCCAAGACTGCATGAATAAACAAGTTCTCTTTGCATAATGAGTTTGTTCAATATCCAATCTACATCAAGATACAAAATAATCCCTTCTTACGTGCACATCTCCAAAAGGGTCAAAGTCAGCACACAGACATAAGAAGCTGTAGCAAGTCCTATAAGGAATCAAATCCATATTCCAGTTCCTAGCAGACTTGCTTTTCAAGGTAAGAGAAACACTAAGAGTAACACTGCCCTAACATTGAGTGTCTATGTCAAATACCTTAGAAAGATCCTTGCAAAACTATATTACAGAAGTCTGGTGTGATACTTTCAGTGCATATACACTTATGACACAATGGTCTCAGGAGCTTTTTTTAAAAATGGTACTGGAAGAACTTCACTGTCTTGGAAAGAAGGGAAAGGAAAATGTTGCAACCCTCTTGAATCCTGTATTAGCAACACCGATGTAATCATACATGATATGGTACCAAAGAAAAGCCGTCAACACTAGAAATTGTTGTGGGCTTCTTTTTTAAGAAACAGACTTGTCTGTATTAAGAGAGATCAGTAAATGCATTGTATATCTGAGAGAAGACAGGTTCATTTTCAAGTCAAAGTGGTTTCATTGTTATTTTTATTGGCAGAGAACTAACCAACAGACACAGGATATTTTTTTGTGCAATATAAAAACCCAAAACTTCCACTTACTTAATCAAAAGTCTGAAGCTTGCTTTCTGCTTACATTCAAGCAGTCAAGGGAAAGGATACTTAATTCCATCTTTTTTTTGTTTGCCTATTTTCATCCATGTTCTGTATCAGTTTGGTTGGTCAAAAACATTTTATTTATTTAGGTATACTTACAAAATGAACAAGTCAATAACAGAACACCTTCTTTATTGCACTTAGTTTCTTTTTTCTGTAATCTTCTCTGTGAAAGGTTTTTGCTAGTAATCTAAAGTTCAAAATTCAGAAACTCAACAGAAAGACTCAGTTGAAACACTGGTGGTTTTATTTGGTAACAGTAAAACTGCCTAAAAGACTTGACTGCCTCAGGTGGTCACAATCTGAGTTAACGCGCTGCATTAATGAGTGCTGCATTTCCACAAGAGTTATGAGCAAGATGAGAATTTATGAATTTTGTCACAATTACAACCCATTTTCAGAAGATGTAAGCTGATGGGCAATTTCTTGCTATATTATTTAAGGCAGAGAGATGCTTTCCACTCCCTCAATCAGAAAACACACATAACGGAAATAACAGTTACTTACCCTAGGGAAACTGCGGTTCTTCAAGACAAAGCATTCAGTGTGGATCTTACTGTAGATGGGCATGTGCCTGATGCATCTTATTAAGCTTCCATCTATTTTTGACACAGATGAATTCATAACGGGGACAGGGTACTGAGTCTCAATATTACAATTTGCAAATGTAAACTCAGAATAATCTGCCAGTGCCACAGGTACTCTTGATACCTCCCTATTCTAAAGAACTTCCTCTGGCCTGCTAGGTACAAGACTTGAACATTTTTTTAATTCTTAAACTTACATGTGCTGCAGCATGGCGACACAATTTGTGAACACTGAAGGCAGCTATCACGTGTCAATAACAGGTTGCTCACACTGCATCTAAAACATTTCCTAAGGAATTCACAAGATGGTAAGAAAGTATATACACTGCAAATCAAGAGCCTTCAAAACCAGCTTCATAACAGCAAGCTCCATTCTGGCACTGAAGCAATATGTTCAGTCTTCTCAGGTAGACTCTATTTATACTTTTTTTTTCAAAAGTGGAAACCCCTCTTCCTCTGCTCTAAATGAATTATTTCTATGATGCCCAATCAAGCAGAGCAATAGAAACCCCTTATTTTAGCAAGCTACAATACTGAAAAGAACACTTAGAAAGATAGCCAAGAACAGGACCTGTATATGGAGTAAGGAGAGGAAGACAAAGAGAAAACTGTGTCTGAGGAGGTTCCGTAGGCTTTTGTTAGTCAGTATCCCCATACAAACTCAACAGAAACAGAAAAAAACATTTTCTAACAGAGGAATAGCTGAAGGATCCTGGTTTTAATGATGCTTATATACATATTCTGAAATCAACTGCCTTAGGGAGCAAAACTGAAAAGAACAATTCATCTAGAAAAGCAGACCTTTTATTAAGAAAGCAGACTAGTTGATAAGTGTCAAAATAAGAATGCCAACATCCTTTTGCTCCACAGACTGAAACTGGAGGGGATTTTTTTTTGCATGGTGCAACTAGCAGAGTCCCTTATGTAACTGCTACAGTCGTCCATTCTGTAGAAACCCTTAAATGAGAGACTTTTGATATCTGTCTAGATGCTTTGCTTTAACAAGGAAAACAAAGACCACTAAATGGTACTGAATGCCACAGTCAGCTGGCAATGTCATCTAACAAACTAAGAATTAAACATATTGAGTAAATGCAGTGTATTTTCCAAAACTGCACTTGTTTCAATATCCATTAAAAGTAATGGTGACTCATCTGGCTACAGCCTCATTGAAAAGGTCATGAAGAGAAATAATAATCCTTCAGGTGAAGCAGACAGCTGGCAAACTTCCTGGGTCTGACCTACATAAACTGTCTTCCAGAAAAGAAGTAGGAATTTTCATCACAGGCAGCAAATTAGAACACCATTCCCTGAAAGGAAGGATATGATAAAACTGGTATTCTAGGTGTGCTGGTACTAGTAGCATGGGTCTCAATATCTGTTGTACAAAATTCAAGTGGTAAGGCTCCTGACAGTCACATGATAACAATCAGTACTAGGTTTCCCTAAGGTTTCTTTCAGGATGTTTCCCCAGTCTTTCAGGAAAAAAAAAAAAAGCTTTGAATTTACAGACAAGGCAATGTTCCAGGATTTGGAGTTTTAATTTTGGACAGATACATGTGTGCTCACTATGCCCTTAACATGGAGTGTCCCTGTCTTGGGAAGATGCCTGCTACACTTAAGAAATCATCCTGATGATGATATGGCTGTCTTCTTATATATCTTTTCTCACTGCAACCGATTTTAAATTCTGAAGTAGGGTCATTTCCGTTGACTGTTTAAGAGATGAGCAGATTGAGCTCAACAACTTCTTTCACTTCTGGCAGAAGTAGAAAAAGGAGGGTCAAACAGAACATTTCTATGGTGTGTCCTTACCTTAGGACAAAGTAATTTCTATTACGTCCATCTATAAGGATATCAAACTGTTGCCTTGAGACCAGGGTTTACTTTTCAAAGGCTTTAGTTCTGCCATTTCCAATAACTATGAAAATTCATTCTGTACTACTGATGACTTCCTCTTGCAGTTCTTCGTATTTCAGCACATCCAAAGAAAAGTTAAAATCTTTAACTTAGTCAGGCAGACTGTTCCATCACAGAGTAGGTTTGAAATACTACAGCAGGGCAGGTAAAATCCAGGTTCTAGCCTGGTAAGAGACAGCAGGAAAACTGAGGGAGGTTCACAATTTTCCACTCCTTATACTGGCACATACAAACTCCAAGAGGCACATGGTGCTGCTGTGACCTTGGGAGAAGTTTTAAGATTCTGAGCATGTGTGTTTGAGATGCATAAGTACTTCCAGTGGGATCAGTATCCTCAAAGAAGAAAAAAGCTTATGTGGGGAGAAAAGTCTAGTCAGGAGGAAAGGAAAAAACACTCCACAGAGAACTAACAGCAGCTTTTCTTTTTCTCTCTCTCTCTGTCTCTCTCATGCACACACACACAATCTCTCCCCTAAAAACTGATTCTACTGTCTAGCGTAGCATGCATTTAATATCATAAGCAAAACAAAAAAAACCATAAAGCAAAATAAAAAACAAGGATCAAAGGAAGCAACAGAAACAACATCCAGAGAAAGGAAGAAATGACAACTCTAGTTGTGTTTCCTCTATGCCCACAATATCTGCTATTTGGAAGGAAAAAGGAATCAATATTTTTTTCTTCTTTTGTGAATTACATCAAGAACGAGTTTCCCCTTCTATTTTCATACTAAATTCTACAGATTATTTCTAAAATTTTAAAATAAAATAGATTATATATGATGCAGAAAGTTACCCTCTGTACCACTAATATTCAAACACTGTATCTTTAAGGATGACCGCCTATGCAATCAGGATACATTCACAGTGTGATGCATTACAGCAGTTTAGATTACTATTGATCACTTTTTTTATCCCTTAACACAGGCTAACATTTGTCTTGTGCTTGGATAATTCAGACCACCAAGAACAAGAAGTTGAAAGATGTAGCAACATCTTTAACTGATTATAGTTTTCCTGAGGATATATAATTTCAGTGTGTTTTTACATATATATATATTTATATATGCTTGTGTGTTTGAGTGTAAATACACATGGTTTTTTATCCCCATCAAGCTATCCCTTGTCCTTGTTGATACTCTGGGAAAAGGAAACACCTACACAGGCAAGCGGCAAAAAGCTTCATGCTCAGTTTTCTCACAGAGATTTCCCTCATACCTGACTGTGCATAAATTTCAGGTTAATTCCTTCCAATGTGACCTGAAGAAGACCTCCTTCACCAGTTTTCATATCCTGCACAGGGAACTCACCACCCAACTCGGGGCCTGTGATGTTAATTGAAAAAAAAGAAAAAACAAAACACAACAACAACAACAACAAAAATCAAGAAAGAAAGAGAGAAAGTGGAGAAAGCAGTCAGCCAAGGCATGATACGTGGAAGGAAAACATAAAACAGTAAAAACATAATTCCTATTGATGTCCATAGAAAAAGGACACTACTAAGGACAGTAGGGAGCATTTCAGTGATTCTACCCACTAACGAGTGTTTTCTGAGAACCACTAGACTATTAAGTATTGTAATAAATTTCATCCTGGTTATGTGAAGGGACATCAATGTCAGCTCAGTCTGTGTTTATTGTAGTTCATACTGGGGTTTTGTTTGTTTGCTTTAAATGCCCTATTTCATTTCTGCATAGTAAGACACTGCAATCACATAATACCACAGACAGCATAGTCTTAAGTACAAACACATAAGCAAGCACAAGTTCATTTGTGAGCTGCATTGTATGGTGTTGGTTTAAGCTTCTGGCAATTAAAAAGTCAATATGATTAAAACAATTAAACAGAAGATATTGACAGGCAACAATACAGGCATTTTCATCTAGTTTCTTCTTCATTATTCAGTTCAGCTAAAAAATGCTTTCTTGAAATTATTTTCAAAAAATTATTGCTTCTGCAGAACCACTGAACTCTGAGGAATAACTTTCAACACATTTCAAGCACTTTTGAAAAACATTTTTTATACTATAGTATTGCCCAATTCTTAAAACAGCTCTCAAAGACACTTCTTCCTTCTTTACCCTCAGTGAAAGTTCAGTCCTTCTTCCCCACCCTCAAATTAAACTGGACTAAACTGATAGAAAGGGTTAAAACTGGTAGGAGAAAGAAAATGGCAGCTCTTCCAAGCTCCAACAGCTAGTCAAGGGTTGAACAGTTAGGATGCTAGATATAAACACAAGTCATTTTCTCAGTCATGTTAATGTCAGTTATATGTATAAAATGTAGATCAGTTAGACACAGCATTAAGACACACCTAAAATAGGCTTGTGCCTCAAAGCATGGCTCTCAGAGTTGTAACATCCACGTGAAAATCAAAAAGAAATAGTTGCAACAAAAATCAAACTTGAAAACACAAAACCACGGTGACATTACCCTGAACCTGCGAAGAGACTCCAGCAAAGAAGAAACAACCATTTTATGAAGGTATAAAATAAGCCACCTTCATGTTTATTACTCAGGTACATATAGCACCTGCTCCTCTCTGAGAAGTAAAAGAAAAAATGGAAAATTGCCTTCCCAAGAACTCAGTCTTCCAAAATTGCAAATCTGCTTTCTATAGTTTTTGGACTCAGTAGGAAAAGGGGTGTTTACAAAAATAAAAAAATCTACTGTCAGATTCAGTAACACAAACAAACATATTTATTAGCCTCCATTCTCAACACAAAGTGGATAACATAATTCTGTGTCTCCATCAGGAATATATGCAGTAGTTGGCCAACCATGGAGAGAAACTGAAGCCGATGTTGCATAGTCTTTTCTAGCTACCATTTTACTGGCAGCTAGTCCTCCTTACATGTAACTCTTCTTTATAGGGGTGTTTTTGTTGTGTCTGTATTGAGAGCGAGGTAAAGAGGGCAAGATAATGATAGCAGTCTGCTATGCACACATGGATGTACAAGGTTACCCTAAGATTTCCAAGTAAAACGAGATTATGTTCAAAGAAGTTACTAATAAAAATTTTTTTTGATTGCAGACTAATCAACAAATATTCCCAACAAGTAAAATCTCGTACCTGGTTTAATGCTTTGCTGTCTTGCTGCTGCTCGCTCCATACTGTCTTTTACACAGTAGTATAGCTCCCGACACTAACAGGTATAAGAAGAGTAATACAAATGTTATTTCTCCAAATTACTAAGAGAGGGAAAAGAACAGTAAGATTCTAAGGTTCTACAAAAATAACAATCCCCATGTGGTGCATAATGACAAAAAGCCTACAAAAGTTCAAGCACACCTAGCTGGTTTTTCTATTTATTTTTCAAGTTCACAGAGAAACTATTTCATAGCATTTCATTTCACAAGCTAGCAAAGAGTTCATGGCTTGGCACATTCTAGCCAAGTTTAAGCAGTTTCCTACTGTACATAGGTCAACAAGCTGTAGGGAAGGGATGTCATCAAGATGGACCTTGACAGGCTAGAGAGGTGGGCCTGTGTGAACCTCACGAAGTTCAACAAGGCCAAGCGCAAGGCACTACACCTGAGTCAGGGCAATCCCAAGCACAAACACAGGCTGGGCAGAGAATGGATTGAGAGCAGCACTGGGAAGAACTTAGGGGTCCTGGTTGATGAGAAGCTCAACACAAGCCAGCAATGTGTGCATCAACAGCATCCTGTGATGCACCAAAAGAAGAGTGGACAGCAGATTGAGAGAGGTGATTCTGCCCCTCTGCTCTCCTGACACCATACCTGGAGCGCTGCATTCAGCTCTGGGGCCCCAAACGTATGAAGGACAGGGACATGTTGGAACAAGTTCAGAGAAGGGTGAGTAAAATGATCAGAGAGCTGAAGCACTTCTCCTATGACGCCAGGCATAAAGAGTTGGGGTTGTTCAGCCTGGAGAAGAGAAGGCTCCAGGGAGATCTTAGGGGAGCCTTCCAGCACCTTAAAAGGGTCCTACAAGAAGGCTGGAGAAGGATGTTTTACAACAGCATATAGTGATAGGATTAGGGGGAATGGCTTTAAGCTAAAAGAGGGAAGGTTTAGATTAGATAATTAGGAAGCAATTCTTTACTGAGGAGGTTGTGAGACACTGGAACAGGTTGCCCAGAGAATCTGTGGATGTCACATCCCAGGAAGTGCTCAAGATCAGGTTGGATGGAGCTTTGAGCAACCTGGTCTAGTGGAAGGTGTCCCTGCCCATGACAGGGGTGGGGTGGAACTAGGTGATCTTAGAGGTCTCTTCCAATCCAAGCCATTCTATAATTTTATGATCAAAAATTACAAAATTAACTCAATTAATAAGATGTTTTATTTAGGCTTTCCCCCATGAATCTACTGTAATATTTTTACTATCTTCACAAGCCTGCAAGCTCGCCCAAAATTTAGTAATACTGATGTTTTCCTTCTTCTAACAAAAAAAATAAAATAAAAGCTACATGTCATTTCTTAAACTACTTTCTGGTGTACTATTTTCTTCAGGTAAATGACAAGGCGTAATGTCAGCTTCAGATGTCAGTGCTACTAAACAGCCCTTGCAGTTCAGTAACCTGCGCTGGCAGGAGTGCTATTTTTTGATTAAACGTGGAATATGACACACAAAGGACTTGTATTTTCTGTGCAGCTATCCCTGCAGTATTTTGTGTTTTAAACAAAATGCATACCTTCTTTGTGTAGAACTTGTTCAGTTGTGTCTCTTGACCATTCCTGCGCCAGAGGCAGAGCACTTTTGTTTTGGGACAGTAAGTCATGTTGATGAGTTTCTCATACCACCAACGTTCATATACAGTTCCAATGTTGCTTCTCAGCACAATGCAATCATCACAAACCTGGGAGCACAAAATATTATGGAAGATTTCTAATGTTATTTCTCTTATTTTGTCTGCTACCAGTTGCATTAATTTTATTCTTGTCTCTACCTCCATGAAAAATATGTCCCCTGTTGTGTCTGTCCCAGCATGTACTACGAAAGTCTGCTTCTTGATATGGCGGCTGCCACTGGGTCTCACAGGGAGTTCCCGTCCATTCTAGGAAAAAACCCACATGAAATCATTAATGAACTTTGAAACCAACTTTTCCTTATCTATTGAAAAAAAAAATCCATTAGGTGACACTAGAAGCATTCTCAACAAATAAAAGAAAAAAGTATTTTTAACACAGCTGATTGGAGACAGTTTTGGACAAAGCCTTAAGCAAGTCATTTTAGTAAGTTTAGTTTCAACGGGTGTGACTATGACTTATCACAGCATACAACAACATGCACACCAATACTGTATGGGATAGTGAGGTATCTGAGTTGCAGTAACATTGGAGTAAGCTGGTCTGATTTTTCCAAATTAATTGTAAGAAAATTTTGTGTCTTCTCTGTGCTTAAAACTAAGTTCCAAATGTAAAAATGCTTTCAAAAATTATCTTTCAAAGGGGCCTAACTTGTGTCCACCCTGATGATGGTTGTATTAAAAGGTAGCTAGAGTTATTAACTGAAGTTTTCGTCCATATGCTTAGTAATCATTACATGATGCAATGTTTATTCTGCATGACAGCTGAGAGCGGAAACAGCTTTGTACAGAAACTGATTGCTACAAGTCTTATAATGACCTGGAAACTGACAGAAAACTAAACACTTCTTACAGCCATTGTAATAATAAAGGTTTGCGTGCCCACAAAAGTGATATTAAGAAAACATTAGGGTTGCATAGAACAGTGGTACATAAGTGTCATGTTTATACATACCTGCATTGCAGCTCTAATTGATAACTGCATAACGTTATAACACTATAAACAGAGTCACAGTCTTTATTGTATACACATGAATTCAATTTAATTATTTTTAATATTTTTAAATTAGTGTTGCAGAGAATATACAGAAGAATTTTCAGGTAATTTATTTTCTCCACTGTAGATCCCAAAGACACATCATCAGTGTTTTACTTACCAGATTGGCAAGTTTGTCTAGAATATCGTTTATCTGCTGGCTGTGCACCAATCCTATATGTGATTTTCCCATTAGACGCCGCACCTTTTTCCTAATATCATTCTTGTTCACCTAGAAAGCAGACAAAGACGGTTAAATACTCTTCTCTATTCACAGAGGGCAACTCCTATCTTGTCCCAAACATGCCTTTGTTTCAATTGCTAAGACAGCAAAACAACTGACCTCCAGTTCAATCATGCTAGGGCCTCTTTAGCCCAGTAGTACATGAGGAAGTTGCATATATACCACTTTTTCCAGCTACTGGGCAAATGATACCATGCACAACAGATTTCCTGCCTATCTGTGCACACAAGCAGCAATTCCACACCACTTCCAACTACTGACTTCAAAAGCCTCAGTTCTGCATGTTGCCACTTATGTGATGAGCCTCATTGGCCAGTCTAGTTTCACCACCTCTTCCTCTGCCAAGAGTTGATTTCATCAGCTGCAGAGCCCTCAACACAACATGGTATCTTTTAGAATTCTCATTCTTCCACAACCGTTTCCTGGTCACTAGGCTGGGTCTCTAACAAACATTTCCAAATAGTTTTAAACAGCAGAAGGTTCCTCCTGAAGATGAGCTGCAGGAAAGCTCAGAAGCAAAATATTTCTGCCTTGGGTGTCATTTCAGAAGGCTATTATGAATGTCAGCCACTGATAACAAAGGCTTCAAGACAGTACACTCATGCTTGAGTGCTGACTTCAAGCTGGATCAGACATTCTTTTTTAACATATTGGCATTACGACCTTAATGCTATGGAGCATACAAACCAAACTCAACCGGCTTCCCTCCTTTGACAAGAATTCTTTGCACTTGAAAGAAAGGATTGTATTTTTCAAGGTTTTTTGGAAGTAAAACCTACTAGGCTCTGCTATCCAAAACAAGAAAATAAATTAAAATACCAAGGATTATGCATCCCTTGATAGTTCAGAAGATTTCATCTCTCCAGTAACAGAAAGCCTTCCAACTTTTAAGTTTCTCCTATAAGCTGCCCTAAGAGGACATACTTTGCTACAGTCTTAAGGCCTTCATTCTGCCTGCTTGAAAGAAGTCCTATATACAAATAAAACATACCAAGTTCTAGATCCACCACTTTTTATCCCAAAACTTATAATCAGAGGGAAAAAATGCAACCATAACAATAACAAAAAAAACCCCAACCAAACACACAACGCCTCACAACCCCTTTTTTGCACAAGTCTGCATCCTAACCTCACTCTTAAGCATCTCTGAAGATGCACTGAAAGGAACTGTATTTTTATCACAGCTCTGATCCCCTGTATTCCTTTTTTTTTCACCTCTAACTACAGGCCCAGAGAAACATCATGTTCAAAGGTAGACAATCCTGCTTGCCTCCTTATCCGTTTCTTGGAAAACTGTTTTCTTGGGGATCTGATTATTTTCACCATACCAGAAGACATCCTCCCACTATGAGACTAACTCTACCAACGTGTCTCATGAGAACCTTTTGAAGCCAATATTATTTGCTCTCCTCTTTTACATCTTTGATGAAAGTAGCTGCACTATTTATTATTATTTCTACTTTAAGTTTTACAGCAATACAAGTCCTAACAGTCTTCTTCTGAAATAAACTTATTCCAAATATACTCAAATCCCATCCTAAGGCTTACCTTCACATTCCATTTATGTCAGGAAAAATCAATACTTTCTTCCTCTCTCCCCACTCCTCTTCCAACCTGCCCCTCTGCACTGCATCTCCCTCTCCCCCGCCCCCCAAAAATTGCATAAAAGGTTCCACTGGTTGGGCATCACACATTTTTCACTTATGGTATGATGTCTCACCTGATCATTTAAAAAGCCAAAGTTATCAAACTATCAGCTGAGTACAGTTATCCTTACTCTCAAAGCTGTTGCACTGGACAGCACAGTGCATCAAATCTGTTACAGGTAAATCTGTTACAGGTAAAACCACACACTTAAGCTCATTCTAAACAAGACAAAAAATTTAGAAGACTGATTTTCCAGGAACTTTGATCTGGTTTATCTAAGAAATTATTCAGAATAAAAGAAAGATATTTCTAGTAGACACCTATGCCTTTAAGGTGTATATGCACAGATCACTGACTGAGAGAGAAGAAGGTTGTTTACTTGTAACAGCAAATTTCTTATTAACTTACTGATGCACATGTTCACAATCTGCCCACATTTGGAATGTGCAGCTGTGAGGAAATAAGATTAGAAGATACTCTCTACTTAAATTATAACATATACTTTTAAAAATAAGAATATTATCTGAAGCTACTAGCAGAAATAGTAAAATTCTACTTTCAATGTCAACGTATATGCATACCCACAGCACAGAACTGCATAAACTGAAGACAACATTTTTTCATCAAGTTTAGGAGATGTTTTATAATAGTCTTTTATATTCCATTGTTCTGAGTTCTGTGAACAGAGATGTATGGTTTCAGGAGGACACCAACAAAATACATTGCCCAAATCTGAACAGCAATTGATTAAAAAAAAGAAATCACCTTTATCATAAGCATATAGGCAATCATATTATGCAGCAGTGTAGCCAACAAGCGGTCCTCATCATCCTCCAAACGCTTTCGATCATGTTCTCCCAGAGAGAGATACCTGCAAGAAGAGCCAGATCTGAAGCACATTCACAGGAATTCTTCCTCTTCTTCCTTCACTAAAGCACTGGCAGGAGACAGAGCACTGTTTGTAAAGTGTATGGCAAATAAAATCTCTAAAACCACTAAGTCAAATGGGCGTTTTCCAGCAAAACACTGTGATCACTACTTAAACATTTCCCTTAATTATTAACTAGTTGAAGTAAACAACAACTGCTCAGTAGGAAAGTTGTTACTGGTCTGCTGGGCTTATCCATTTCCTCTTTTCTGCAGTCACAGCTCCATGACAATTACAACTGTCAGAAGATGAACATAAAACTCAATATGACAAGAGCTATCTGTCTTTGTAGTTTAAAAAAAGCTGCAGGGCAGAAAAAAACTGATCAAGGAAGCATACAGGCACTCTCTTTTTCCAGCAAGGCAGGCAGTTTGTGGAAAAATAGTTTTCAAACTAACACCCCACAAACTACTTCTTATTTTGGCTACCAGATGGCATGTTCCATGATAGCATGAGTGTAGGCAGTACAGCTGCAAGTGGTAGACAGAGCAGAGAATAATCAGATATTAACAGAGCTGTGGGGTGGGGGAGAAGAGGAAAGCAGGTAGTGAAGACTGACATCTCAGAAGAAGTCTAGCCTTAAGCAACCACGCAGCTATTTTTAGAGAGGTGTTCCCTCATGGGTTTTTCATTCCCTTTAACTACAAACTGTAAAAACATCTATAAATTACTTTGCATTTTGAGGAGGCTCAAAATTTCATTTTTGAAAACATTTAATTCTTTCACTTTATGTCAACACACTGATATCTTCCTTTATTCCAGACTATAGCCATTGTGCCACAAAAATCTCTTGCTTTACCTACTTATCTAGTCTATTCCATTGGTTCACACTGTGATTATGCTTACATTATCCATTTCTCTGGAAACATCATCTCTCCAAAAGAGTTAAAAAAAAGTGTATGTTGTTGTAAGTAATGATAAACATTTCAGTATCAGGAGATACTGGCCAGCAGAAAGACAAAAGGCTCACTTTGTATAGTAGGTATAGTAACAAGGTTTACAAAGTGACAATGGCATGTTAAGCAGAATTAAAATAATTTAATTCTTTCTACTATTTCAGCCCTAGGTGAAACAAGGAGGAGGAAAAAGGTCTACTAAAGAACTTACCTGTCAATCATCTCCTGAGGTCCCTGGTCCATCCCCATTCCTTCTCTCTCTAACATTACAGCATCCAAAAACGCGTCTTCCCAGAACTGCATCTGGTCCCATAAAGTTGAACGCTCTTTGCCTATGCAATGTGTACAAAAATTGAGCATTTATTCAATTTACTACACTCAAATACTTTACCATCAATTCCTGTTCATTCCCACTCCTTGAAAATACCATAAGACAGCACACAATAATGAAAATAAAAAAGAGGTTACTTATAAACCACAACCAATACCACAGCTGAAGAAAAATGTAAAAGAAAATACAACACAGATCTCTCATTCTCATTAATGGCATAATATTTTTAAACCCTTACACAAAAATACCTCTCATCTCTAGTCTTTAAGGAGTATATCTTCTTCCATAAATGTTAACACTGCCCAAAAGAAACAGAAATATCTCATACAAACACAGATCACAGCAAACACACAGAGAAGTGGAAAGATAAGATTATTACTCATAGAGAAGGTTTCCATTGCAGCATCCTCTAACTGGTCCCAGACAGATCCTTTATCCCTACCTGCACCATTCCAAGCAGGTAGGAACGATAAACGGAAAGGATGAAAAACACAGGAAGAGAGAGCTCTTGATTAACAGCAAGTCCAGACGAAATACATTCCAAAAAAGTCAATATATTTCTAATTCAAGAATACACTTGAAGGCCATTAATATTCTGAGTTTAGTAGACTTCTTTTCAATGATTTAAGCTGAATGATTTTTTTTCAGGATCAGTGATATATGTTAGCCTTCCATGCATAGCTAAGTTCCTTCTCCCCTTCTTCACATTTAAAAGAATTCATATCCAAGAACAGCAAGAGACTTGGACAAACTACATTTTATGCAAACTACACCACTCACACCCATCTCCTCTTACTCAACTTCCGCAGCAAATCTCTGGCTTTACTCTGAATGGCCTGATGCACCCCGCATGGACAACAGTAATAAGTCAAAAACACTGTCAGGGAACGTGAAAATTCCAGTCTGCCCCACACATAACTTTATCTGAACTTCAGGATAAAAGATTCCCTCCCTGCAAAAAAAGTAGCTTACCCAGAAGTCCTTCATATAAATAGACACGTTGGTTCCCATCCTCTGGACCTCTCCCTGGAGTAGTGCCTTTGCTATCCTTCACACTCTGCTTCAGGTTGTGAGACTTTGCCTGAAAATAATATAAGAAGTATCAGACAATTTAACTCTGCACTCTGCAGGGCTCCTTCTTGCAGTCCACTTCACCTGCTCCTAAGAAACAAGAAATTTTCCCCTTAAGTAAGGACGAGCAATGCCCATCAACACTTTATTACCTCTGAAGGGCAATTAAATGTCCACTTGGTTGAAAGAAATACTGAATGATGGGGAATGAAATATTGCTGGAAACTGTAAGGTGGTGCAAGATGTGAACCTACTACTTTCAAAGAACCGTTCATTGCATAGGAAATGAAGATAGATATGTGGATCCACAAAAAAATACATCTTTGACATGCTAATACTTTAAGTCATCGCTGACTAACCCTTAGAACAGAACCAGAGATCCTCTTCCATACAGGCACACACTGAAATGACTATTGTGCAAGATTTATTTTTAAAAGAAAATAAAGAAAGGGAAGTTTGCAATGCCCTTACAAAGATAGAGCTAGTAGCAGAGTTTGTCTCAATTTCGCTGTCTGACACAGTGCCTCTGGATCCTGCCAAATTGCCACCATTTTCCACACTTGGGCCATCACCAGCATTGCTACTCAAGTCACTGTCTGCTCCTAATGTCTCTCCAGAACTGTTACTAACCTGTGGAGAAAAATAAAGCAATTACCTTCAACAGACAAAGACACTGGGATAGAAAAGTTGTAAAACATTTCTTCTTAATGTACAAAAGAAGCAGTACAACTGAGGGCCACATTTGCCTTTTCTTCTTCAGTAACATTATCTTTTCATCAAATACTACTCTGCGGGAAGGGATTATGAGAGACTCAAAAAGCTCTTCAGAAAAATCACAGAATTGTTTAGGCTGGAATGGATCTGTTGAGATCATCTATACAGGGTCAGTTAGAGTATGTTGCTGAGGACCATGTCCAGTTAGGTTTTTCTAATCTCCACAAATGGAAAATCCACAACATCCCTGGGCAAACTGCTCGAGTGTTTGACCACCCTCATTATAAAAAAGCGTTTTCTTGTATTCACACGGTTTTTACTGTGCTTTAATTTTTGTGTTGACTCCTCTTGTCCTGCTCTCAGTGAGTAGCTACTGAGAAGAGTCTCGATCCCTTGCCTCCGTTTGCTCCCATCAGGTATTTACCTTCCCCTTGAGTCTTCTCTTCTCCAGATTGAAGAGTCACAGCTCTCTCAGCCCTTCCTCTTATGAAAGATGCTGCAATCCCTTAATCATTTTTGTATCCCTGAACTGGACTCACTCCAGTAAGTCTTAATCCTTCTTGTAGTGGTAGGCGCAGAACTGGACACATGCAGCCTCACCAGTGCTGAGTAAAGTGGAAGGATCACCTCCCTCAACCTGCAGACAGCCTGCCCCTCCTAATACAGCCCAAAACACCATTGGTCTTTTCTGTCATGAGGGTGCATTACTGGCTCATGGTCAGCTGGTTGTCTATCAGGATCCCAAGGTCCTTCACAACAGAGTTGCTTTCCAGCTGATTGGCCTCCAATGTGTCCTGGTGCCAGGGGTTATTCCTCTCCATATGCAGGACTTGGTATTTTCCCCTTTTTGAACCACATAGATTTCTCTCTATCCAGTTGTCCAGCCTGTTGAGGCCCTCTGAATAGTGGCACAAACATCTGGTGTGTCAGGTCATTCCTCCTTGTTTTATATCATCTGCAAACTTGCTCTGTAGTGTCATCCATGTCATCAGTGAAGATGCTGAACAGTGTTGACCCCAATACTGACCCCAGAGGTACACCACTAGACACCTATCTCCAGATGGATTTTGTGCTACTTATTACAACCATCTGGGCCCTGTCGTTCAGACAGCTTTCAGTTCACCTCACAATCTACTCATCTAACCCATACTTCATCAGTTTGTCTACGTTAGGGACAGTGTCAAAAGCTTTACTGAAGCTGAGGTAAATCTTTCTCATTACACTCTTCCTCTGGTTTCCGAGGCCTGAGATTCCTGAGGGCCAGTTTTACTGGTAAAAGCCTGAGACACAGAATGCCCCAAAATGCCTCAGTCTTTTCCACCTGTCACCAGATTCAGCAGCCAGTCTACATTTTCCCTAGTCCTTTCTCTTGTTGCTTATGTACTTGTTCCTGTTTCCATCCACATTCTTTGCCAGAGTCAACTCCAGGTCCATACTGGCTTCCCTAACCCTATCCCTGCAAGGTGAGACAGAAAATGTATACTCCTCCTGTGTCACCTGCCCCTGCTTCAACCTCTTGTATACTTCCTTTTGATGTCTGAATTCAGTGGGAGCTCTTTGCTCATCCATGCAGGCCTCTTGCTGCCTTTGCTTGGTTTCCTACTTGTTGGGATGGACCTTTCTTGAGCTTGAAGGATCCCTTGATCATACTTGAATATCAACCAGCTCTTCTAGACTCCTATCTAGGGCAGTATCCCAGAGAATACAATTTTTTTTGTCCGTTTGAGAAAAACAATCAGAGTATTATTCTTGTTACAGGCTGAGAAAGGATCATGGAAAGCCAGATATTCACAGGTATGCAGCAGTAGAGAGAGAAAAACAACAACAACAAAAAAGGAAAGTTCCTTAGGTTTTTATCCCTGGAATATGCAATATCATATAATCTGGTAGCGAGAAGGCTCATTCTTTTTTTTATTAAATGCGTTCCTGCTACCTTTTCTCTCTAGGTCTTACAGTTGATTGGAAAGCAAACAGACATATTTTGATGTAATTCAAGTGCTTTCCAATAATACATGAGAAAATTTTTTCTCATTTTTAATGCACCAATCTACCTGCCTTTTCTGCTCTCAGGTTACCTTTTTAAACATCTATTTTTTTATAGAGGGTTTATACAAAACTAAGACATATTTACAGAATTGTTGCAATCCATCAGTTCCATAAATACACCAATAGGCAGGAATATGTAAGAGCAACAAGCAACATACACGTAAGATGCAATCTGCTAATAAAGACAGCACTATGTATGTTGTCAGACACATATGCTTGCCACCCACTCAGAGGCTCTGGAGAGAGAACTCACAGACATACATTATGCATATGTGACAGAATACTGCCATATCATACAAAATGTAGGCACAAAACGCCCTTCAGCACCCCAGGTTAACAAGCAGTCGATCACACCAAGATTTCACTTCGGGCATATCCTACCACAGTGCTGACTTCAGAATCCTGGCTTGTACTTCGGACCATAACTGTTGGTCCTCCACTGGGAACAGAGTCAAAATCACTCTTCTGCAATCAAAAGATATAAAGGACAAGAAGAAGAAGAAGAATCACATTAGTCTTTACCATAATGAGAGAACATCACTTCCCACTCCTCTGGGGTCTGGAATTGCATTTCTTAATTTATTTAGCCAACCAAGTAGAAACTACTGTCTGCATGTCAAAAAAATCATAGTGTCCTGTGTCCAGAGTTCAAAAGATCAATCCCCTACAGAAAGAGGGGAAAGAAATGTTACCAAATGTGCCTCTCAAGAATTCTCAAACCCTGTAAGTCCTCCCATAATGAAGTAATGAATAGAAGAATCCTGTCTCTTACCACATAAATAAAGCAAGCATAGGAGTCACTGACCTGAGAACCTGAGGCCAAGCTGAGGCCACTGTCTGCACTGATTTGGGATTTCTTCTCATCTGTTTCCCCCAAATCGAATTGTTTCACACCTTCTGTTTCTGAACAAAGGAAAAAGTAAATCATTACTGTACCAAGAAAAAACAGTATGGTAGAAAGCAGATGACAGACTAGAAGCAGGAATAGTACCATGGATACAGATTTGCTTTCTCATTTCTTTGATTTTTTTTGTATTATTATTCTTCCTTGGTCCTGAAAACAACAAGGTCAGTAAGATATATCTGCTAGTCTTTGACCATTAGTTTGAATTTCAAAAAGGCATAGTCCAGGGGCGACTATAACTAAACAGTACCGTTTTTAGCCATTCAAGACAGAAAAGAGAACAGACAAAGGTCAAGTACCTTCCAGTTACAATAACACATGCAAAGGATTTGCCATTCAACTCTAGGAAGCCACTTCCTTTATTCTCAGTAATAAAAAATGATACCTAAGTCAGAATCCTTTTTTTGAACAGCTAAATTGCTCAAAGGCCTGGACTAAGTGTTTTTTGGTTGCCCATTGCAACTATCTAGGCAAAAATCGGGGAACACATGGCAAGAACATGTTACCCCAGTAAGATTTTCGAGGAATAAGCTTGTTTGATGCTGTACTTCACAATATTCCCCAATTACATTAACAAATGGCTCTCCGGAGTTGGCAATCACACAGGTCAGTAGTGAGAGAGGGAATCAGCAAGCTTTTAAGTCATGCATTCATTAACACAACAATCTGAAAACAAAGAAGGGGAAAAAGGGATAAAAAATTTTATGTTCAATTTCCCATGCACTTCTAGATCATATCATCTATTGTCCTCTGATGGGATGGCAGAAGGAAAAGAGAATGATGGAGAGATAGAGCCAGGAAAGAAATTTGGATAAGCACTGAACAAAACTAGTAACAATGCAAGAAAAAATGTGTTATAGACTGTACACAGAATGTCAATACTCTCAGAAACTGAAAGAGACTGAATGCAACACTTCTGCCATATCCATATCTGCCAACTATTCAGTAACAGGAAGACATGATCAGCTCCTGGAATAATTGTATTGTATACCCATGACTATATCCAGTATCTCTAAGCAAACAATGCCACTATCTCCATAACCACTGATCACAACAACCTGGGAATTATGAACATGTTTGTAATATATGTAACATTAGAGAGGGTAAGACAGCGAAAAGGAAAGATAAAGGGAAGGGAGGAGAGAGAGAGAAGGATAATATACAAAGATTTGTGGGAGTGAATTTGAGATGGTATGTAAACTCATGGATAGCCAAGCCATAAGCGGGCTGTGCAGACCATAGTAGCTTACTACTCAACCACCAATTCTTCCTGTGAACTGTTTACAGAAAGTATGCTTCATTCGTTTTAGTATTCTGCCTCTAAATCCATATGACTTAGTTACTGTAAATCAAATAATCAAAGATTCTAGGAAAGAAAAAGCATAAACAAAATTTACAAAAAAAAAACCCTAAAAATATCTTTTCTAAGAATTTGGCATCTTTTTTCCCACTGAATTATGCATTGCTCACTTCTAGATGTCTATTTGTAGTCATTCAAGTGACCATCATTTCTAGTTCTGAACAACAATACAGCAAAAAGTTTTATATCTCATTACTACAGCAAGAACACTAAATTTCAGCTGTGTGTTTTAAGCAATTTAAGAGTTTCCTGTCCCAACACATACTTCAGATGTATTTCTGGCAATTTGACTTTTAAAGGAATTGAAACTGACTGAAATAGCTCAGATATCTGACAGCTATAACTGAGTTTAAGGAGCACAATAACCACAATCACATTGTTGTCATAGTCAGTTTAGAGGCACTTACAAACCTCCTCTTCCCTTCTTTATGGAGTTATATGTGTAATACACATAGATCACTAAAAGCTCAATTTATCCCTCCCAATGTAGGCACCTACCTGAAAGGCTCAGTTTAGGAGAGTAGATGTGTGCATGTGTCTGTCTCACACACACTCCTACCTCAGCAGAAAGCAACTCACAACTTCAATATAGCAAGCTGTACTGCAGAGGTGCTCCACTTGTCCCCTTCTCTCTGAACTAACTCCAGATGCTAATTTGTACTTAATAGAAGTATTTAACCGACGAGCCTAAAACTAACCAAAGCAAATCCAGGCCTAGTCAGAATGTCAGGAATTTTCACTCAGTCATCTTATCTATTAATCAGCCTGTAAACTGCGCATCAGCTCTGCAAAGTACAAACTACACCTACAGTTAGGAAACACCTACCCCAAAATGGTTGCTATAAACTAGCTATTGTCCTCATGTCATAGTCCCTATTTACAACAGTGACAACCAAAACAGCGAAACCTTGTACTACCCCTGCAGATAGTATACGTTCAATATCTTATCCATTATCATATTTCAATTTCAGATTTGTGCAGATTTAGACTATTGTTTAGGTTCTGTAAACAGCCTCAAATTCTTTCACTCCTTCTTTAACACGGGATATACAAAACAAAACCAGGTTAATTTCTTTTTATGAGGCTATTTTCTAGCAGCCATCACTAAATACAATTCTTCACATACACCTTCTCTCTCCCCCTCAGAAGTATTTCTTGTTGCAGACTGTTCATGGTTGATTCCAGGTAACAAAATTTGCCATCCCATTCCTTGAACAGAGAATTCTTCATTCCAGTAATATTCAATCAATCAATATATCTGTGCCAATAACTTGTTAAACAAAACCGGTCTTCAAAGTTTTAAGAAAAGAGACGAAACTATCTTAAAATTCTTCCATATTTATCTGATATGGTGAGGATGCAGAATACCTGCTTCTCCATCTTTGAAGAAGGCAACATTCAGGGGAGGAAAAAAAAGAAAGGAAAAGAAAAAAAAAACAAAAAACAAGAGACATTTGAGCACAATTTCCTTAGGCCAAACTGATCTGTTTGGTCTCTCTAATGCAGACTTTCTTTAGATAGGCCTTTGTTCTCGTGAGTATAAAACCTGTGTGCCATAGATGCAAGCTCACCCTGCACCTGGGGAGTTGGCAGTTATGGGGAGGCTGGAGGAGTAATTTTCTACATTTTTTTTAATTTCCTTACTCGTTTTTTCCAAAGATTTTTGCTTTTTCACTTCCTGGTGCTTGTTCCACAATTCTACCCAAGATGCATTGAAAGCAGGAGAGAAAGAGAAAGAGTCAGCGGCTGGTCAGACAGGTGAAAATGGGGAAAAAAATTTGAAACCAAAAACCCACCCCTTCATCTCAAAAAAAAAAAAAAAAAAAAGAGAAAGAAAAAAAAATTTAAAAAAAAGGCAGAATTTCATGAATGGTTAATAAACACCATTTTTAAAGAAATCCATGTTAGGTATTGAGCACTGCATCATCTCTTAATAACAGCTGCGGTGCATTCCACCCTCCCCTCCTCAGGCCACACTGTGACAACAGAGAATCTACTAAGGAGAAACAGCTCTTATGAACACATATAATGCAATTAATCACCTTTCCTGAGAAAGGTATTTAAGACTCTCAGATATTTACTCCTCTAAAGCGTAGGCATCACAGAAGCTCTAATTAACAGAAACATTTTTATGTCTCTAGTTGATATCATTGAAAGGAAAAGACATAAAAATAGCAGCAGCAATTCCAAAAAAAATAAAACTGTAGGTTAACAAAACATTTAAGCAATATTATATCTTACAGATTATCACAAAGTTTACAAGTTATTTTTGACCTCACAACATTCTCAATAAATGCTTGGCTCTGCCTATCAACCTGTCCTATATGCAAAGAGCTGAACTTCTCTGCATCCACCTGTTCCTATCAGGGTATAAAGGATGGAAAATGCAAAAGAAGAAAAATGAACAAGATATCAGTCATGCTTAATATCAACTTCCAAAACTCAAATTAGATCACAGCACTCCAATCAAGGAATTCCCTAAGAGGATATACAGGAAAAGAAGTCTGAACTCTCCTTACATTTGAAACTTAGTCCTGGGACAATAGTGATAAGGCACCTGCACTTTTCTGTCACTCACATTCCTCACACTTCTCAACTCTCTGAAATGCCGTCACCTTTTCTGCTCAGAAACATTGATCATTCCAGGTGCTGGCCTCTTGGTCAAAGGAAACATTACAAGCTGACATGTTGAACTGACTCTAAATGTTAGGCACTGTCCTCTCTCACTAGTATAGTGAAAGCTGGGAACAGCACAGCGGAAGATCCTCTCAGAAAAGTTGCGAAGGGAAGGAAAAAGAAGTACAGTGTTCTACTGTTCTTCAAGGAGACTTCCTGAGCAGCTGAAAGGTCATTTGAAATGTGTCAGAAACCCACCCTACGCTGCAAATGGCAGAACTAAGGGCAAGACAGGCTCTTAATGAGTTCTATTTAGCAAAATGTCCACTGAAAAAAATTAAAACAGATAGTGTTGCAACTGTGGAGGAAGGCTCCAAAATATTATCACTAAACACATGAGGAACAAGGCAAATGCAACTAGGTAGAAAAAGCTAGAAAGACAGCTTCTAGCCAATTGATTTCTAGATTTGCTTCATGATTGATGGATGTTCCTTCAACTTTCATAGACAGATAGATGGATAGGATAAAATTGCTTATGGATCCAAACAGCATCCTATAGGCTTATCTAGCTGAGCACACACTGACACAGATAACAATCTCTAAGACAGACTGAACTTGTTTGTTAAAGGACTTTAAAACATCTGGCCTCTTAGGGGCTTAGTCTATATGGATTTACTTTAAAAACCACCAGGCTGAAAGCTACAACACCTGCCACTGAATTACTTTTATCTGACTTGTTTGTTAATTCAGAGTATCATATATACTAGCACATTAAAACCAGACTAGATTTTACTCTCAACTACTATATCAAAGAAGAAAAGGAAAACTCCAAGTAAAATCAAGGGACATAAAATACTATGCCTATGACTTTGTTACATGAGCCTGAACTAAACAGAACATCAGGTCCAATAAAGATCTGATGCAGACAAAGGAGGTAGCACAATCTTTTCTTTTTAAAAAAACAGACAAAATAAAGTGATCTGACAGGATTAAACAATTATTTTAAAAGTAGTAATGGAAACTTCAGTAAGTGCTGACATTTTCATTACCAGTTACGGCAAGTATTCAATAAACCAAACCAACCACTACTGTAAAATGGGAAACCACTATCAACTTTAAAGCCAACAGTGGTCTAACAAAAAAACCAACACTAGAGGTGATGATCATGAACCCTGGAAGTCAAGAACCCCAGAAGTAAGTATTTGATGATTCTTTAGGAAACAAAGGATCAGAAGCATCATCTTCAGAATGAACTTTCTAGCTAGGAATTAGGTATTAAAGCAGAGCAAAGATCAAGCCTAAGCTGCTAAAAATCCACCCCACTTCACCTCAGAAATAAGAATTTTGAATACTCTGTTACAAGAGAACATCAGAAGTACACAAAAACCCATAAGCTTTCTGAAAAGTGAACAATAAAAGGGGATCAAGGAAGAACATATCCACCTTGACCCTTGGAAAACTCTGAACCTCCTGGCCACTGTTCCTGTAGTACAAAAAATCCATACAGATTTAGCTACCACACCTCTAGATCTCTGAGATGTAGTTTAATCACCACACTAACACATGCTTCTCCTATGGCTACTGCAAACAGTGTTGTACATTATTTTAACTCCATCATTCTGAAGACGTCTCATTCTAGTATTTCATCTTGTATCTAGGTCAAAAGGTCAGCAGCCTAATTTGTATTTCATCTATATAATACCAACAGATTCATCAAAAGTTTTTTTTACATATCTGCAACCCAAGGCTGTAAGTACCTTCCAAACTTCACAGAATCAAGTAACTGCTGAAGTTCAAAGGGTCCTCTGGAGACCATCTAGTCAAATCTCCCTGTTCAAAGTAGGGTTGACTAAAGCTGGTTGCCACAGGACCATGTCCAGTCAGGTATTAACTATCTCCACAGGTGGATAATCCACAACCTTTCCAGGCAACCTATTCCTAGGTGGAGCATCTTCACACAAAAACATTTTTTCTCATGTTTAAATTGAATTACTTACAAATACTTTGTTATTTCAGCAACATTTAAATGTTGCTTCAAATACAAATACTTCATCCCTAAATAAATAAATTTGAATGAGAACATCTGCATTTCACTGCAGAAGGAATTTCAGCCTAGCCATGACTAACTCAGATCCTGTATATCTAAAGTTGTCTTATTCTGAAGCCTTCATGACAGAACATAAAGGAAGTATAATAGCCAAGCAGCTTTAAATTATCTTCCTGCAACACGAGAAATTCCCTTTACTTCTAGATCACAGGAGTCAAATGAACATGGACACTACGTTGGTTTTACAGTAATATCCTAAAGACTAACGTGCATACCAGTTCTGGTGAAAGACAAAAGCAGTTAGAAAAAAAGGCTTCAGAAAAAACATCGAAGTCTTTAGAACTTTGATCAGTTTTGGTAAAACCATATCCTTCTTGTAACTTAGCACCATAGAAGACAAGTGGAAATCCTCAGAGCATCAGAACCACTGATAAAAATATGCCTTTGCCTGCCCTTGAAGACTGTGAATTGTTTAAGGCTAATAGTCTGGCAACAGTAGTTAACATGACACATTAAGTAGCACTTCTTTTGAAACGAAGTCCATGCTTCACAAACATGGACTGTGTGATCTTTATGATTTACATTTCTATGAGGCTTTAATTTCATCTAAGGGAAAGAAACAGTCTTAGCAACCCAATCAAAAGATCTCTCTTCATTCTTTAAAAGAACACTGGCCTAGTGCCTAATTTATTCTTAGTTGTGACAGAGGCAACTTTCCTTTTTTTCCTCTACAGAAAATTAATGAGGTATCCAGAGCAAACCAAACAACTACCCAAAATACCAGAAATCTGAATCTCTTTCAGCTTTATGATAGATTTTCAAAGAGAGAGCAGGACGAATTTCTGAGCAACTGCCTCCATAGAGTGCCTCTTTAAACATGAAACCAAATAAAGTCAGAGGGATTCAGTATCAGTTCAGAAGGACTCAACAGTATTTAGCCTGCAGCTATTATGTGCATATAAGGCTATTTGCATTCCTGACACATAACTGCTCAATATACATATTCCCTTGTCTAATACCACATACTACAGGTATAGGCCTCACAGTAGCACACTTTCAGAAGATTACTCTTCCACACAATGACTCCATTAAAATGTTATTTTAGATCAGCTGCAAGAAGCAACAGCTAAAATTTAACATATTTTTGCAGTTGGCAAAAAATTTCTCATATGTTGAGGGTACTCTTCTCATGTTTACAACCCACAGCATGCTGGATCAACCAAAATATTCTTTTCTCCTTCCACCAAAAAAACCTGTAAAGCACTTTTTAGATCAAACAGTTTTAAGACTACCTTTAACTTTTTCCCAAGACATAGAGGAAAGCTGTACCAGTTAAGAAATTAATGCAGGGAAATTTCTAGCAACCAGCCTAGCAGATGCTGTTTAGACAGACATGCATTCTATTTGCTACTGTAGAGAAGGAAAATCCATCAGTCCTGCTCACTGAAACTGTTAACACTACAACTAAAATACTTTGGGAAATTTTATTGTTAACAATCAGCATATTCTGGGTCTCATTTCTATCAGGATGTGATCTAGATAATTCACAGGTAGCCAGCAATTATAGGAAACATTTATTACGTTTCCACGGTAGCCCTTTCTTGAAGTCCTGATATCCCTATTTCCCTTTTGCCATTTCCTGTTGCTTGAAAACAGCAATCACAGAGCAAAAAATAAAGCTGTTTAAAGAGTAATGAAATTTAGAAATAATTAAGATTAGAAAGCCTCTGGGAGAAAACTGCAGGGGATAGTTTAACTCAGAGTAGAGTGAAAACACATATGATTGTTCCTTGTGATCCAAGGTGTACATGAAGCATGTTACAGCAGCAATGTAGTGTGTTAAAATGGAGAGAATGCAAACAGAACCTAGTGCCTAATGCCTAACAGAATGCCTAACACCAAAACAGAATTCCCTCCTGCAGTTGACATGCATCTCAATACACACCAATGGAAGCAATAAAATTTTCTTCCTTTAGACTTCTTGTGTCAAACTCCCTTGGCCCTTTGCCTGCAGGGCTTGGTGGCTTTGGCATTATCTGAGGTACCGGCAGCTGCATCGCAGGTTTTGGCTCCACTCTCGGGGATGATCCAGGATCCTTGCCAACTGGAGTGACAGATCCATCTGTTGGACTTCGTTTTCTCTTTTCTGGTTCTTTAAAGAAAAAGAACAGTGTTGAGAGAAAATAAATAAATAAATAGATAGATAGATAGATAGAAAGACACATAAGGAAAAAGGAAATTAAAGTGGGAAAAGAAAGATGAGACAGACGGTCTCACCTAAACATTAAGGCTGGCACTGAAACAGCTCAGTGCCACGTTTGTTCCCACAGGTCAACATGGCTTGCTGATAAGTCTGACACACTGGTGGAAACAATAGAGGAAAAAGCCAGAATGCTGGTTTAGGGTACTCAAATATCTCATGCCTGTGTATTTGAAACCTAGGAATGTTCTCTAACACATTAAGTGTACCATCTCCTCTGTCAAGTTGTGAAAAATTAAACAACGCTGCCTAAACTGCCAAGAACATCACTCACAGAATATAAGTAAGCTTCTCTCATAGTGCAAAGATGACAAATACAATAATTTTCATGGGTAACACTAAATGAAACCAGTTAGCAAAAAAACCAAAAAAACCCTATCAGCTATAGCTCTTCCATCATTCTCTGAGGCTTCCTATAACCCTATGTCCCAACAGGTAGTTTGGATAATTTCTCTGTATCAAACCCCACAGTTTGAATTACAGCAACACCTTCAGAATAGAATAAACAAAATCAGATTTTCCATAAAGAGCTTCCTGCAATCCTGGATAAACTGTTCCAATTGCTGACAAGCCTAACAGTCAACCCTAAATCTGTTGTACCACTAGACCTTGTGAAACCTTTATTCAGTAGATTAAAGATTCTGCTATCAGCAACACAGTATGCATCACATGCAAACCAAACAATTTTAGGATTACTAGTTTATTACTAGATGTTAAATAACTTTAAGATAAATGCTAATCTCTATAAAACATCTCCTTAAATAACTAGATCAACTAATTGAAAACAAGTAAAACATACTAAACAGCTAAAATTTGACTATAAATTAAGATGTTATGCAATAATGAGAAAAGTCCTTCAAAGACGTATCAAGGCTTTAAAAGTTTGCATCAATTTTTGTCCATTGTGACCTCAATTAATTTACTGGGTAAAGTCTACTTACCATCAAACTATGCATTGGAATGGCCTGCCCAGGGAGGTGGTGGATTCACCATCCCTGGAGGTTTTTAAACTGAGATTGGACATGGCACTTAGTGCCATGATCTAGTAAATGGACTGGAGTTGGACCAAGGGTTGGACTCGATGATCTCTGAGGTCTTTTCCAATTCAATTGATTCTATGATTCTATGCTATCCGGTCTTTACTCTGAAACCATTGAGTTTTACTATTCTAATTTTGCTTAGAATCAGTATCAGACTAAAAGGCTTGCAATTACCAAAATCAGCCTACTCCTCACATTCAGGGATGTTCCACCAGCCATTTCCATTCTAAAAATTATTGGAGATGAACACTTGTAAGCCATGGGGCATATCTAGGCCAACTCCTAAAAAAACACCCAGAACACCAACTATAAAGGATTTACTAAATGCTACTCCTCTGCTACAATGAAATAAATAACTTTTCATAATTTGAGATTACAAACATGTCAGATATTAATCAGAGATGTAGTTTTTTGTCATCTTTTGCTATTTTCTTTATGCATGCGTTTTCTTTGCATTAAAAATCAGATTCTTAAGAAAAAACTGAAAAATAAAGAGATATTTTCAGACTTTCCTCTTCAAGAGTTCTTGGTTGTATAAGAATAATTGTGTAATGCAAGGTGGTTGGTAAGATATAAGGTTCCACCTTATAAATATCTCCCTCCCTATTCAGGTTGTCTGCAACAACTTTCCAAGACAGTGACAGTTTCAGCTGAAGGTTCCCACTCTCACAATTTCCACTTCACCTATAAAAGTTCCAGGTTTTGTATTTCACTGCAGTTTCCATTTTCAATCAAATATAAGTATGGTCATTATTTTGCATTGGTCCAGGTAAATGTGTGTAAAAAAGAAGAAACAGGTTTCAAGTTTTGTAAGGCTTCATTAACAATGGCAAAGTTCTCACCATTTCTAATGTGTTGTAAAACCCTTGAAATATCAGAAGGCATAACACAGCTACCTTCGCAATAAGGATCCTGTTTGGTTCATAAACACTGTACTCTCATAAACACTCTTCTTACCTTTATTATAATAGTGAGTATGTGCTATCTCTAGCAGGCCAAAAACACTGGCCATGCCTCCCAGGCCAGCATTTGCATATGAATGCTCCAAGCTTAAGACTGTGCACTTCAGCAAGTCCAGCATGCCTTTATAAACCTTGCGGCTGACCTCCTGCAATGAAAATCCCATTAGTGTTTCTATTTCAGAAGTGAGAAAGTAATTCAATAACTTAAATTCCAAAAATGCTTTTATATCAGGTTTTAGAAGGCAATTAACAAAAACTTCCTACGAATTGAGCCTCAGCAGACACGGAGTGTGCGGACCCTGCTGAGTTCAGCACTGACCACATCATGTATGACATCCTGTCGAGCATCTTCTTCTGACTGGATGGTGCGATTCAGCTTGCTTAGCACAAAGACACGGAGCTGCTCACTCTCCAGCAGACGTCGGACTCTCTTCATATTCAGCCAGCCAACACCCTGCCCATCAAGAACATTGTGTACCACCTCCTTCAGGAACTGCTGGTTCTCACTGAGAGATTTAAGGGAAAGCAAGGAAAAGTTAGCCCTCTGCTTACTTTGGCTTGCATGGGAAGAGAGATATGGCCAGGACACACACAGAAATACTACTGAAATGGTTTATGGCTTAAATATCATTAAAATTCTGGAAAGGCTCTTGGCCACTGTAGCAAACTGTACAAAGAAGCAAATGCTCATCAAAGCCTACCCCTCCCCAAATATGCCCACTAATTTAGACTATGACAGAATTTGAGATACAATAAAAGTAGTACTGTTGTCCAATTATCCCAGGAGCAGAATGTATCCAGAAGTGTGAAAGACCAGGATGCTAACGGCTCAGTCAAGGTGCAAACTGACCTTGTGTAAAGTAACCACCCAGGTGCTGAGGGCATGCGCATCCAACACCTCAGGCTACAAGCTGGTTGTTAAGCAAGATCAGAAGAGACGTAAGTCCAGCTAGGTAGGGTAGTGTTTCTTTGTCCTTACACAAATGACTCAGCTGTGAAAACTCCCCTCTGGGGAAGCAGCAGAACAATTCACACACAGCCTGAAGACAGTCCTCTCTGCTGATGGGCATAATTGACTCACCTGTGCTGATGTAACAGGCAGCTGTGCTGATGTAACATAAACGGTGTCAAAGACTCCTGAAATGATCCAGTATTACATTCATTGTAAAACTCCCCACTCCAGGGGAGGTACCAGAGGTGTTCCCACCTCACCTAAGCCCCATAAAAGACGGCAGGAACTTCACTCAACACGTGGGACTTTCCTTACTATCCTGGGCATTGTGAACTTCTTCCTTCACCACCACTGGCTTTTTCCCCTCCCTACCCTGGGCTTCCCTCAATGCATCCAAAATGCAATCATCACTTCAACAAGGCTGGCACTCTTATCACCCAGAAGACCACAAGAAGAGGATCTAAGGGACTCCATCAGAACCCATGAAGTGGTGATATTTTTTTCTGCTTAATCTGTCTTTTGGTCACACTCTCTCACCCTTTCTTTCTTTTCCCTATTTCTTTCTATCTCTACCTCACATTTACTGTTGAATAAAAATCTACTGACTTTAGCATATGGTCTTGTTTGCACCTTAATTTGGGCAGAGGCATCTCTGTAATAATTTTAAAGAATCTGATCATAACACTTGTCTCCCAAACCCAGCAGCTCAAAGTATATTTCACTCTACCTGCAACTGAAACATAAGAGAGAAGAAAGCACAGGCACAGGTCCAGTAATGTTTACTTGCATCATTCTGAGTCCCTTCCCAAGGCTGAGAAAATCATTTCACATGAATTCATGGAATCAAATTGCTTCATTTGATTCAGTTGATCCCCTGAGTGGTGCATTAAAACTCTGCTGCCTAGATCAGGTTGTCAAGAACACATTCAATTACAAAAAATAACTACTGAGGTGAAGTAGGAACCTAGAAAAATTTGGATCTCAGACAGAAGGAGGATACATTTTGGAGCACAGAAAAATAAGTATGTGCGCTATTACCTGTAAGACCATCCATACGGAATCTTCCCAAACAACAGTATCTCCAGGTCTAGGGCCACAGAAAAGTACTACTTAGTTTTCAACACCTACACTTCTGAGTGAGGCCACTCTAACTACACTGTACACTCAAAAAGCAGTATTACACTCACACTAGCAATGTTACCTGGAGTTGCTAGTTCGTCCCTGAGGTGATGGAGATTCTCTCTTCACTGTTGGGCTGTGCTTTATGACTGAAGACTTTTGATCCACAAGAGCTCGTCTATTTCCTAAAGAGAAGACGAAACAGGATGAGAGAAAGGGGTGGGAGTAAAACATTCTGATCCCAGGACAGTAACAACCAATGCTAAAGTTGGCTAACGCACCTATTTGAATCACAGATAACAGACTTCAAACAAAATGGAAACTCCAAAAAAAGCAGCAGCATATATCATATTCTAGCATCACACATCGGCAGAAAACAGTAATGGGAGTAATGCAGAGAGAAAAAGAGAAGATGGTAATGGGAGCAGGAGGTGAAAGGCAGGAAAAGTTTGGCTGCTCTGCATGCAGTTCCACAACAAGAACCATCTTCAAATTAGTCACTATATGTAAAAGCATAATGCATTGAGGGTGACTAGTATAGATCATGTGGTACTGGTTACCCAGCGAGAAAGGTAGCCCAAAGTCAGGCATAGGGGATGCTGGAAACTGTTACATCATGCACAGCTCATGCTGTAGGGAACCCACCTTCATTGCTTACTGGGCCAGCTTCAGTAATAATCTCCATTATAGTTTTTACCCCAAATACTGGGACACAAAATATACAATTAGTAGTGTACTACAATATCTACACGCCCCACTGTCAGCATCAAAAGAATCCAGCTACCAGCTTCTTCCCAGCCCTCCCTCAAAACAAAACCCAAGTGACACTAGAGCAGGAAAGATGCTTGAAAGCCATGACCACAAGGGCCAGAATAACTTTTCTAAAGAGATAGTGCTCGACTTGAAATTTGGCATCGTGGAACCAATGTATTGCATTTTCAAGGACATCACTGCACGTATTGTGTTTGAATGGCACTATGAAAAAATATCTGCATCACCAAAGAAAGAATATTAATGGATGCACGTGAAATAAAAATTAAAAAGGAGGATGGAAAGTGGTCAAACAGCAGCAATGAGATGATGGAGTCCCAGCATCATTTTCCATTACAGTTAGAAACACAAATTTTGGAAGAACAGTGCAGCAATTTTATATCTGTACAACAGAGACAAAAACATTTAAAAACCACTGAAGTGCCTAGTGGGCACTGGGAATCCCAGTTAGCCAGCATGCACATGTAAATGAACAGAAACACACACACACACCCCACACACACACTTGCACATGCATAAAAGAGACTGAGCTACTCCACGGAAATCCAATCCTCATATCTGCATAGAAATTTTAAAGGCCCTACAGGATTAAAATAGTCAAGAACAGAACACCAAAGTGCAGAAGGTGAGGCACAAAGCATGAACGTGGAATGGCAAACCCCATCACTGTTTTCTCCCAATGCATGGAATCAGTCATTAATTTTACACAAGGAAATAACCCTGATATGAAGCATGTTTCTTATCCAGCACAACTGGACATAAAAACATAACCAACTGGTAAAAGGTTATCAAAAACAGCTGTGCAGAGTCTCTGCTAGTGTTTTCACCCTACCAGTCCTGTTACTCCTCATTTTACATATAGGGAATGATTACTTGTCTCAAAAACAAAGTCCAAAGCAGAAACACAAAATCCAGCTTTTGGTCTTTGTTTCTACAAGGTCAAAGGTCAGCAAAATATCATACCAACCTTCATCCACATCCCTTCCCAATTCCAGATTAAAGTAATCTTTACCGATAAAAGTGATGAGGAGGAAAAAAATAAATGAAAAAAATCAACATATTAACACAAAAGCAGTACGTTCTAATCAAATAAAATAACTCAAAAGGCAAAATAAAATCTCTCCCAAGTTTAGCATCTGAAAAGGTCTCAGTACTAAGGCACCAGCACATGCTCAATAACCTTGCTTTATTACAGCTGGTACAAGGGTGACCAGGCTGTCTAACTCCCCATAGTAAGAGAGTCATTTCTCTAGCGTCCATTCAGCCATATTAACTAGTGATACTGCAGACAAACAGGAGATGTTCTAATCAAAAGATTGTGCACATGTGCTAGAGATTGATCTTCACTCTGAGAGAGCTTAAGTATGGTTATAATTTGGTTTTCTATCTAGTGATCTGAAAAGACTACAAACAGTTTGAAAACTCACGTAAACTGCAGTCTCCATGGGAGGATGGCATTATCCCCACTTACAAAGGCAGCATCATTGCTCTAATAAATTACCTAAGGCTAGTCATGAAAATAGTGGCAGCACAAAAGTAGGACCTACCTCTTGGTTCCCATTCTTTACACTAAGTACTTCAAAATAAAACAAAACACAAAACGAAACCAACATTCCTAATGTATCTATTAACTCAAGCTAGACCAGATAATCTCCCATCCCAACACAGCCCAATGGTTAGGAAGAAGACTGACTGAGAAATATCAAGGCAATTTACTGTCTTGATCCTTAAGACAGGTACTACCCAAACAACGAAAATGTATCACCCCCAGGATTCCTGTTAGGGGTAAGATCTCAGACTTCCAAGTCACAAGAACAGTTAAAGCTGTAGAAGACAAAGGGAAAAATGGTTACCTTTCAGGCTGGGAAAAGGAGTATTCTTGTCTCTCCCAACTTTTGTTGGTAGGGCTAAGTTGGACAGACTGAAACTTGTGCTGTGGTTTCTGTACAAGCTGCCTAACACAGAAGAAGAAAACAATTAAATGCCTAGTGCTCACTGCACACACACAATTTTCCGTAATTCACCATCTTATTCCAGATCCTTAATGATTAAGTTTTTGTTTATTACCCGAAAGTCTCACAAGCATACATGATCTCATTTACACTGCAACTAAAACTGTAACCAGATTATTTTAAACTGTACAAAAACATAAGTTTTAGCTTTTACGTCACAATAATTGCTGTTGGATCTTTGAGTCTTAAATGTAACAGCAAGGTCCACCTGTCTTCCTGCACTTAAACAGATAACATCTCTTTAGCTGTATCTTCTAGTTTGATCCTCTTTTTGGGGGCAAAGCAGTGACTGGGCCACATGAGAAAACAGGGCAACAGAAGATCTCCAAACCATGTAATTCTGAAGTGAAGACTGTGCACTGTGTCTTGTGAAACACTGTAAATTTGCCCCAGAACCATGCTTTGAAATATAAGCTTTTCATTTATTAGGAAAAAACATAAGTTCTACCTGGTAAAGACAAATCTTAAGAACATCATCATCTGGCTAAGCCCCTAGATCATGGAGCTGATTAACACTTCAAGTTATTTATTTAAAATGTCAGTGTACTATTTCAATTTGCTTTTTCTTTTTTTTTTTCAGCCTTATTTTAGTAACAGTCATTTTACCAGAAAATCCAATATAGTTTCCCCTGCTGCAAACTTCTTTCACTACTCCCCCCTATAGCGCAAGGCTTAACTGCCCATGTCTTCTTACTAAGAAATCCTAAATTAGTTTTCCACGTCTGAGTGGGTTTTTATTAAAATGTAATTGAAAGTAGGTGAGCACAGTCAGGAAACTGAATTTGGCACCTAAACACACAATGGGGCAGCACAGAAGGCATAATACTGTAAGATTTTTGTATCAACTTCATGAAATTGCATGATGTTTTGTTTGAATGAAACTGAAAGAATTTCTCATCTGTCCCCTCAAGTTCAAGCTCAAGGGGCTAACCACATAAACAAAGTCCTTCTTACTTACTTTATGAAAAAATCATAAAGCAGTAGTTGTCAGCCGTGTAAAATAAATAGGTCCTGTGGTTCCCCACACGACTTTTGGAGAGTTGGTAACAATTTGACAACCAAGTCATTCTCTTGACTAGCAATCTCTCTATTCCATCTCTCTGTAAGCTTTAATATAATAAATAAAACTGGCTTAATGAACGCACTTGTACATACTTGCAAAAGACATGATGCCCCCAAAACCTTCACTGCTGTTGTTGGAGACAGTAGAGTTTGGGGAGCTGGCCCTGGAATCTGAATCTGCATCAGAATCACTGCCCAGTTTTAAACTGTTTGGCCGGAGTAACTTCTGAGACCTTTAAAGAAATTAAGTACAATCATTATTAGCATTTCCCCCTCCCGTCCCAAATCAACACACTGTATGATTGTAGGAGACTGATGTTGGTCTTATGAACCATCAGTTTTCACTACACTACCTGTACCTCTTGGGAAAGAAAACTAAAAACAAGAGAAAGAAAAAATCAGATAATTGAACATCTTTGCATTCAGGCTCTTCTAGCCTTTCAGGGCATGCTGAAAACTTGTCTGCAAAAAGGCATTGGTGGATTTGGGGGTGAAATAGTTCTGCTTTGAAAGCAGTAAAAAGAAAGCTCATTGTCATCAATCACTATACTATCTTTCCCCCAAAAGACAAAGCTTCACACAAAACAAAATTGCTCAACGGTTTTCAGAAATCAGTAGGTGATACACTAGAATGTTCTACAAAGAACTGATAATTCTCACAGCTCCTACTGCTTACATAAAAGCAAAGAACTGAGGGAACCGAGCAAGTGCTTTTACTCAAACCAGAAGGGTTGTCAGCATTTCCATATTAGATGAGAGTGATCAACAATACATTTCAAGTGCAAAAGACATTTGAATGAATGTTAAACTACATGAAGCAGACATAAAACCCAGAAGTGCTACTCAGAAGGGCAGGAGACAAGGAGGACTCACCTGCTTCCATTGAGATTCTGATTAAATCTTGGGGTGTAACTCTCTTCCTGCTCATCATCTTCATCCTCTGTAGGAAAACCATACTGTGGTTCAAAGTATGGATTGTCATAGTCTCGCTTCCTCACCACCCCTTCTGAGGAGCTCATGCTGCCAGCTGCGATGTCACTCTCACGACGATCCAAGCTTATCTTGGGAAAGCTTGGTTGCAGTGGCAAGGAAGGGAGGTGGTTTGAAAATCCAGCAGCCAACTTCTCTTCTATTTCTGCTGAGTCTGCTGCCTCCTGTGGACCAGTCAAATCATTGATCTGTTCGCTAATTTGCATTACATACAACTGAAGGGCAGGACAAGAACAATTATTTCAAACTGGGAAGTCTGCACAGTCCCTGATGCTTGCTACTAGGCCCCCACCCCATCCCCACTATCTGTGCCTCTAACCTAAGACATTATATATACTGCAGTATTTGTGCATTGTTCTAGGGACTTAGTCCCCTGTAAACCAGATCTTAATAGTAAGTGCTAACTCACGATAATGGCTTTCCATTACCATGTTTTGTGGTTATGCAAGCAATTCCCATTCTTCTCAACCAACCACAGATTCATAAGCTTCCCCACACCACCCTGTTTCTCTAAACACATCAGGTCTTCCCAGAATTTGAAAAAGGAATTCTTGTAGTCACAACCTGGACCATTACTCTCTGCTAGTGCTGCATTTTTCAATGCATTGGAACTTTTTTGTACAGGAATGGTCTATCCCAGCACAAGAGGGTACCAGCAAACTCCACCTTGCTCAGAAAGTCCAGGGAGAGCATGCAATTTAATCTGTGCATGGTTTCACAGTCCTATTAACTTTTGCCCTTCTCAGAAAGAACCATGTGCATTCTCCCATTCTTTATCTCCTAATACGTTGATCTTGAGGCTGAACTCATCTCAGTACACACATGATTCGCTCCATGGATGACAGTGCTGGGGCTGCTACTGGCTGTAGTACTGGAACTTGAACGAGGCTGGTTGTTCTCTTGGGAGTTCTCACTGTCCATGGTCTGTTCATCCATATCTCCTGAACATTCTTGAAAATCATCAAATTCCACTTCACTAGCATCACCAAGGGCTGCATGAGTCAGGGGGTCAACATCTGAAAACACATTATTTTTCATTAAACAACACTGCCTTTCTCAGCCTTTTGCCCAACTAGGGAAAGATCCCTAGCAGATGAGTACTGCTCACCAGAATAACCTTGCACAAAATTTTAGGTTGCAAAGGGCTTTTGGAGGTAACCTATTCCAACTCTCTGCTCAAAGAAGAGGTTAACTTCAAAATTAAAGTAGGTTTCTCAGGGCTTTGTCCCACCAAGTTTTGAAAGTTTTCAACGCCTGACATTTTATGGTGATCCTGGGAACCAGTTTAACTACAATAAGCATGAAGTTCTTTTCCTTATGTCCAAGCAGAGTTTCTTTTGTTGCAACTTATTATATTTACCTCTTGTCCTTGGGACATAAGAAATGTCTTGGCACTCCTAGATTTTTATTGAAGAAAGTGAGAGTTTATGCAGCTTCCATACAAGCCACAGAGAAAGCATTTTTTGTCTCCGTTAGGACAGAGTGATACATTAAAGCCAGGACTGAGAACCAGTATGCAGGGGTAGGAAACAGCTCACACTCTGCTGCCCATATTGCACAGTATTTTCTGGAAACAGCAGGTTGTTTCCAGATCTAGTGAGACAGTTTTGTTCAGCACCACCTATTTCTATTCCTCCTCCTCACAGTGTCCTTTGGAGGGTGTTGTTTCTAAGTAGGAGCAATGTCCTTTTTCAGCCTACCCCTGAATACTGATTGAGTATAGAACACACTTTTACCTCAGAGCAAGACCTCAATGGAACAATACTTTGTTCTGGTTCAGGGACTTCGGGGAGGCATTTTTCCCAAAGTGCAGATGAATGGTGAAAGGGAACCCCTGTGCACCTTGTGAAAGTAAAGCTCACAGTTACTCACTTGGGGTATCACCGTTAATGTCACACTTCATCATCTCACTGACAAAGTCACCAAGGGAGGAGTAGGAGGAACTTGAGTCGTCATAGTCGACACTGTCACTGCCACTGCCACAACAGGTAAGAAAGAGAGATGAGTGGCAGCATAAAAGCAATAGCAGGGCCTGACATTTTAAAGATGTGAATTGGCACTGTCTTCATGGATAAATATCATATTATAATATGTACAAGCAAATTTCACAACCCAGCTTCATGAAAGGTCAGAGCATAAAACATAACTTTCAGGTACATGAAGAGATATGGGATTTAAAGCCTCTTAGAAAAGTTAACGAGGCCATGTATAAGTGAGCAGAGAAGAGTGTATCAATTCACAAAATATGTATGTGTTTATGCAGGCCAACTTCAAGAGAATTGGAAATCACAAGTAAAAGCATTTCCTTTTTACACTAATACTAAAAGCCAGTCTGTTAGCACCACTGGTGCTGTGTAGAATGTAAAATATGTGCAAGTCCAAGCCTGAAAGATCTCACAGACTAGCAAGGAATGAAGGATAATAAAATTAGACACAAAACTCCACAAAAATGGCCAAAAACTACAATAACCAAAAAGTTTCCTTTCATTTTACTGAAGTCACAAGGAGGTTGCAGGCAGTGGGTAGTACTAACAAGCTTTGCATAACTATGGAGCAGGGAATAGAGATTTGAAACAGTGGTAGGATGGGTGGGAGTATTTGTAGTACTGCAATAGAAAAGGAACAACATGGAAATAAAAAAATATTAGGGCATGAGGAAATGCCAAATGTGAGGTGGCATACAGGTATCAAAAGAAAACAGGAAAATACTTATGGAGAACCACTTTAAATGATGACACTAACAAAGGGTTAAGAGGTTTGTTGTGATAATAGAGCAGTGCAAACATTTACTTCAGTGTCAGTACTCTGCCCAGACAGAAGAAATTAAACAGCAACCTGGCAGGCTACATGAAAAGGTTCCAAACATGAAGTAGGAAGGGAGGTTCAGCAATTTGAAGTAACTATCGTGTGTTCTAGGGCCATGTTCCCTACTAACCTGTCATCGGTGGGATCAGAATCTGTTTCTTTCTCTGTTGGGACATTCAATGCTTCAGCCAGCTGTGAATTACTGTCATAGACTCGATAGTGGATCGGCTGCAGCTGGTGAGCATACCACTTGGGTTTGTCACCAATCAGGGCTGGGTCAAACATGTCTGTACAAAATACAAGGAGAGCATTAACTGAACTAATTTATTTGTGCCAAGGGTTTTACTCACACTGAAACTACCCTTTACTGACTCTTGTACAAAGAAAGGGACAGTCTCTACTCTAAGACGCCTACAAGACAAAAGCTAAAATTAATTGGAGGAGTGAATGGCAAACAGCAGAGCTAACTTGGCAGAAACATGAGTACACACATAAAAATAGAAAAATATTCTTTGAACTGAATTTCCCTCCCCATTAGAAATAATATGGCACAAAACTAAGTCCTTCCCTAGAATCTCTTTGCTTTTTAAGTTCCTGCATTAAGTCCAAGGGCAGGAAAGAGGAGACCAAAACTTACTGTTATGAATTCTTTGGAAAGCATAGTTAGTAGGATTGAGTGACCATTCTCCAAAGTATTCTACTGCCTGTGTTCTGGAAAGCTTATCTGCAAAAGGTGTTTGCTTCGGCCTAGAGGCAAGAAAAGAATTTGCCTGGAAGGCCACCACTGGTCGTGGGAAGAGACGAAGAGTGCGAGTATGCATCTGGAAACCTTGCAAAACATTTGGTGAGTTGAAGAATCTCACCATAGCAACTCTAAAAAGAAACAGAGAACAATATATCAGATAAAAACAGAGCATAACAGAAAAGAAGCCTTTAAAAGGTATGCAATAGGCAATGTTTCAAACCTTTGAAGAATGGTAACCTAAATCTTCTTAGAAAACAGTTGTCTTGAAAAAAATAAAAGCAAAAAACCAAACCAAGACCCAAGAAATCACTTTGTTCTAATTCACCACCTAGTTCACCAACACAAAGAAGGATATAATTCTCATATCCACTAGCTGAGGTGACAACTAAGTCTCCAGCTTTTTTTTTAGTTCAAGGCTCGTGATTTAAGCTGAGGATACAATATCAGACTGACAAATCCAGGTAAAGTGGATGATCTATAGGAAAATGCAAGAAACAAAACACCCCCTAAAGATACACAGTTATGTTCATGCAGTTAATATATCTGAGATAAACGCTGTAATTTCTGCTCTTTTTCTCCCCATGATGTGAAGTAGGATCTGCAACGGAACCTTAAAGATGCTGTTTCAGCAACAGAAGTGTTTGTGCTTTTTTATGAAGACTCAATGGTACCTTGCTGTTCAGCCTCACCTGGTAGCCACATCGACAGAGTCCACATCATTTCCATAGATCAGGGGGTTGAATTCTGTGGAGGGAGTAGACTGCAAATCATTCTGTGGTCTTCCCAGCAGCAGTGGCACCTCCTGCCCCTCCTGGAACTTCTCTAGATTAAGAATGGGCTGAGTATTCAGACTCATGCTGGCCAGGGCCTAATGAAGGACATTATGCACGCATTCAGCAAGAACAGTTATTCAAGGAACAAAAGAGAGATCAGAGCTACCCTGCCTTCTAGGCAATTGCAACAATTGTGCATGCTCCATTAATTTGTTTTAAATCACCTCCTATGCTGAGTCAACAAATATCGCCAGGCCCTCCTTTATGTTTATTGTCATAACGATCTCTTCACTGCTCACACAGTCCTGGAGCCAGTCAAGGAGTAGCACAGAAGTCCACTTTGCAAGATCATTCATGACATGAAAACAGATAGTCCAAATTGGACCACAAGTAGTATGGCTCTGCATACAACTTATTGTAGAGTTATTCCCCTGTGCAATTTGAATACATCCTGGGACCTAAAGGCCTTGAAACTTGCCTTGCAACTTGGCCATTCAGCCAGTGAGTTTGATATACCAGGACAATGTGGAGACACCTTAACACAAACATCTGCCTGTACCCCTGCAAACCTCCACTTTCCATCTAATTGAAGTCTTCATCTCTCCATAAAGCTACCATCCTCTTCAACCCTCATAAAGTCTTCAGGGATATGCACTGGAGCAGCACAAGTGGTAAATCAGTCCTGGACACACAGACGTATCCTAAATCTTCCTCATGTATCCCATTTGCCCACTGAGGCTTCATCTTTTCATTAAAAAAAATACATAAAAACAAACCAAACAAACAAAAAACCTCCAAAGGAAAAGTGTAAAACGGAAAATTGAGGGGGAAATAATAAAATAAAGAACCTTGTTGTCAGGAGTGAGCAGCTGTTTCTGAGTGATTGCAGTCATGCTAACCAGACACTGGAGGCAAGATGGAAGATCATGTAACAACACCACAGCAGCCCATCAGAGCCAAGACGAACACATGACCACAGAGAAACAGATGGAAGGGAAAAAAAAAATCTATTACTACCAAATATCACAAATGAGAGGAAACAAAAGGGACCACCAAATAAGCACATCTTAGGAAAGAGGTCTAACTGCCCCACCCCCAAACATTCACATCTTGCCACTTTGGAAACTGGAAAGCCTGCTGTCCTTAATGATGCAGCTAAGAACTTCCTACTACAGTTTAAAAGCAGATATCCCGAAATTCTTTCATTGACCTTAGTGATGTGGGCCGCAATTTTGTCTCGTCTACTTTTTACAGCAACCAGCAGCACTCCTTCTTTGCCAATGGTTATCTTAATGATAACGCCCATAGGAACATAGGGACATAAGCTGAATTTGGGGGAACACTGAGAATTTTAAATACGGCTTCAAAAAACTGCAATTTGTTCTTCTGATACCCAACTTTGCCCTAGTGAGAGAGTTTTGCTAAACAGTGCTTGAAATTGCAAGGGGGTGAGGCAGCAGTGGGGGGAAGGTTGTTCTAACAAAACTCCAGGCAACACATCACTTCCATCTGTGCTGACAGCAGGTACTGGGATATGACAGAAGTTACACACTTTGCTCTCATGGTCTACGAGGAAAGAGAAAGAGCAAACCTCATCACATTAGTAACACTTTTACCTTTAGATACTGCATGCAGCGTGCATAAGGAAAACAGAAATAAAGAGATAAAACCTGCTTGACACGATCAGCCAGGATGACCCAAGCTGATTAATGGCTTAGCAGGACCTGAGAGGAGAGACTGAGACCTCACACACAGATCTGTGAATGGAGGGGAAACAAAGATGATCATAGCTTGATGGATCAAGTCAGAGTTTAAAGCCCACATGGCAAATGTAAAGGAGGAAGCTGGAACTTTCTGCACCAATTGGAAATAAGTAAGCCCCAAACAACAGTAAAATCAGAAACTATCTATCATGTACAGGGTCATTTCAGCTTTACAATTGAATTGGATTCTTATCCACTATTGCAGAAGAGCTGGGCAAGACTACATCTGCTAAGTTCTACTGAATCTGAGTCCTTTCCTCAAAGTTCATATTACCTGTTTCAGATGCTTTTTCAGCTCTGAAGCTTCTGGTTCTGGCAGTGCTGGCAAAGATTCCGCATTTGGGGGAACAATCACCTGGAATTAAGCACAGCAACAAACTAAAAATTCCTGATCTGCAGTCATTTCCAAAACAGAATCTCCTGAATCTCCACCACCCTAGAGACTAAGGAATAAAAGTCATAAAGTAATTAATAATTAAAAAAATACAATCTCACACACACACAGCTGCATTTCACTTTGATGTTCACTTCTCTATGGTTGTTTTTGTTTACAGTATCCCAAACATTATCATTTACCACAGAAAAAAGAGAAGTTTGAATGAATCCACACTTTGGTTTACATATTTCCCTTGAATTAGCCTTGCTCATACCTCTGTAGAAACTGAGATACATAGCCCCATTTGAATCATGACAACCAAGGCTGCTGGAAGACTCTGAACAGATTTGGTTTCTTAGGTAGGACTATAAGAGACAGTCTCACAATTAGTCAAGAAGAAAGCTTTATCATTTGTTTGAGGATTTATCTTCTAATGATATAGCCAGATGGATTAACTGAAAAAGGATACCTTATGCAAAAGAAATGGGAACCTTAAGACACAATAAGGAATGGAACCCCAAAGTTTAAGATAGGAGTGGCAAAGACAGATCGAGGACAGGCATTATTAAATTCTCAGTAGGTACCTTGATGAAAGTACACAGTTTCCTGGAAACAAAGCTACAAGTCCTGATGGGTACCACTTACCCTGTTGGTATCCAGGTCAATAAGCCAAACATCATCAGGCATTTTAAAATCCAGTTTGTAAAGAAAGAAACTTGCTGGAACACCAATGATATAAGGCGTAGGGGCTAGAAGCAACTGAGAGAAAGACGGACTTTACTAAGGACAAGATCTGCATTTGATACTAAGGACAAGATCTGCATTCTTCCCAAATAAGTATTTATTCACTACAATATGTTTATAGCAGAGTAGACAACATAAAAGGCGTTGATAAATACGTAATTAATATCACACAATAGAAGTATTACCAAAAAAAAAAAAAAAAAAAATACAAGTTCCTGCTCAGAAAGCTCCAATGTTCAACTAGAAGAAAATACATTTCCACCTCCCATGTCCCCCTCCTCCCCAGAATGTAACTACATGGCTCTTTGGAAACAGCTTGCCACATATATCGTGGACCAAGAAAAAAAAATTTTCAGAGTAAGAGCTTAACTTGAAAAGCAGCAAGTCACAGATTAATATATTCTCAGCTCAGACTGAGTCTCTGCCATTGTAAACAGGCACAAACGATATGCAAGGACTTTACCCTTATGCTTCTAGTGGTAATTTGGTTTCAAAAAAAATAACATCTCTACAAAGTAGAAGATAGATATATTTTTTCAAATGTATGTGGAAAACCTTAGGGGAAATTCAGGAAAAAAGTGAATCAGAAGAGGAAATTATGCCTGTAGCAGTTTGAGATCAGTGGCTCGTGAGGCTAATTTATTCTTTAAATCTGGAAGAGTTGGTCACCTCAAAGGGGTGGTACACACACAAACCTGCAGCATCAGTTGCAGGATAGCACTGAAGTAATAAGATGGCCTCAATTCTATTTTTCCAAGCAAAATAATGAGCTCCAGCAAAGAGCCAACTATTGGCAAAACCCAGATTCCCAGCTGATATTTCTGAAAAGATTAAATTGCAGACAGTAGTTTCTAAACTCTGAATCAAGAGCTCTCGAACATCTTTAAATATTATTCTGAACTCTCCCCAACAAACGTTAATACTCAGTGGGGGAAAGTGGGGCCAGCGGGGGGTGGTGGTAAATACTTGTCATAATATTGTGGATCTATGGTCATTCAGTCCACTGTCTGTTTACTACTGCTTTGAATCATTCTATTCCATAAGAGAGCAACAAAGGAAAAACATGTACCTGTTCTGCAGAGGCCATGCAGGTGGGAAGCAGAGGGATCACCGGGAACATGTACTCTAATGGGTAGATCATGGCCACAAAGGCCATAACAGACATTGAAAGCGCATTATAATCTCGGGACTGCAATACAACCTGCAACCAAAGAAAATCCCATTAGCACAGCAGCAACCATTCACTTCTAATACTTCCCTCTGGGGTATACAAGGATCACAGCCTGCAGGCTCCAATTCAATGGCTGTGAACTGGGTTACTCTCCATTAATCTGTCTGAACACAAGCTTCAGATGCTTTTTTGAGTGAGAACAGAACTTTTCAAACCAAGAACTTCAGAAGAAGCTATTTCTTCCCCCCAACTCCCACAGACAAATTGATTCCAGTGCAGGGAAACAGCTATTCTACACATCCAGTCTATGCTGGTTTTGCTGGCTTTTTAGGAAGCTCTGCCCTCAAAGGACAGAGCTTCCTACATACTCATCAAAGACATACTCTTCCCTTCTTACCTTGTGCTCCAGAAGGATGCAGGTAAGCACCTGCAGGCAGGCATCCACTCCCAACAACTCCAAAGGCAGATGTAATGGAAAATCCACCAAGGTGAAGCGGGATGGATCAGGCAGCGCAAAGGTCAAAGCTGGCTGCAACTCGTGTGGCAAGACTTCCACATCCACCCGCTTCTGACCAGCAACAGGCATTGGTGACCGGAGCAGACGGTATATCCAAGCCTCAATCTCCCGCAAGTCATGTAGCAATGCACTGGACTTTTCTTCCACCAGGAGGGAGCCTGTGAAAATCCGCCACATTGTATCCCTGTACAGGGAGAACAACAAGTTTAAGACTCCTAGAAATGCACTTGACAGCCATTCTGCAAGGCTCTTCCAGAGAAAGGGCAGATCCACCAAGAACCAAAAGAGGCAACTAACAAACATTTGATCACACAGAGGAATGGAAGATAGGGATTTAAGCTTACTGACACAACCACTGTGGGGAAATATAAATCTTTCTGTGGCAGGAATCAATACAAGTATGTCACTTGAGAGTTCATTCATTCATTTAAAGGATTCAGTCAGGCCCAGATCTCTGACAAAATCTCATTGCCCTCTCATTTAGTTGAAATTCAGCAGACACACAGGATGCTTTCCTATCTCATACAGAATTGTGGCAGACTGACTGTAGGGCTCTGCTTCCAGCAATCGTAGAAACCTTTGCAAGAATAGAAATTAAACATGAGATAATAAAAATATGCCACACTCAAGATCTTCCAGATGTTTTAGCATGATAAAATATTCTTCTTTATCCTATCCTAAATTGTGCTGTATCATTCTTAAAAGCTAAATAACCCATGGCAGAAATGGATGTATTTCAGCTAGCAATTTGCAAACCTGTAGCTCACAGATGGGCTGGCCAAAAATCATGTACAGCATTGCTCAGCACCTTCAGAGCTTCAAAACTTAAAACTGCGTCTGAGGAGGGAAGCAGGGGTCTTGTATACTTCAGCCCTTAATGCTGTAGAACAGTGAAGGCTGCAAACCTTCTGTATTCATTCTTCAAAAAACTTTAGTATGATAAATAATTTCAGTTACTGCAACAGATCCCTTCGAAAGGCATGGGTTCAAATTAGAGGTTCTACCTTCCAGTTCAGAACTTAAAAAAAAAAGTAAAGAAAAAGAAAAAATATTATGACACCAGAGGCTTCAAAAAGGAAGAATAATTTGAGAAATTTGGATGGGTCAAATTAAGGGCAATTTGAGATTACAATGAGTACATGATACCCCTCTCAGGAACTGTGACACTTTTCATCCTCTGCTCTTCCTTCAGCCACTTGTCATGCACAAGACATTGGGTTGTTAAGAGGCATGCTCCACCTTTTGACAGCATTAAGGCTTTGGTTTCACTTTTATTCTGCCACCACTTATTCTACTTTTCCAGGTCACCACTAGCAAACCACATGGTAATTCAAAAGTGCTGCTTTACTTTTCCCAGAGATCTATGCTCACTGTGTCTTCTCTTGCCCTCCTCAGTCATCACTCAATTCTCTTTAAGAATTCTGTCCAATAAGAGCAAATTTTTCATGTAACACATGCCACTCAAACACTGTAATACTCTACCATCCCTTTCAAAAAATCATATGAGCTCACTGAGTTGAGGAAAATAATGAAATTCAGTGCATTTTTTCTGCCTCAGTAATTATCAAACTAAATCAAGTGACAAAATAAACTTCCTTAATAGACACTTCCATAGGGGAGGGGAGAAGTTTTGCTCTGATAGAATAATTTATTCCCCATCAGTGGATTCAGGTGATAAATCTGCTAACACAGGAATCAGTTATATGAGCCCAGAACACTCTCCTAGAACTATTCCAGGGCAGTAACCCAAGAAATAGGCTACTGCTCTACAAATGGAACACTTTTCATGCAAAATGTAAAGACCTTATAAAGGTAAAAATAATAATAATCCTGTCTTTTTTTGCTTTTGACAAGTTTAATTTGGAGTGTACCAAACTACTTAATTCACGTCATGTACTATCTCACAGCCCTGTCCCTCTTACTGTTGAGATAATCCCCTCCTTCTCCAGAGTTTCATTTCATATTTTTTCCTATTCAGTTAGCATATTGGAAAGGCAAATATCATCCTGGAACACAGGTGCCAGGCACAGCAGCACAGATACAAGTCCTTGACTGAAATACATATAAACATTTTTCCTTCTCTACCCTACAGTGCAACAGCTTTTGTTACATGCCCAACACTATAACAGAAAATACGTAAGATTAATACATTACATTAAATATACACCAAGTTCCTGTTAATTTGCTGTTACCAACAACCATTCCCACGTTTCCTAGACAACTTCCTTGTTTTTCTACCTCTCCCCACTCTCCTCTTCAAATATTGTACTTTGACCTATTTCAGCTGATTCTGCTTCTCTAGTCTTTTCTCTTCCACACTGAAGTTTAGATTGTTTCATAAGCTCGTTAAGCACATTTCATAACCACATTTTCATCACTACCCTCTTGCCCCAAGTGAAAAACTCTCTATGTTATTTCTTGGTTGTTTCTACTTTGCCAAAGAATCATTCTTGATGTACTCTGCCACAGAGCTTAAATGCCAAAGCAACAATAACAGTATCAGTTCTCAGCTTCAGTAGTCAGAAGGGTAGTGCCTCCTTAGGTGTATCAAAAATGAAAATCATATCAGGTTACAGAATCAGACAGAGAAGTTCTAAAGACAAAATTATAAAAATTTGCTTTTCCTAGCAAGAACATGGGTTAAAACAGCGAAAAGGGCCAACCACTGGTGTTTGGCTGCTTCTGCAACTATACCCGCAGCCACAATTTGCCATGCAGACAATTGCAGTCCTGGACACAAACAGTAGGAGGAAAAAGTTCTTTCTTCCCTCTCAACATACCTCTGCACCCCACGAGGAATGCCCAACTTCTTGCCCAACAGTCTCTCACTACAGCAGTCCACAAGTCTCTTGAGCGTGTAGAGACACTCACGAAATGTGGAAAAGAAGGGATAATGACTAAGGATGCACAGAGAAGTCAGGGTGCTGTTCCGAGAGCGATGGCTGCCTTTGGCCAGACGCTTACTGCGCGGTGATCGATTCACATCAGGGGTAGACTCTGCACTTGGAGCCTGCAGTGAAGAACCACTCTCTGAACTCTCAGTGCCCACTTCCTCTTGGGGTGCTGATGCATCCCCAGATTTAGGGATCTTCTGTCCCTCCCGACCTCGATGTCCCCCTGTGCCTTCTCCCTTCTCCTTGGGTACTCGCTTCTGGAAGGAGCGGTAGAAGTTGACGCAGATTCCATAGCGAATGACACCTGTATCCTTGTCTGTGAGGGTGAAGACAAAGGAGGTGTCATCACGGAAGCTCATGCGTTTTTGCCGCACACTCAGGCATCCTTCTGGCTGGCAGAAGAACACAACATCAGGCGGTAGAGGAAAGTCTGCATGGTCTTCTAGAGGGTAACGTCGCAGCAGTTCAGGAGTCTGAGCAACACTATCACTGCTTGGGTGCCTACAAAAGAAGCAAACAAAAAACCCATACATAGTTAATTAATACCAATAAAAATCTTCGTGAACTTCCTACTAACATGTCAGGAGCCTCTGGGCTCAGCTTCATCTTTGTTTCTTCTCTCCCCTACTATCCAGAGAAAGTGCAGCTTCTCAGTCACTGTCCACAAGGCAGAAAGGTCAAGTAAAGAAGTCTAAGTCTATACCATCATTATAAAGGCCCAGCGAGGAGCCTGTTCAAATTTGACTGAGAAAAGGACTTTCAGGAGTATGTTGTTCTCAGGAGAACTTTATATTGTCATGTTTTCCTGACTCTGACTTTCAAAATTAAGTTAGCTGCACAGGTCTCTGTGCAACATTTTGGTAGGAAATACACTGCCCCTCTCCAAATATCCAGTTAGAGGAAAAGCCCCTGGATTTCAGCCATTTATGAACAAAACGAAACATTAAACGAGAATATCCAATATCAAATCCTAACTGAAAAGAAGAATTTACAAGGAAAGAACTCAGATGAATGGTGGAGTGATATGGACCTCATCCTAAAAAAATTTCATTAAAAAGTCCTAGCAACCATAGCTATATATATTTCTAGCTTTGATTTTCAGGTTGGATTTAAAGTGTAAGTTACTATAAAAGCTGTGTGGTAACATGTGGGCCTATTAACACTGTGGTTCACTACTCTTTGCACCACAGATAACCAATGGAATACAAAGACAGAAAGGCAATACTGTTGTTTCCTAATTTTCCACTAGAAGAACAGATTCTTTCAAAATATTAACAATTTTCCTACCACTACTTTTCCATGAAAGTCACTGAATAACTGCCAGAGATATAGAAGGAGATCCACATAGTGCTACAGTCTAATCTCTCATCATTTTCTAAAGTAATTTGCATTTAGTATAATGCTTACTAAATGGAAGGTAGGAGACCTGGCTCCACCATCACTCCCCTACGGGATATAACACCAGACATTTTCTCATCTTGATACTTTAGATTTCCTATTTTAAAATACAAATTACACTTGTTTTTCTCGTAATAGATATGAAAAAAACAAAACAAGTAGTAATGGAATGTTCCTAATTTATAAAAGAAACTGGTGCAAATAGCTCTGCTGACTAATTCTCCCAAACTAATATTTTATTACAGAAAAGGTAAAAATTGTTTCATAATGAAGCATAAATTCCTAACAAGATTTTTACTGCCCATATTGTTAAGTACTGAAATACTGAAATACATAAATATGAAAAGAAAAATGAAACACTAAAAAGCTTTCATATGCTAGCAGACACAACTAATGCATCATCTGCTGAAGAACAAATACCAAATAAGGCTGGTATGGTTTAGAGTCTATTTCACAGTAAATGGTCAAAAAAATTACATCAACACAGTACCAGTGAATATATCACCACTTCTTTTGTAGTAATATTAACTATAAGGACAGTCTTCTCAGACATTGAGAACATTTGCATCTAATAAAATACTTCCAAAAGGCATTGCTATTTGTGCACAGTGGGTAAAAAGAGGTAACAGTAAAGGCCACATGGAACTCCTGAGGACTTTGTAGTAGAAGCTACTTCAGCCAGCTCCATCTATTATCATAGGCATTTGCTGAAGTGCCTAATGAGACCTCTGAGCAGTAGCAGTTTAGCTATCATGGGCTGACAAAAAGTAAGAGAACTGTAGGAGTCCAAAAGTGATACTAGCAAATTTCTAAGTGAGAACATCTGACACTATAAATGTCACTGGAGGAGGAATTAACATTTCTTCCTCCTTTTTCTAGTTTGTGGTACACATATGGAAGACTTGATTATTTTCCTGCAGACACTAAGAAGTACTTTAACTATTAAATTATTCTGTCCATAAAATGCAATAATAAAAATAAATATTAGTTAGGATTATGCCATTTCCTCCACTTAACCTATATAAGTATTGCATTTAAAGTATTCTGAAAAGAAAGCAAGAAGTAAAGCAACAGGTTGATGCACATAAACTACTGATATTTAGAAATGAAAGCAAAGTAGACTTTGGGATACACCCATTAAAGAGACTCACAGAAAGTAGCTGCATAAACTTTGAATAAAGAAGTAACATTTACTGAGCAACTGCGTGTTTGACAAACAGAACACATATCAACTCCACATTTCATACATACTTTAAGTAAATAAGCATAAAATTTTATCTATTGATAGTTAATAAGACTTTAAAAAACCAAAAGCATTCATGTCATTCCTATGAGGATTAAATAAGTATTAGAGGGAGAAAGACCCCAGTAAGGCAAGTTCCAGATATATTTTTTTTTCAAGCTACTACACTTCAAAAGCTAGAAAAGTGGTAGTATTTTATTACTAGTATATTACTAGAAAACTAGTATTTTACTTGCATTTAGCTTTCAGTGTTTTCAATTTGTGAATCCCTCTGTCCTGATGCCAGTAAAAGCAAAGAGGTTCAGACACAGTGACTACCAGAAAGTGATACATAAATCGGCTTTCCTTAGTCACCCTTTGCAGACCCTGGACAAGAAGTCTAAAGACCACAAATTAAAAGCTTTGGCTGCACTAGTATCTTTCAAGAAGTCCCCTGGCCCAAGTAGATGCTACCCTTAGGGCAGCATTCTGCACACATTTCAGACAGCACTTCCTCAGCACCAAGCAAGGTTTCATCAACAGATGTGAGGCTATTTATCCCCAAGCAAAAGCATTGCTGAGACTCTTTTACATTACCTGGCTCCAATGATCACAAGATAGTCCAGTAAGCGAGGGCAGATTCTCTTTTTCTGCACCATTGTCCTTGACACCCCTCCTATGTCATCTCAGTGAATTTCTGTTCATCGATCCAGTGGTCAGTTATCCCGTCAGCCGTGATCAACTGCCTCGGGGAACAGAATCTGCTGGAAACTATCTGGCAAGTCCAATCTATAATCAAGAAAAGCAAGAGTGTCAAAAGCACATTCAGGAATATCAAATACACATAAGCAACTTCATGGCCTTAATTACATTCCCAAAAAGCCTCAATGTTCTGTGCAGTCATGGCCATCCACAGAGCTCTATCTTCGTGAGCATTGAACAACAGCACATGCCCACAAAAACAGAGAGAGATGGAAAACACACAAGAAAAGAACAAGAGGATCTTGAGAATTACTGGTTCTCGATCATCTTAGAGGCTTTTTCCCACCTAAATGATCCTATGATTCTGCTCTAAAGGAAAACACAGACAAATAAAGCAGTATCACTTGCAAAGAGTTATTAAGTGCCTTGCGTGTTGTTTGGGCAAATCCATGACATCCCTACAGTGCTTGGGAAAGGATCTTCAGTTGGCAGCTAAACACAACTGAAGAAAAAGACACAGCCTGAATTTCAGCTGTGTGATAAACAGAAGGGGTAACATCAAGAAAAGTCCAATTTGACAAAATGCATCTCACCGTCCCAAACCTGCAAGTGGTCTACAGCAAGAATGATCTCCACAGTCCCCAATGACTGTGATCTCTAATACTTTTTCTGTGAATGTATAGAACTGCAGTTCTACAGAATTGCAGTTTGCAATAGCAAAAGTGTCTCTTGTAAATCATACTGTTTCTTTCACTTACTTTGTTCAATTCCATTTGTTTTGTGTATCTTCACCACTTACTCCTGCTACTCATGTCTCCTACAGCTAATTTCTCTCCACATTTTGTAATAAAAAGATCCTCTTGGCACAACTGGTATTTTACTGCATCGTTGCTATTCATCAATAATTATGTTTAATAGATATCCAGAATTCAGTAAGCACTGTAAAATGATTCTTTCCAATCCCACAACTCATACTTCATAGAATTCATGACGAGAGAGGGGGAAAAAACTCTTAAAAAGTAATACAGTTCCACATTAAAATGTTCCCTATCTGTGCTTGAAAACAATCTGAAAACAGAAATTTTCTGAAACAGAAAGTTCTCAGAAACTCTAAAAATCAGAGATGCTCAAAATATACTACAAGTTTACTGAGCAACCCAATGAAAGTATTAGTGGGGTTATTTTATACTCAAAAAATTTGAACTGATTGCCTTTCGGGGCATATTCAGAGTAAGGTTTCCATTTCAATTCATGTTTCCATCCTAAGGCTATGACAGAATTCAGAAAATTATTACTACTGTACTAAAATATGTCAATTCTGCAGCATAAAGTTTATATTTTATTTCTATAAAAGTATAACAGATTTACTAACAACCTGTAAATCTCAGCAAAATCAGATTACTTTTTTGATGTTTCTCTCATTAATTCACAACCAAAAGTTAGTTAAAAGCACTGTAACTGTCAGCATCTCAGAGTCACATTTGAAGTCTAGCAACATATTTTCTTCCCAGCCCTTCACATTCGAGGAAAAGAGTTGGGGAATTTTATTCACTAGCTTTCCAAATACCAGTAAGAACACAAACACACATGCACAAAAAAAGCACGTATGTCACTTATAAAAAAGGAAAATTACACTAGTCAGTAAGTATTAATTAAGGAATAATAAACTGAAAGAGACTTTAATGCTCACACACATAAAAACCCGCAATTTGTAAAACTTTGCTGCACAGTTTTAGTAGATCCTCAGTTATAGTCACTGTAGGCTCATAAGTGACAGCACTACGAATTATCTTCTCTGAGCAGCAACACTGTTATAGATTATCTTCTCTGAACAACAGACAAAATACCAACACAGGAAGCAAAGTTCCTGTTTCTTCATTTTAATGACATTATTGAAAATATAGTAGAATTTGCCCTGGAAAAGCTTTTGATCCTTGATATTCTACAAATATCATGGTGTAGATTAACTCAAGAGAAACAAGATGAAGTTGGTATGATCAAGTGGACCTTTCTGTCTCCAGTTTGTTTTCTTTCCAAATACCTTTACCCAGAACTCTTTAAGGAACAAACTGGTCAGTTACAGATATAGGAACAGGAATAAGTTACCACGATGTAACCCAGAAGTATGACTTTGAGGAAATTCTGCTACTCAGTGGCAACCAAACATATGTTCTTCCTCTATAACAGAGACTATCCTACCCCTCAGTGAAGGTGGAGAAAGTAAAATGTATTTACAGTGGAATAAAAATATATGCAGTGACTACAGAGTAACTGAGAGCCTACAAGACCCCAACCTTAACTTACCTTTTAGTAACAGCATTAAAGAGTATTGTATCCCTATTTGTTGGAACTCACTTTCCTAATCCTGGTTGGAATTGGACACCACAGTTGATGATCTGTATGAAGCAACACAAACAGGCATCTAAGTCCTGCCTCCTGCCCCCTCTCTGCCAAAAGCTTGCTTTCAGGCCAGTGTCATTCCCTTCCCTGCGCTGGTAGAAGTGTTCATGCAGCTACATGGCAACTCAGATTGTAGAATTGATATGGACTAAAACTAAAACCTTCCCTTCTCCTCCCTTGCATTTTTTAGGTTGGGGGTTTTTTTGAGTTAGTTCTCCAAGTGGCTCCACAAATGCTTGCGAGGGCACAAAAAAAAGTAGGAGCAAGCAGTTAGGGAAATCTGGAAAACTTGATTGAACATAATACGATCACAGAACTACAGACAGCATCTCCACAGGCAATACAGAGGTAGTAGTTTCTTTCTCAGAGATTTGCTATCACCTTTCCTCTTCCTTCCAGATTTTACAGACTAAGTANTGCCCCCTCTCTGCCAAAAGCTTGCTTTCAGGCCAGTGTCATTACCTTCCCTGCGCTGGTAGAAGTGTTCATGCAGCTACATGGCAACTCAGATTGTAGAATTGATATGGACTAAAACTAAAACCTTCCCTTCTCCTCCCTTGCATTTTTTGGTTTTCCTAGGTTGGGGTTTTTTTTGAGTTAGTTCTCCAAGTGGCTCCACAAATGCTTGCGAGGGCACAAAAAAAAGTAGGAGCAAGCAGTTAGGGAAATCTGGAAAACTTGATTGAACATAATACGATCACAGAACTACAGACAGCATCTCCACAGGCAATACAGAGGTAGTAGTTTCTTTCTCAGAGATTTGCTATCACCTTTCCTCTTCCTTCCAGATTTTACAGACTAAGTATAATAATATAATAAATATAAATATAATGGGCCAGACTTCGCGAACGAAGATCTGTGGAAGGTCTTTGTACGCCTTCCAGCCTGCGCATTGGATTTATTTTAGGTGGGACACAGTGCGCGCAGAACTGAGCCCACCCTTTAATCCTAAGGTTCGTCTGCCGGGGCCAAGCGAGCTTGGACAGTGGCAGCGAGGTCCTCAGGACGTAGGTGGATCGCCTTACAGGGCTAACGGGCTCCACCTACCCGGGGAGTTTCCCCGACCGGGAATCGAACCCGGGCCTCGGCAGTTACAGTGCCGTGTCCTTAACCACTAGACCACCAGGGGCTCCCAGACTAAGTATATTAGGACAGAAATAGATTGAAATAGATCAAACAACCAAGAGATACTTCAATTTCTCCTCTTTCATGTTGGCATTTGGGTCTGAACTGAGATATTAACTTGACTCTGAGATGGTACAAGTTTTGACATATCAATGTCAAAAACTCTTCTCTCCCTCAAGCTGCTTTAAGGTTGCTTTTTCTGAAAAGGTTTCTGTGGTGTTTCTCTTTGCAATCATATTGGAACCAGCCCTTTGAAGGCTGGATCCTCAAGCAGCACTTGAGACTTTCTGTAACTTCAGCTCAAGAAAAGAAGAAAAATATAGAAGTGAAGGCCACCACAGAAACATACTGCACAAGCAGCTCACATATTAGACAACAACATAATTTAAATTAGCACTTATATGGATGATGAACGATTTGGTGAGAACTAACACTACCCACCTACTGTAGCAGCTGTCAGCAATACTCACGAACTAGTAAAAGTTGGCACAGTACTCTAGACGTAAAGACAAAAGGCCAGAGCCAGCATCAACCCACAGCCTACCAGTAACTCCAGATACAAAAGAAGTGTTCAAAACAACAAACATGTCTATTACTGGCACTACTATGCATTTCAAAATTCCCAACAAAACACCCACGTTTTAGGTTGTTTTGGCACAACTTCTCAGACAACAATGTGTATGGCATTCTGGAATTTAAAGTCCCCCCAGAAATAAAAGTCTATATAAACATACACACAATCATGAAAAGCAGCACACCACAGAAGGGATATGGCAGCATGAAAGAACCGCAGCAGACTTTTTATCAGTTTAGAGCCATCTGTGTCAGACCAATACCCTGCATCACTCCCAAGAGACATGAATCATGCAGCAACTCTGTTTCATCTATCCCTTAGAGTCTTCATTCTTTTTTAAGTGTCTTTTCATTGTAGACACAAAGCTAGAGGAACAAAGTAATTTAGTCAAAGAATAAACTGAATACAACAAACTGTTAACACAACCCGGCTCACTGCATTTGCTCTGGCTGAGATGGAGTTCATTTTCCCCACAGCAGCTCTCTCAGTGCTGTGGTGTGTGTGGGAAGCTGAAAAGGTGTTGAAACACCAGTGTCTTGGCTACCACTGAGCAGTGCTCTCATAGTATCAAGACTGTCTCTCCAACATTATCCCCCTCACCAATAGGCTGGGGAGGTGACATAGCCAGGACATAAGCCAAACCTAAGGCATATTCCATACCATATGACATTTGCTCAGCAATAACAGCTAAGAGAAAGGAGGAGAATCCATTATTTAAAACATTTGTCTTCCAGAGCAACCACTAAGCCTGCTGAAGCTCTGCTTCCCAGGAAATGGCCAGATATCACTTGCTTATGGGAAGTAGAGAACAAAAGTTTTGGGGTTTCATTGCTTCCATGAACATAACCTTTGCTTTATTAAACCACCTTTATCTTGATTCACAAAGTTTTTTTCCATCTTATTTTCTCACCCCTGTCCTGCTGAGGAGGGCAGTGACAGAGTGGCTCAGTGGACAACTGCCATCCAGCCAGGGTCAACCCACCACACTCACAGTCGTTTTCGTCATGTAGAAGCTTCCAACTCTGATAGGCCTTACACTCAATTGTAGGACAGTCAGCAGGTATTTAGATCATTGCTTGCAAAAATGATATGAAGACAACAGATTAATTTCCAACAGGCAGATGTTAAGTCCTGATTTCCTTGCAACTCTTCCATACTTTAGGATGGTACCAGAAAGGCTTCTCCTTCCATTATCTCCTGCTTTTATCTGGTACAAGGACAATACTGCACAGTTCACCAGTGCATGGATACCTTTAGAATATAAATCAGCATTATACAATTCAACTTGCACACTGACTGAGTAAAGAACATACAGTAGGACATTAATTTCTAAGAGAAAAAGGACGAAATCATGAAGGAGACAGAACGAATTACAGAAGAGAAGCCACATGAATTATGGTTCACTTTCACCTGATGAAATACCAGATTTCCAGCCACACCCAAAAGGAACAAAATTTTTAGTTCTAAAATGTCCGTGGAACACCTTGAATGTCTGTTTACTCTCAGGCAAGACAGTCTGTTCTTAGTTCAGATCTATAGCCACTATGCCTGACCTTAGCGTATTGTTTACTGTGAACTCAAGATCCATACAAATCGGGCTAAACTGAAAGCTGAAACAAACACAAATAGGGCCAGAAGTTTCAATGCCTGCTTTTGGGTTGATTTATGTTTCCTTTTCTCACACCACACACCTTTACCTATCTGCTAAGCTATGAGAAATATGTGCAAATCCCCCAAAACCAGCCAATCTGCACACAGGAACTCTACTCAACTCACTGTAGAAACTTCAATCAACATGGTCTGAAGCACAGTATGAACTGTTCATGGTAGCTTTGACCTGTCTTCAGACATTTTAATAAACCTTATGGAGTCCTTATCACTGAAATTTTCATTGTTTCTTCTTCCAAGGTTGTTTCAAATGATCCCAGCCATTCACTCTGGTAAAGCACATACTATTTTTGCTTGTGCTAAGCTTTTAAAGAAGCAGACAAGTAGGTCTCTTTTCACACTATCCATTTTCCATCTTCTCTGCTTAGCACATATATTAACATTAAACACTGCTAATAGTTTTATACTTAAAAATATGCAACATTCTAGGAAGCTCATTATCCCTATTATCCAGATAATACAGTGCTTCTGCTAACACAAGAAACACGGACAACAGCACAAATGAGAACATCCTCCTTCTCCAGAGCCTGAGAGAACATGGAACAATTTCTAAAATCAGACCTGGATGGACTTGCTATACTGGTGCAGCTGCTTTATGTGTGTTACCATCCACCTTGGCAAGGCAACAGTGCGTGCCAACCCTGTGACTCCTAAAAAGATACTAGCACTTTGGAAGGAAAAAAAAAGGGGGGGGGAAAGAGGCATTTTCAAAGCATTGCAAACATGACTAAAACAGACAGTGGCATATTTATCTAGTATGGTCAGTCTGTAATATAGGTGTGGTTCTGCAAAATGCCTAGGGATAGTTACAAGCATAAAAAATCATCCAGCAGAGAACAGGACTGCAGGCAAATTCTAAAAGCATCCTCCTTGGAGCACATGCATCACTTCAATCAGTAAGAGTTCCTTATGGATAAAATAGCAGATGCATCCCAACTGTTTCCACTTTCCATCTATCCATAAAGCTTGAGGAAAAGGACAGAATTAATTAGATTAAAGAAAACTAAAGAATTAATTGTGAAGCAGTTTTTGGGTAATACAAGAAGACTTCCTTTGAAGTCCTTTTGAATAATTATAATAATTTAAAGATTTCTTCCTGCTATATAACATTATCTCTTTGCCTTCTGAAAACAATACAAACACAGCAAAGCATCTTTAGCCTCCATATCAGTTTTCCAGAGCAAAATGGAGGTAGCATGGACAGCAATGCCGACAAATAGACTGAACATGAGTAGAATGAGTTCACAAACAGAAGTATCATGCCATACTGAGAGGAACCTTTTTGCAGCATCACAGAGTGAAGCTGGACTAATTCAGGTTCTGGGTTGCTATAGTGACAGATTTCCCTGTCCCTGCCATATGCTGGCCCTTCAGTGTTGCTTCCTCTCACCTCCCTGCTTCAGCCAAATGCTTGGTTAAAGCAGCCTGCTGTACATGCAAGATCACGCAGTCACCACACATGCACATGCACATGCTGAAAACAGACCCACAGGTAATCTGATTCAGATCAATCACCATAGCAACCCAATCTTTTAGTCCCTAGATTTCAGCCTGTCGGGTATATTTATAGAGCAGCTGCAGTGCTCCGCCCCCTCTGCTCCACCACCAAAGCTCCCTGCACGGCCCACACTACAAACAAGCTTCACCCAGGCACACGGACTGCCTGGAGTGAACACTGAAACATACCCATCCTGGCACCTGCAGGCCCCCAAGTTAGATGAAGTGTAGTATTTGCAACACGCTAAATAAACGCCTCCTAGTCAGTGAGATTTCACATGTCCACGAATACTAAAAATATCAGAAATCATTATTACCCATGGAAAGCTGAGTACCAACCACAGCTGATAAGATCCACTTATCCAGGCACCCACACGATGCTTCCACAGACGTGAACTGCAGCTGCTCCTTTAGTCTTACACAAAAAGGATGTGCAAAGTGTGCTAACACACAATCCTAACAGGAACTTGCAGGAGTGGTTCCAGCAGCCCCTGCTCCACAGAGGTAAGGCTGTACCTACCACTAGGTATTTGAAAACCACACAGAAAAATCAAGCCTTGAATGAACAACAAGAGATAAGCATGTGAGAAAGAACAGTATGCAAATACTATTACCATTTTATTCTATTACACTCTTGGGAAAAACCATCAACAATAAACTAATGTAGGAAAAGCATACATTTTTACAGTACTCCATTTCCTAATGGGAAGGAGATGACAGATTTTCACCTCAGCCCCAGGTCATTTCACACACTACACTTCAAGTTAAAGATCTTATCCTCCTCCCCTTCTTCACTGCCTGGAATATCCCTTTAGTTATCCTCCCTATGCAGGATCATTGTACAGGGCACACAGAGCACCACTTACTATAGAATCATAGAACGAATTCTGGCATAAAAACCCTCTGCCAATCTGGCTGGTTCTCCTGCTCTATACTATTTGAATTTAAACTCATCTTTTATTTAAAATTAATCTCCAGAGATTTGCACAATAGAACAGTAACACAGGAGCTTTGGCTCCCTGTCCTTCACTCTTTTCAAGTCTGTCCCTTTTTGCCTCTCCTTGTGAAATGTCACCATCACAAAACACGAGACCTTTCTCATCTATTTCTATCTCACCAGTTTTTCATTTATTCCCAAATCTGAAGTAACAATCACTCATACACTTTGCAAGGACTCGGAGGGGGGAGGGGAAGGGCAAACCAAAACCTACACAATGCCCCAAAACCAAATTAGCCTCACACCTTCTGCAACCACAATAGCATTAGCTTCTTTTCCAAACCAGAACTGCTTTTGGCTTGAGCTTTGAGTTAAGAAACTTTGTTGATGCTTCTGACTGCAGCCTAAACCCCAGCACACACAAGATGCTTCCATTCCCAGACCTCTGCCTGGTTCCCATTTGAGAAGTAGGCCACAGTTCCCATAATCCAGGCACCAGAAGGTTTTTTTCCAAAAGCCAAACAGTGCAAATGTACAGCCACAAAAAATTAACAGGAAAACAACAAAACGTGACATTTGAGAGAACTGCTGGATGGAGCTGCAACTGCTAAATTATTCAATGCTCTCCCTTGCTACGGTGCCTCCTGAAGCCATGGTAAGCAACTCTAGGCCAGGAGACATTACTCATGGCACCACCACCACCAAACATAGGCAGTTACAACTCTCTTTCCTGGAGATGGGTCACACAGGGAAAAACGACAGGCTCACTGGGATCCCAACAACAAATTCCAGCCATTTGTAAGACAGAAAAAGGGGACTCTCACAAACAGTGTGGAAACACTGAAACATTGCTCAGGACAATGAGAAAATAAAGTACTTGAAATAATCCAGCCATTTGGCTGTTGTTAGCACCATGGAACCCAGAGCCTCAAATCTGTTTTGCCATGTATTAGAAACACTCAGCCTGTCTCCCCACGTGTACCACGTGCCTTCTTATTCCTTCCTTCTACACACCTTCTCCTTCTCTTCATCAACACTGTGGAAGATCACAAATTCCTACTCTCAAACCAATCCTACTATGAATTTTGGTGATAAATCACAGTACCAGCTGGTCAAAACTGAAAGGAAAAAAAGGCCCAGTTTTTAGTCTGCAAGAGCGCTGGGATGTGAGAAGCTCGTTTGGTTGACTCATCCACACATAAACATTGGGGGAAGCAAGCTCAGAGGGAAGAAGGGACAGGAACCGCCTCAAGCAACTGTTGAAGCCAGCAAATGACAGAACAAGGGGTCCCGAGAGGACCTTCTAGACATCGGCAGTCACCACTGCAAAGGAAGGAGGGGACACACAATGCCTGCTGGATATGGCTGAAGACTAATGAGAAAAAGAAGGTAGAAACTGGGTGCCCTGGAGGACAGAAGAAGCTCGTGGCTCCAGCAGAGCGCAGTTCAACTGCCATCAGGTGGAAACAGATGTGGCAGCAGAGTGGATCAGTGTTTGTGGGTGAAGCAATTCTGGCGGAAACTGGTTTTTATTCTTAATCATCTTTATCACAAAAAGCACTCCTCTCCTCCTGATGAGGTGCAAACAGGCAGAGGCACAACTCCCCATCTCCTGCTACAAGGGTCTTTCCAGACCAAGTACAATTTATCCGGGCAAACACAGATCCAGGGAAGCTGGTGTCAAAGATGCAGGCAAGAAGAGGACAGTGGGACATTCACTTAGAATATAAAGGGAAGCAAGACACAACCACAGAGCTGAACTGGCAGATGAGACAGAGAAACAACAGATTAAGAAAAAAAAGGCTGCTCTGCTCAAAAGATAGCACACAGTTCCTGGAGGTCACCAGATACCAAATTTGACAGGAGCGTACCTTTGCCTCCTATGTACAAAAACAAGTGTTGATTCCCTGATTCTCACAAATACAACTGTTTAGAAATTAGTTACAAATGAAACAAAAAGATCTGACAAACATTACTGGATAAGTCAAAGGCAATATGATAACCAGGCCTTTCTTGAGGGATGCTGCTGCTTTGAAATATTGAAGGCTGTGGAAGAAACAGAAAATCATGAAACTTTGTTCCTTGCTGCTATGCCAATGCATTACTTGACAAAGGGACCCAGAAACATAAGAGTCTCTCATTTAATTGCAATATCTAGGAACACAGCATAAGGACTGCCTCAGCTTAGGTAATTTAGGCATATGCAAGCAGCACTTCTAACTTTCAAATTACTGCAAGGATCCTGTTAGTAGCAGGTACCTAAAGTAAACACAACCTCTCACAGTTTAGTGGTTTCTAGGCACCAAAAGGCACAGCCTCCCCATTTGGGAGTTCTCCAGTATAAAGAGATTTCAGAGCTCCTGGCAGTACATGGGTAAGTTCTTCAGAGTTTTGCTGGATTTGGGGTTTCAGTTGGTTATTCTAGTTCCAAGAGACAAATCAGGATCATATTTGTCAATCATCAGCAGTAATTTTCATATGGTTGTGACAGGTTTAAAGACCTCCAGTGACAGAGAACCTAATGGCACTAAAATTCTTTTCTAGCTCAGAAAACAGAGCAAAGACCAGCAGAATTATATAGGTTCAGTTACAGAGAATAAACAATAGGTCAAGATCGATTTTTCATAGATCTCAAGGTGGAGAAAGAAAAGCAGCAAAACATTCTGTCTTCAAAAGAAATACCACAATTATTCTACAGATTAACAGATTACCCACTAAAAAACATTCCTTTCTAATTGATGTTTCATGCTGCTCATTTTTATTTCACTTTGTGTCTTAGGTCATCACTTAGGTCACTGACAACGCTTTTAGTTCACGAAAATTTATACCTTGAGATAAATGGAGGCCATTTAAACTGGGGAAGTGGTATTAATCTTACATCTCAAGCTGTTTCATTCTTTTTTCTAAATCCTCATTGCTGCAAATCCCTAATCAGAAGCTGTATTCTGTATTTTCTAGTATTGTGTTGAATAACTACGTCAAAGCCTTTCTGCTGAGGGACTGCCCGGAAATTTAATGGAGTATACCTGAAATGCAGCCCAACAGGGCCAAAGGACATTCACAGGAATTAATCTGGGTTGTAACATATGCATTTTACTGTCTCCAATTCCTTCCTAATGGAAAGTAAATGAAACATTCAACTCTGTACTAAGGTTTAACAAAAAAGTATCAATTACCATCTTGTGAGCATGATGGCACTTCCCACCTAGTTAAAAAACTACGGTGTGAAATGACAGGCAAGACTCTATATTTTACACCATTTCTTATCCACTCACACAGTAAATTTCTACCAGCATGTTTTCAAAATAAAAAAACTTATCTAGTAGCAGAGAAAATCTATTATCTTGACTGCTCTAAACCAAAAACTGTGAAGAGATTTATTCTCTTAGAATTTAGCAGTACTTGTGACTTGCTAATTTGATACCAGAAGTTCTCATAGATATTTGTTTTTTCAACTGGCTCATCACAGAAGAGCTACAACAGACCAAACTGAACATTTTGACAGAGGTATGCCTAGTATATTCTGTCTATACAGAACCTGAATATTCAATACGGCCTGAGGTGAGAGGGAAAAATCATGAGTCTCTGTGCCCCTCAACCCAAGGCAGATAAAATCAAAGCCAACACTAATTTAGGAAGATGATACAAACAAGTGTTTTAGTAAGACCTGAGATTTAGTAAGTCAGAGATTTTACCTCTCTGACTCCAAAATCCTTCTGAAAGAGACTGAAGTTGGACTTCACATACACACCCTCTCTGCTTTCAAAAGAGTTACAGAATGGTATCGAGGCTGAAGAAGAGATCTGCCCTCTAGTATATTTATGTTTTTCCATGAAAACTAGAAGACTTTTTTCCCCCAGTTGCTACACAGCCTTTGGTTCACCACCAAATGGCTTTGGCACATAACACATACATCATGAAACCGTGTCTCGGCCATGCATTGGACAGCATTCTTCCAGTGAGGATATTATTCTCCTTTTTGCCTATAAATTGTAATTGTTTTAAAAGTAATAACAGTGTGGAAACTAATGCAATAGGATTCTGAAGCTTACAGCTGGAAACCTATTAATTTGGTAAGAACACAAAAGTCTAGACTCATGATAAAACTGCAGCACCACTGGACAGGCATGTACAAGATTTTTTAGTGAGGACAAAGTTGTATTATTTTCCAAACAAAAGCATTCTAGAGACTTGCTCATGATTTTGCATTTTATTAAAGACATAGTAAAATATTTAATGACTGTATATTTAATTTCAGTGTCTATTAAATCCTGTCCAAGAGCTGTGCATTTTCTAACAATACAACAGTAAAGCAAAAGTAGTATTTTATAGCTGGAATGATCTATCAGTTCAGTGTTACATAACCTGCTACGATGGGATGGCCAGATGAAATCCTGTAAAAACTGCATTTTTGCTATGTTGGATGTGAAGTGCTCTCTCTCTGATGTGTCAGTATTGCAGATTTTCATTAGTGCTGAAAACAGCAAGTACTTCTTGCTTCAAGTACTTCATCCAAAACAGTTCCCTAGGTTCAAGGAGCATAAAGTCCAAAAATAGAGATGCTTCCCAAATAACCTATATTTGGATGACTTTGGTTTGATTATGTGACCCTGAGGACACCACAATACATCTTCCCTCCCCTTCCTTCTGTCTAAGAGCAGCATCCTTTTTGCAGATAAGGAGCAAAGGATGCTTTTTGCTGCAAGGAGCACAGCAAGGACACTTGTGAACACACCAACAGAAATGGTGACCCAGAGTTGCATTGGATGTAGAGAAAATGGCTGGCTTGTCTAGAGAGATCACAAAATACTGCCAGATCACAGTTCTAACCCATCTTCATGGGGCTACAAATTTATATTGCCTGTTATTTTGGGTATGTCTGAAAACAGTGTGGTATATGGGGGAGTTCAGGGGAGAAAGGGAGAGGAGAAAGACAGGTGACAAATCAGTTTCCTCCAAGGCTTATCATTTCACTAAGCATTTCTTAACCGTGACTCCACACAAACAGTGACACAGACCAAGCTCGCTTCCCCTCCTCCGCCTGACAATAAAAGAGAGCAACACAGCAAGGTGGTGACACCCATTTCTAAAGGGAAAGTGCTCTTGATTTATAGGTGACTTCATAAGAAATTGCCTAGCATAAAGTGGATTTCCTATTCTATTGTCTAACGAAGTAATTGGATCTGCTGTTTACAAACCAAGGAGTAAAAGCACCTTTCCAGTTACATTATCGCAGCAACCCCTTTACAAGGCTGCACACCTCACCCCTTCCTAAGGGACAGTCCGCCCTGCGCCTCCCTTCTCCCTTCCCTCACTATCCTGCCCGCTCCCTCACGGCAGAGAGCGAGGAAAAGCCGCCGGGAGGCCCGAGAGCGGCGGCCCCCCCGCCCGCACAGCCGCCGCACCCCCACACCTCTCAAGGGCGGCCGGCTGAGCCCCGCGACCGCAGCGGGACACCGCGGCCCCGCCCGCCACCGGCACCGGGCAGGATGGAGCAGAGCCCGGCCGGCCCCGCTCCGCGCAGCGGCGGGCCC
>VYXB01000991.1:814402-847104 GCA_013397135.1 Pachyramphus minor
GGGGGTGGGAAACAGCTCTCCAGGGGAGGCTGCATGAGGAGAAGCGGGAATGTTTCAGCCTGTACTTTCACCCTCTGTATTGAGCTACTTACTACTTGCTGATTTGCTACAGGCTTTATAAGATTGCAAGAGAATTTGGTTATTAAAAGCTTGAGGTACAGCTTTTTTAATTCCTTCCAAACTCCCATAAACCACTGTGCAACCAAATCCATTTATTAACAAAACAAAAATTCCCAAAATAACCTCAAAATGCAACCACAAGCACTACAATGAACCCAATTGTTTAAAATATTTATATATATGAGGTGTAAAATGGGGAAATAGTTGATTTGATATTCACAGAATCACTGAATATGCTGAGTTGGAAAGGACTTGAGTCCCCTCACAGGACATCCCCAAGAATCATACCATGCACCCAAGAGTATTGTCCAAACACTTCTTGGAATCTGTCAGGCTTGGTGCTGTGACCACTCCCCTGGGGAGCCTGTTGCAACACCCAACCACTATGGGTGAAGAACCTCCTTCTAATATCCAACCTAAACCACCTCTGGCACAACTTCAGGCCATTCCCTTGGGTCCTGTCACTGGTCACCGCAGAGATCAGTGCCAGCCCCTTCTCTTCCCCTCACGAGGAATTTGTAGACTGTGATGAGTTCTCCTGTTTCCTCTTCTCCAGGCTGAACACAACAAGTCACCACAGCCACTCCTCGTATGTCTTGCCCTCAAGGCCCATCATCGTCTTTGTTGCCCTCCTTTGAACATTATCTAATAGCTTCATATCTTATATACCTGCACACAACATTCAAGATGAGGCCACACCAGTAGAGCAGGACAACCACTTCCCTTGACCACCTGGCAATGCTTTGTCTGATGCACCCCAGGACTCTTTCCACTGCAGAGGAATTAGGTTTTCAGAAATACACCTGTCTTTTCTCCCTCCCCATTGATCTGAACCAATCGTGAGCAAACACAGCCATTACATAAGGGTACAGCCAACAGAGAACACTTCCTGAGATTGTAATTCAAGCACCCCATGATTTCTACAGTGGCCAAATCAGCAAAATTAATTTGAAACAAATGGGTGTATCCATGCTTAATTAGACACTGCTACTTTTGGTCTGTGTTTGGCCCAGCCACCTGTGAAAGTTTTTTCTGTTTCCTGCCAAGTAGTGGGAAAACAAGGCCTGATAAACAAGAACTTCGTCCTTGAAGACAGTACTTTGTATAAACTGAAATTAATTGGTATCTCCCTATTGGCTGATGGCCCTCCAAGGGCACTTGAAGGAGAAAGTGAAGAGGAGGGAGATGAAGTAAGCCCCCAGACTCATTTAGGGAAGACCCCCCCCCAGGTGTATCACGCAGGCGCAGGGGAATTCCAATGTACACATGCGTGCGCAGAAGGGACATCACTGACATAACGGGGGGAGGGACAGAAGCCTCTGGCTGGGCCGGTGCTGGCCACACCTGCCCAGGTAGATGTAACCAGCTAAATTATATAAAAGGCAGACAGCACCTGTGGGAGTGCTCTCAAACTTCACATGCAGGAAAACATTGCCTCAGCGGGGAGGTTTTACTGAGGGATTATTTCCTTTCCTCTTTCATGTCTCTCCATTTCTCGGTTTGTTGGCCACTTCTTAGTAATAAATATTGGGTTTTTTGAGCTTTCAGCAGTGTTTTGGTTTTCAATCTCGGCATCTCTCCAAACCCTCCCTGGAACAATGGGGTACAGAGACTCAGAGCAGTAGGACTCAGTCTCAAGCCTAGATGGCATTTTGCAAATATAAAAGTACAAAGGGTCACCAGTCTCAAGGAAGGTTCTTCCACCACACCTTATCTGAGCTCACCTGAGCTCCATGGGTTAACCAGGCAAGTTTCTATAAAACAAAAATTCTGTACTGATTTCCACTTTCAAAAAAGCGGGAATGTGAAGCTGTAAACAAGGAGCTTATATTTGACTAGATGATAATGAAAAGGGATGCACAAGGCAGAGTGTGCTGGTTTTGGCTGGGGTAGAGTTAATTTTCTTCACAGCAGCTACTCTGGGGCTGTGTTTTGGATTTGTACTGAACACAGTGATGATAATATTGAAATGTTTTGGCTATTGCTGAGCAGTGCTCACAGAGATCCAAGGCCTTTTCTGCTTCTCATACTGTCATGCTGGCAAGAAACATGGGGGTGCATGAGAGGCTGGGAGAAGATACAGCAAGGACAGCTGACCCCAACTGACCAAAGAGATATTCCATACCATATGACATTATGCTCAGCCTATAAAGCAGGGGAGGGGGAGAAAGATTGGAGTGATGGTATTTGTCTTCCCAAGTAACCATGGTGCATGATGAACGAATTCCTTATTTTGCTTTGCTTGTGTGTACAGCTTTTACTTTCCCTATTAAACTGTCTATATGTCAACTCATGAATTTTCTCCTTTTAACTCTTCAATTCTCTCCCACTGGTGGGGGAGTAAATGAGCGGCTGTGTGGGTCTTGGTGGCTGGCTGGGGTTTAAATCATAATACAGAGCCAAGGAAAATCACTGTTTTCGCTAATGCCACCCACAGCACTGTTATAGCTTATACCTTGAAAATCCCTCCAATTTATATGCAGGTTTTCTCTTCAAATTTAGGAGATGCAGCTCAAAATAAAGAAACTGAAGCTAGAAATGAAGCTGCAGCTTCATTGCCATTGCCTCCGACTGTTGACAGTCTCATTGTTCAGCAAATCCCTCAAGCAGGGCCCAGCCACCCTCTAGTCCACCCAGGGCTAATTTGAGCGCTCAAGCTCCACACATTACTCCCCATCTCATACCTCACTGCAGTTTCCTATAAGCCTACTCCTTCTTCCTCTGGTTTGGTGGATTCCAATTTAAATTTTAGAGTAACTCAGGGGCTTCAGCAAAATAGCCTGTGTTGTGGGGAGTTGCTGAGTTGACAGCTGCTTTCCTTTCCCATTGTGGCAGAGGATCAAGCACTCAGGAAGCAGCTAATGCTGGACAGCTCTCTGCTTCCCCACTGGACCACTCCCTTCGAAGTAATGCCTATGGACAACTATTCTGGTTGATTCTCCTCTGAGTACATCAGAAACTATCAGTATATGAGGTATCAGCTAGGGTCCATCTGCGGTCCATCCAGCGGCACGGCACGCTGGACTCCCATTTCAATTTTGACAAGCCATGATATGCAGAAAATGGAGTACAGCACATGGAATAAAAGGGTTACATTCTGACTGCAGCTGTACAAATCAAGATGAAGGATGTTTGCATAATTCATGGTCTTTGTGATACGCACTTACTCCACTTCACATATTTGCCAGGTCTGGCACACAACAAAGTGCATATCAAGCTACAAATCTCATCCTAGAGGCCAAAATAAACTGCCTAGGGTTGCACTGCTATTACTTTTTCACCACTTCTTGCTTCTCTCCAACCTATACACTTACTTTCTTATCAGCTTTGAGCTTGTTACAGCAAGAACTTATTCTACCCTCCTCCTGTCTTAATGACAGCACATCAGAGAATGTCAAAATCCTGTATTAGGCTTTATTCTTTTATATAAACATTAACATTTCTCAAACAGATTAGTTAAAAATACAGATTTAAACAAGAATTTTTGCAATTGCAATGAGTTATAAAAAACAACAGATTATTTTACAGATTGTTACAAGTGCTTTACAAAGGTGCAGAGTGAAGGCCAGTGGCAGGGAACCAACCTCAAGTGCAAAATGGACACGATACCCTCACCACGGGCATAGCGCTCAGATACACAGCCAAAAAAAAACCCCAAACAACAATAAACAAACCAAAAAACAGACAAACAAAAAAACCCCGAGCCATGTGAAACTATGCTCTTGGGATGCTCACCGGGCAAGCAAACACAGACCCTATGACAGAGAAGACTCATGAGACCAAGCTACCAGGATACTTAAGGTTACATCTCTGAGATCAGCCATAAGATGTTGTTTCTTGGAAAGTAAGGAACATGTTTTACAACAGTGTATTTCTCTTTTGTCAGACAAAATATTGCTGTAAATTCTAAAATACTTATGAATGTGGATACTTAAGAACTTGGGGCATAAATCCAGTGTGGATCTCACAATGCCCGAAGTGAAGAAAGGATACAAGACCCAAGTGTCCTTCTAAAGCAGTTGGCACCCCTCATACAGGAGGGACCTCCATATCCCATTATCATCCCTAAAACCTTGGAAAGACTTTGGCAAAAGGAAGACAACGCAAGTGGATCTGATTACACGCAATATTCCTGCAGCCCATGATCTGAGAGTTGTGCAGCCCAAAGCTTATGCAATGCCCACATATTTCACTAAATGCAATGTGTCCTCTCTCCTTGGCCAATACATCTTCACACCCACCTTGGAATACATACCACATGCTTCAGATTCTTGGAAGTTTTTGAGATCCTTCCACCACACCTACCTCACCTAGGTATCAGTCCTTCCCACCTATCTTTCTTCTATTCCACCTCTAAAGATAAAATCTATGCCCTGATCTGTTTTGAACTAAAGTTTTCCAGCTGTTAGCAAATCAAGGGTAAATTGAACTGTCTGAAAACCACGAGATAAAACTGTGATGCATTATATTAAAAAAAAGTCCACTACTTTATGCCTGACATCTTCCTGATGTATAAATGTTCCCTACCCAGAGAATCTCCCTGTTAGACAAAACGGCACAGACATTAGAGGAATCCTTTTTCCAAAGGAGGGCCAGAATAAAGGGCAGCTCTAGAGATAAAGTCTCATAATAAAGAAATAAAAGCTTCTTCTCTTGGAATCATTGTAGAGGGCAGCACATTCAAGAGATTTTATTTATAGGAAACCCAGTGAAACCCATAGAACATCCACACTGACTTCCCTGAGCTCCTCAGATCCAGGTACACTGGGGACCCTGCAGAAGCCTTTCAAGTTGGGTTACTCTCAATAGAGAGCTTTTGGCAAGTTCCTGCAAATTCATTTTCATGATCAGTGAGAAGAGGATCAAAGGGCAAACCTTCAGCATATGCTTAGAGAAGAGACAAGACTCTGAAGAAAAAGGAGTTGGGGGGCAGGGGGAAAGGTCTTCATTTCTACCGTTTTCGAATGTTTCATGTTATTCCTTTGGGGTATGGGCACTACATCAAAACCAACCCCTCCATCTGATCTACCCCAGCTGCCTCCTGCATAGTCTCATGACAACATTGAAACCCCGGGCTCATCACTCCCTGCATGCCTAGCCCAGGGTTCAGTGCTTTGGAGAGGGGAGGCTGGCTTCTCATTAGCAAAGGCTGGGAGATGGCATTATGTCAGCACGTCAGCATTCTGGGAGCATGCAGTCACTCGTGCACATCCCAGATTTCTGATAGCAGAGGAGGGAGTTTCTTGTCCTGCAGCCGAAGGGCAAACACCTGTTCAGAGTGGACACTGCTTAGTGTCCGAAGACTGACCAGCTTCATTAACATCCGTGGAAACATCAGGCGGTCCTGCAGAGTCAGACAAACAGACAGCTGTTAGTAAATTCACACTAAAACTTTAAAAAAGGAAAAAAAAAATACCACAACAGATGATGTATTGTAATGACAATCCTGACTTCCTCTAAACCCAGCATTCACCAGGAGGCTTCAGTGAGGAGGAACACAAATAGCACACAATGTCCCAAAACTCCAGACTTTCCATACTGGTTAAACTATGGAACATGACACAGGACAGCAGGCTGCGACAGCACAGAAATCCTGCATTTCCAGTTGCCATCAAAGAGCCACAGAAGGGATGAGCATGACAGTACAGGCAGCAAGAGACCTGTTACAAACAGTATGGCAGGAACTGTGTCTGCATAAACACAAAATCAGCTCTCATCATCGCTGGAGATGTTCTGGTCAGGCACTTACATTTGGTCTGTTGATACAAATGTAAGAATGAAGAGCTTCCACATAGGTGTGCTGCAGCCTCTCCACCAAGGACTGGTCCTGCACATTCGGTCGGTCTGCCAAAAAGCAGGTTAGAAGTAAGGAGATTGCCACAGGCAGCTTCAATGGACTTAACATCCCTATCTAACCCAACTCCTTCATACAGTCTCTTCCCAAAACCTCCCTAGCATGCACCCAGCACAGCTGGGAGGTATACCCAAGATTGTAGCAGCTATGTCAATTGTCTGTGACTGTTCTTTCTCAGTGATGTCTACTGCACATTGGGTATCCGATCTAATTACTAAAGAGGTGGAAGTTTAGAGACCAAACACACCTACATACTGCTGTTTGGTCTCACATTCCTGTCACAAAAGAAATGAGAAACTGTCTATTCAAGAGTGATTGGGAAAGTCTCTGCAGCAGGTGAACCAGTTAGAAAACAGGAACAAAGAAAAAAAGTAATTAATCATTCAGGTCACAAGACAGAAGAATGCAAGTGGCTTCTTGGCAAAGCTCTGTCCTGGCCCAGAGCAATACTGTCTCATGTCCAGAGTATCTTCACTTGCCCGCTAGATGTCACTCATGCTGTGGGACCTGCATCACACCAGAGAGGTGCCAAGGACATTAAGGGGACAATTAAATAGCAATTTCTAAACAAGGAAGATAAATACTGGCCAATTTTTCTATACACTTTTCCAGCAGTGGGGAATTTACTTTCTTCTGGAAGTGGCACTATAGAATTCAGAATATAATGAATAACATGCTCCCTTTATTACTGAACTCTATACAACCTCAATTACTCCTCTTCTGCTTGTGATGTTCCTTAACTCTACTTTCTTTGCCCTCTGACTCACTACTGCAGCTCCTCAGATCTCCCTGGCTTTTTACCTGCAGAGAAAATGTTGATGGCAATTAAAAGTGCATATTCAGCATCATTAAGCTGTAGCTCATTCATTCCCTTTGAAAACTCAAAGATGGGGTTAATGAACTCAAACTGCAGACCTGAAATGAAGAGAAGAGAACAAGGTGAGGCAGTAACAATTGTCTCCTTTCTCTCCCTAGTCCTCTCTCATGGAACAAGCTGCAAGAAACCCACTGCAGTACACCAGGGAGTGGGGAAGACAGGCAGGCAGGGAAAAACCCTTACCTTATGTTCCAATGAAACCTCCCTTTACATCCACTGCTGGTGAACACAAACAAAAGTGGCTGAGGAGTGGGGTCCTACCTACAAAACTATGCTATTTCTGGATTTTCCTAGAGCCTTTAATGCCCCATAGCACATCACTAGGCAACAGCTGAAGGAACGCAACATCATTTATCAGATAAGTTCATCAAAAAGTCAGAAGGCTACAAGTACAACATCTACACTTTCAACTCTGACACCATCACCTTCTTCACATCCAGTAGCTCTCATGCTTTCAGCGAAAGCTTTAATACCGTGATCCAGATTCATCTGAAGTCTGTCTGAGCTGAAAACACACAGTTTCCAAGAACTCTGAACTACGCCATTTCCTTCAGCTCAAAAAGCTGGGAGAGCTGAGGCATAGCCTGTCTTAGGCTTCCAATCACCTCCTTTGATAAATGCAGTCAGGCAGAAATGCACTGATATTTACTGCCATAACATACAGAGAACACTGTCAAATCAGATCTTTTTGTGCTATGTAATCATGCTGAAAACTCCATGCCTTTCCCCCAAAATAGCATCCAAGTTTCTAATTTCCTGCAGTACAACTGCATCAGAAAAGAAGAAACAAAATGGAGGGAATCTTTCTGGCTGCCTACTTTTTGCCTTCCTAACAACCTGAAAAAAAGGCTACCAGGAAGAGTGTTGAAAAGAAAAAGTTGTATATAAAAGCCACCTCAAGTATAAATGGTTAAAGAGCTACTCAAAGAATAATTAAAAAAGAAAAAAAAAAATCACATGAAGGTCAGCTGAAGTCTTGCTTTTAGAAATGCTGAAGATACACACTTCCTGTTACTTCATCTGAAATTACAGACACTCATAGCTCCTGAAAAAATAGACTTCAAAAATCACACCACCACAGACCAACATACACTGGGATGATAAAACATCTAAAGCCATGTGTGGGGATCTTCAGTGCACAGTATAGACTTCATATTAAGTGAAATGTAATCACATTAATGTCCTCACTCGAGGTGTGTATCCAGGTTAGCAAGTGGTATACTTGCAAAAGAGAAAAGACTGTGATTTGAAACGCTATGATCTGATACAGCTCTATGACCACACCAGCAAGGAAGTTCACACCAGCTGCTAGCCCTAGGTGGACATTTCCTATTAGATTTTAATTTTTTAAGAGTCCAAATTTTCCCAAGCAAGTTCACACCTGGAAGAAGACATGAACTGAACTAGTAACACATATTAAAAGCAAAAAATATATGGTTTTTGGGGCTATTGGTCTGGTCCTCTTGTAAGGTGCTCATCTGATCCCATATACTATTTCCAGCACTCCACATTAAAAAGGAAAATATGCAAGATCACAAGACATAGGGAAGGAAGAAACACCTGTCTAATGCACCACCTGCTTTGGCGAAGTCATCCCGATTATAGCTCAGGTCCTTAAGAAAGGTGATGCTCTCAATCTCTGGATTATAGCGCCGAGATGTCTCCAGCAACATCACCTGAAACCAGAAATAGATATACTAGATTTGAAGACAGGAAAGAATGTTACAATGTCAATAATCCACTGAGTATTAAGAGTATCTCTGAAAAAAAAAAACAAAAACCTCTCCAGCTTTTCTCAGAGTGCTTAAAAATTCCAGGATAAATTCTGCTGCACACTTTGTGGTGTCTGCTTCTGGGAAAGGGGAAGTTCCTGCTTACCACTATCAAGGCACTTGTCTCATTCTCCTCCACGACCCTTTGCCTCCTCCCTGACCCTGGCACTGCAGTAATGGTCTCATAGTTGAGGTCCTTCAGTCCACCATACCAAAAAAAGGGATGGAACTAGTTCTCCATGTGGGTAACTCCAAATTCTTTCATCTCTGCTACTAAGTATTGTGGTGGAGCCAAACTCTCACCTCTATGGTAGATGTCTTCAATAAAGCAATCTGATCTTCCCTGGTGAGCTCCAGGAAGCCAGGCAGTTGCTTGGCAAAGTCCACAATCTCTTGCACAGAGATAATTGCAAGTTCTGTAAAGTGAGCAAAACGCTGCTGCCTCGCTTCACGGTTATTAGGGTCAGGAATCTGGGGCCACGGCTGTGGGAATGGGAAGAGACAGCATATATAGATATATATAGATATACAGAGACACAGTGAGAGGGAGACAAAGAGAGAGGGAGAGAGAAGTGTATGTGAAGGATTAAGCCGGGACACAAAGATGAAATGATAAAATGAACAATGAAAAAAAATGAAACAACATCAGAACATCATCTTTTGCTATTCTTTACAAAGCTTTAGTCCACAGATGCAATGCCTGAAGGATCTCTATTCTCCCAAATATTTCACCCAAAACCCAACTCCCCAAAATTCAATTTTTCTTAATTTTGATAAACTTGTAGATTTTTTACCGTCACTTTGAGCCTGTCTGTGAATGAGCGCTGATTGCACTGCTGCTGAGCGGCCACAAGCTTTTTTATCATGTTCAGCTGTTCCGGTGTTAGTTTGTGGGAAGGGCTTGGCGGATTCGGAGGGTTTGGACGCACCACAACTGTCCGAGCCTGATCATCTTCCTGCTTCTTCAGTTTCTTCAGTCGGATCTGTTCTTCAGACAGAACATCTAAAGCAGGAATAGCCTGTGATCAATTGTAGAAGCACACTGGAAACTACACTAAACACAAGGTAGCGTGCTGTGGGGATGGAGAGGTGGAGATCACAGCTGCCTGTATCTGGCATAGCAGAATGTACATAACACAGCAGCATGATACCATCATTTGTTTCTCCCTCTGTTCACGCTTTAAATTGTTCCATTACCTTTCTTCTAATCATACCGTCATGCAAAGTGTTCACAAAGGGCAGAAGCTCCTTTCATGATGCTCTGCAGATCTCAGGAAAACAACAGTGACTTTCCCCATTGAGCAATTCCCTAAATCGTCGTGTTATAACAGATTCCAGCAAGTGCTCCTTTCACACGCCATGGTGCATCCACTGTATTTTATACTATCCTGCTGTTATGCCTTATTCCAATATTGTTAATTTAACAGCTTGTGTCATTTCACCTTCCTCTTCAAAGGTCAGAGCCAGTCCTGGATGGAGTTTGAGAGTGAAAGGATAATTTGCTATACAGGCTGCAAACTGCAGAGCAGTAACATACTGCAAGACGAAGAGTGAAAGACCAGCTTTCCATAAAATGTACTAAGGACCAGCACAGCTCCTTCAGGAATAGGGCTAGAAGTCTTCTTCAGTCATTGAGTCAAATGAGATGTCATTTGGATGTAACATTGTAAGGAACTGAGCAAATCAAAAGCATCAGATTTATTGGGGGCTAATGGTGTCCACCTGTCAGAGAAAGGGAAGCACATCTTCACTCATAGGCTTATCAACCTGTGAAGAGGGATTTGAACTAAAGTTGCCCAGAGAGGTGACATTATAGAGGGGGTCTGCTACAAGGTCATCTGACCAGAAAACTGAGTGGAGCAGGCCCTCTACAGACAGATGGGAGTGGCCTCAAATTCACAAGCTGTGGGGTCCTGTAGGGAGATTTCAACCACCCCAATATCTGTAGGAGAGACAACATAGCAGGGAATAAGCAATCCAGGAGGTTCCTCTAATGTGTTGATGATAACTGCCTTCTCCAAGTGATAGAGGAGCCAAAGAGCAGAGGTGCTTTGATGGACCTTGCTCTTACCAAGGAGGGCCTGCTGGAGAATGTGAATCTCAAGGGCAGCCTGGACTGCAGGTGATCATGAAATGGTGAATTTCAAGATCCTTGGGGCAACAAGGAGGGAGCATAGCAAGCTCACTGGGCTGGATTTCAGGAGAGGAGACTTTGGACTCTTCAAGGATCTGCTCAGTAAAGTACTATAGGATAAAATGCTGGAGGAAACAGAAAGCCCAAGAAAGCTGTCTAATATTTAAGGATCACCTCCTCCAAGCTCAGGAGCGATGCATTTCTAAACTGCAATGGCATGGATTTAACCGATAGATCATTTGGTGTATAAGAGATTGGCCGGGTGGTTGCATTCAAAGAGTTGTGGTCAATGGCTCAATGTCCAAGTGGAAAGCAGTGACGAGTGGCATTCCTCAGGGTTGGTACTGGGGCTGGCACTGTGTCATACCGTACTGGGAATGTCTATGTCAGTGACACGGACAGTGGGACTGAGCACACCCTCAGCAAGTTTGCCGATGACACCAAGCTGTGTGGTTGTGGTTTACACCCTGGAGGGAAGGGATGCCATCCAGAGGGACCTTGACAGGTTTGAGAAGTGGGCCTGTCAAACCTTATGAAGTTCAACAAGGACAAGTGCAAGATCCTGCGCATGGGTCAGGGCAATGCCAGGCACAAATGGAGGCAAGGCAGAGACTGGATTGAAAGCAGCCCTAAGGACTGAGGGTGATTCTATGAACTGAAGAATTCACTGACGTGAATGTAGAGAAGATTTGTTGTTTCTTTAAGCCCAAGCTGCAAAAACTATCTGAAATCTACATCCAAAAAATAAAAGGAAACTAGCAGATATACCTGGATTCAAGGGTTATCTTCCAGACAATCATCCTATGAGTTAATGATGAACAACAAGAAGCAGAAAAGGGACTGTCTGGGAAAAAACCTGTGCGTCTTCAGGAACAAAGATAAATAAACAAAGCTTGACTTACAAACAACATTTTAAAAGTGCTGAAAGATTCTTTGTCCATTTTTTAATGCACAGCTAACAAGGACACATAGCTGCTACACAGGAAAGCAGGGCCCAAAACTGAACAATTACATACTTGCGCTTCTTAAACGAACCATGTTAAAAACGAAGACAAGAACTGGAGAATTACTGAGAGAGAGTACTCTGGGATTGGAAGAACAGACAAAGAACATAACGCTTTCAAGCTGAGAATTTATCCCTGAACTCTAACAGAGAAGATGCATGCACAGGTAGATGCACACACAAAATTTACAATTCTAACAGCAAAGACATTCAATACAATTACCAAAATAAGGGGGACCTTATTAAGATTAGAGAGTGCTACTCACAGTGTTGGTTTAAGAATGCAAGTAATTAATCCAAGTGATTACAATTCCTCATCTTGGGACTCAGATGCACAAAAAAATTTATAACTGGTACCTTGTTACTTGGCTATTACTGAGTCTTGAAAACTGCCTATGTGCAAGCTTCTGCACCATGCTAAATTCAAAGCAATCTAACTTACTTGGTTTGCCAGGAAGGAACTATTTAACCTCATAGTTGACACTGGCTTAAGAACAATAAACTGGCCATGAATAACTTCAGTCTGGGAATTAGAAGAATGTTTCCAGCAATTACTAGGGGGAAGTTCTGGAATGACTTTCCAAGGGAAACAGCTGGAGGAAAAAGCCCTCAGTTTCTGTCAAAATTAACATGGCAAATTTGCAGTGGGGATTACAGCATTGACAAGAATTGCCAAGCTCTTAATAATAACACTTTTGACCTAATTTTCCTGAGCTGTCTTCAACACAAGACAATGAGTAAATACAGAAACATACTGAGGCTCTCTCTATCTACCTGCAACAAAAGAGAAGCAAACTGAACAGGCAGTTTTACTACATCACTTTTCAAATATATCTGTTTTGTAGCTCTCAGGAACAGGGGCAAATGAGGTAAACATAGCATATGTAATGCTGATACAAACCAGTGAGACAGATATCGATGTGCTGTATTTCATGCTGGAAAAACCAAACAGCATGTTTCCTTGGTGTAGCATTATTTTATACGATGTTTCTGAAACACCCCCTGTTCCTCACTGTTCTGGGCACTGGATGTCAGAAAAGGAGACTTCAGACACGTCAAACATTAATCAAGCATCCATTCAGTCAGTCTTGGCCACCAAAGGGATGAAGCTTGGATGCCTTGGCCAAGGAGAGCTGTTCCTGACATGTGAGCAGAAACACTGGTGAATATTCAGGAACAACAGCCTTATCACTTGTGTGAGAAAAATAGCAGATTTCACTAAGGAGAGCAATGAGATCAGCTCTTGCACAAACACAGCTGCAGTACTGTGGTGCTGCCCTTGACCTCTGTCGCAAGCTCACAGTAGGAGGCAAAGGAAAGTGCCTGTTATTCAAGGAGCATGGTGACCAATCCTGCAGTCCTGATCACAGGACAGACAGAAGCCTGAGTTTACTGATACACTTGACAGCCTCCTGAAGAATGTGGAAGTCCTTCCTCTGCTCTCACAGTCCACAAGTTCTTACAAGGAATAAAGCAAGGCTGGGGCTCTCAGCACACCAGTGGTGTTCCACTAACAGCCCCACCTCCCCATGTGATCCCTGCTAAGCTCTCAGTGACTTCCCACACACATTCCATCACACAGCCTGCGCGGCTTACGTAGCCCCTCCTTCCCAAGCATTCACACTGCCCCCCGCTTTACACCCATTGCCCCCCCAGCCTGCTCCCACACGCCTCCTGTCCCAACACCACCATGCCCCCATGCACCATTTCCTGCACTCACACTGCTCCCTCATGCCCGCCTCCTGGCACTTGCGCAGCCGGCACTCCTGGCACTTGCGACGCATGTACATGTCCATCTCGCACTTGCCGCCGTTCTTGCAGACGTACTGCGCTCCCTTGATGACGCTGCGGCGGAAGAAGCCCTTGCAGCCTTCACAGCTCAGCACGTTGTAGTGGAAGCCAGAGGCCTTGTCCCCACACACACTGCACACTTCATTTCCCAGCATCTTAGGGGCTGGGCCCTTCTTCCGCTTCAAGGGGGGATTTTCTACTGGAATGAATAATACCCAGGGGAAAACAAACAAACAAACAAAAAAAAAACCAACCCACACATGAAGGAAGCATGTTTGCAGCTGACTGCCACATTCCTTAAAATAACCAATATCCTCACTCCCACCATCTCCCAAACACATGGATAAAAAGATCAAGTCTTCTGTTTCACACATTCCCCTTCTGGACAAGCATATCTTCTGCAACAAACTACTGACATAATCCCCAAGGTTTCACCTCAAATATATAAACAAATATAGCTTCACACTTGTTCCTCTCCAAAGCGGAGCGGAAAAGCCAAAACACGTTCAGGCCAGATACTCTTCTGCACTTTCCAGTTACAGTTACGTTCCCAATGAGAGACAGACCTACAAAAAAGTTGAGCTGAAATCCAAGACTGTGAAGAAAGTTTCTTCAGAACTCACCTCCAGTTCTTCTAGTTCTATTCTCTGCCATACTCATGCACAAGAATAAGGAAAAATGGTTCATCAACCTAATTGTGACAAAGAAACCATGCTGAAACTATGACCCTATCAAAAGCAGACTGAGCAGGCAATCCCTGTAACTGGAACACTTGGGGAAACTCTAGAGACAAAATACAGCACCTTTTGCAGTGTATACACAGGCAAGCAGCACACTACCCAAGCTCTGTGAGCCTTTGGAACCCCAAAGCCACCATTTCTTCTTCAAGAAGAATGCTCCCTGCTCATAAAACTGAAACACACTCATAGTGACAGTTCACTTACTAAACCTTGTTATTCTATCTGAAACACAGGCCTGTACTACTGCTTTGCATTTCAGATGGTCTTATGCAGCAGCTCCCAGCTCTTCCTACATCATTCTGACAGATCTTAATATTAGCAGCAACTCTGCATTCTGAAAACATCTTTGGTTTTCTTCAATTCATTAGTAGGCATTCCAGCCTACTAACTATCTCTCCTTTCATTCCATATAACTCTAGACAGGCCGACATCTAACATTCTACACAGCTCACAGTGCAGGTATTTTTCTGTATGTCAAATATTATAGATTCTTCTATGGCAGCTGTTCATAAAGATTACAAGCAACATGTCTTAATAAGTCTCCAGATTATGTTTAGATATGCCTGGAGAGCCTTTCCACTGGAATTAATGCATATAGATTGGTTTGCAGGACAAGGCTCACACATTTCCTGATCAGCATCAGGTTTACAATTGCATGTCTCATTTTTGTACTTACTATTCTAATACTTCTGACCCTTACTCTCGTTTACACTTACTATTCTGCTCAAGTTCCTGAAATGGTAAACCATTTTAGGTCTGTCTCAGAAATTATTATTAGTGTTCCTCACTACATATTAGTTTTCAGTTATAAGTATCTTGGTGTTGATTTTCAATCCCACTGACTTTACAGAGGCCTGGAGGTCATTCATTTCAGCCTGCACTTCTCACTGGACAGCAAGAAAATGTCATCAGAAAGGTTAAATTTCTGATATTCTCCTTTCGTATTTCACTCACACAACATATTACCAATTATTTCTCCTCACACGATATATTACCAAGAAGAAATTATGCAACCTCTACAGTTATTTCAGATCATTTAGTATAAATATATGCAATGGCAGACTAACCAGTATAACAACTTTTCCAAAGCCTTAAGTGATGTTCACTTGCTTCTGTGGAACAACAGAGTAATCCAATGACTTCTACAGATGAATCTATCCACCTTGTGGATTTCTTAGCTGCCTTGAAGATGTTACATAAACATTTTATTACCTTTTCTATGACTGGTTTATTGAGACAAATAAGTTTATTCTTTGATCTATGCAAATTATTTTCCATCTCTGAACACTAAGCATTTTTAGTTATACAGCTGATTATTGTAATTTTCTGTAGTTAAAGATAACACAAAAATAGCATACGGTACATCAAGCATGAATGCCATCTCTGAACTTTCAGCTCTTATTAGGGTCCTCCTTTGGAACAAACCCTATTTAATCTTTTTTTTCCACATTTTGTGACTTTTTTCCTTGCATTTTTCTATTTTATCATTTCTTTGCACCACCTGTCCTTGTTGGATTGTCACCTGTAGTGCAACTTTATTGCTCAGCAGCTTTTGATAAGGCTAACAAAAATAAATTCACTTTACTGCCATGAACCAAGACTCTAAAAGGTCAAATAAGCAAAATATTTATCACCTAGATAAACCCAGTTGTCTTCAAATATCAATAACTGATTCTATTCTTAGACATTATCTCTGAGTGCCTCAGGCACATCAGAACTTGCCCTAAAATTTTGCCAACTATCAATTCTGCTTGCAGCTGAAAGAATAGATAGCCTTTAGCTTGCATGGATTTAGTAAGAATTTTTCCGTACCTGCATGCTCAGGGGGGTTCTCTGAACCAGGGAAGAGCGAAAGCCCTTCCTCCTCCATCTCAAATACACTTGCCACCCTCTTCCCATGATCTTGTGTGCTGAGTTGAGTGGGACCCATGGAGGCCACACAGGAATTTCACTGTAATCTCATCGCTGCAGCATTGTTTCTGCCAAGCAAGGTGCTGTAGGCGTCTTTCTTCAAGGTCTTTAATTTTTGTCTGCTACTCAAAGTCAGAAAGGAAGTACCTGTGGAAAAAACAAACAGATGCAAAAGAGGCAAGAGTTCAACTACTGAGATATTAATTTCCAAAATCTATTAAGGGCTGCACCACAAGCAAGCTTCAAGATTTCATTTCCTTAATCAGCTTTGTTTTATCAATGTTTATACTCTTGAAACACAGGATTTGAACAAACTGTGGTGAAAGGTACAAGATTAGCACATCCAGGTGCAAAACTATTGCCAAAAGATTTATCAAAGCATAAAAAGTCTTCACTACTGCTAACACCACCAGGCCACTTCAGCCCTGACCTCTCCAAGTGTGTAAGAGGGAAATTCCAGACTTTATAACCAGTGGCCTTTGTTAAAGCTTCTAGTAATAAACAAATAGCTCATTGCTGCCAGCTGCCGTGGATTTTGTGGCACATATTGCAAAGCATATAGGAAACTGTACAAGATATTTTTGATATAATTATTTAGCAGAGACTACAGACACTAAAGTTCCCTATTACTATCAATAGCCAAAGACTGTGAGAAATCTTTGATACATCATCAATCTAAGATGATAAATCCTCCCTTCACTTACAGGAAGAAATTGAAAGCCAGCATCATACCTATAGCAAATGACCATGATGCCACTCTCAGGAAATAGATTCACCACCAACCTACTGAGGATAGCCTTTTCTGGAACTTAGAAACCATACTGAAAAGCATCTTCACTATACAGCCTGAACTCCACAGAACCTGAAACTGCAGAGCAAATCCAATCACTTCTTTCAAAAATCTCCACCTGCACAGAAAAAGGCCCTACTGGTTTGACTACACAGACTCAATGAAACTGATGCAAACTCCTAATGTAAACACCCCTAATCTGATTGAACATGCATTTGATCAGTTGATCTTAACTCAGTGATTTACCAATGCAAGCTAAAGAGATTAACTGATTTAAAAAGCAACTACGTGAAAGGCCTGTAAGAGTTTAACTTGAGTGACTGAGCTCACGACTGGAAGCCTGTCACTCTGAAAGACAAGAGGTGACAGAAAGCTCTGCAGCAGCTCAGATACAAAAGTATCAGATAATTAGGGGTATGCCTCACACACTGCATTGCTGACTATTAAGAGGTAGAGGACCCACTGTCTAACATCCCTTCTTCCCTCCTAGATGTTTGGACCAGACCATGAAACTTTTCTTAGAATGCCAAAGACAAGGATGAAAGCAATGTTTCCACAAACCAACCCTCTCCCAGTACTCTAAAGCAGTCATTAAGTATAAAAGCAAGTCACACTGTCAAGCCTGATGAGCTCCTGCCATCTCCCATTACACTGTGGATGCAGGTGTTAAAACCCACAGGGCACATTAATTCACGTGACCTTTGTAAATAGAGCCTCAGACTGTATAATCAATTCAGACCTCCCTCCTCCCTTTTGGTGCATGCAGCCACTGAATTGCTGGAGAAAGAAAGAGACTATCTATGATAAAACCAATGACAACAAATATGAAACTCAAAGCCATATAAAGGAAGAAATCCTGCTGTGGCAGGCTACAAATGTAATTTGCAACCAATTCAAAGAGACTCATGGTCCTTAGAGAAACAACCAATTTTTTTTTTAAAGTCTTCCCAGAAAATCCTGCAGCAGCCGAAAATCTTGCAGAGAGGTACAGAACATCAGATGGAGACAGGAACTTCACTGAAACAAACCCAATCCCGACTTGTATTCCCAGTCCTACAAAAGCTCCTCACTGATGCCACTATCAGGTGTCTCTGGATATGTTTGAGCATGAAACAAGGTAAGCATACTGCCCCTGTGCATCTCCACATTCCTTTAAACCATGCAACACACTAACTCAAAGATTATTGTGCAGAATGAATCACCAGCAGCAATACCACAGCAATTTTTCAAAGGAAGAGTTTGATCCACCAGCTGAGGAACTGAGTGACAGTGCTCAGGCCCCACTGCCTTCAGTTCAGTGACCCAGTTTTACTGCATCCTAGCCACAGTGGCAATGTATTCCAGAAAAAAACCCAGGAGGGTACAGTTTGATGAAATTTCAAAACTGTGTGATCCACACAACCCTGACTGACATTGCAAAAGTGAAACTTGCTGTCAACAAGACATCTGGAGCCCAAACGGGTGTGTCTAAGAGACTGCAGACATCCTGAGAAGTCTGCAGCTACCAATAGGGAAGGGAGTATAAATCCACGTGTGTATCTGAGACACAGCAAGGGGTAAGGCCTACCAGCAACTGTGTTCGTGCTGTAAAACAAACCTACGTGTTCCTGCTTCATGCACCAGCCTCCAGCCTTCCCAAAATAGAATGGGCCAGATAGGAAAGGTTGTTCATTTTCTCTGCTCCTAAGACACAGTGTCTTTTGGTTTTGTAGGTGCAGTAACAGTTGCAGGCTGTGAAAAACTGATCTAACTACAAACAGCAGCACTCTGGTGCTAGGTAAAGAAACCCAAACTACCATTTTCCACACAGGCACACAAGTGAGAAGTTGTATGACTAGACCCAGGACTTAATTTTCAAAGAAATGCAGGAGGATTGTTTTCAAATGACAAGAAATCTCATCAAGTTTTGTACTAAGAATCATGTTATTAGAGATTCACATCTTTCAATTTGCATCACCACTTCAACTAAAAATGCAGAAAGGTGATGCAAGCCATAACTGCAAGAGGAAACACTGTCTTCTTGACATAATCTGCTGTGCTGCCTCCCACTGTCTATCTCAGCTCCTTCAGTTTTAGAACCAGGACTGGCCAACTGACAAGAAATTAAGTAATAACTTCTAATGCAGAATCTTGAACAGAGGAACCTGATGACCAGACATATTCCAATGAGGAAACACGTGGAGATGAAAGGGTGCGGGAAACAATTTTCTGCCAGCCCTTGCCATCCATGTATCAAATATGACACTAAACACTTCTGAAATGTGTTGCCACCAGCCTTGCCCTACTCTAATTCTTCCTTCTCCCCTTCTTTTCTGAGACAACTGAACAACACAGATACTGATGGTCTCCAGGTCAGCACTCTTGCATCAGAAAGTACTGCCTTTTTCAGAGACTAAGGATGGCAGCCCTGGCTCTTGCACCTCATGCTAGATGCCAGAAACATTCAGCACTTCCTCCAGCAACAGTCTCATCCCATTCTCTCAGCTGGAGTCCTCTTCCAAGCCAGATGACCTGTCATCAACAGACACAAAGCTACAGAATATACCCAACTATTGTCCAAAGTTCAATGAAGATAAATAAAGGAGATAGCATCGAGTAGCACAGCACATGAAGAAGCCAAATAAGCCAGATGTAGTTACTGTGATACTTCTGCTTAACACTGGTGTCCTCTCCCTGGTATTCCTTGTTTGGTGCCTTCTGTGAGAAATTTAATGATCAGGAATCAGAGCAGATGCAAGTATCTCTGAAGAAACTGCACTATGGAACACAGGAATAATCAGAGGAATAGTACAATGAGCCCTTTACCTCCAAATACTGAATGTTCAGATGAAACAGTAGATTTTTAAGAAGTTTGTTCAAGTCTCTGGGATCTTTCAAAACAGAATTTATTCATCACAGTCCTGGCCCTATAAATTATATTATCCAACAGTGTTCTGCTAAGGGAAAAATATATGGCTATGTTTCAGTTCAGTAATGAATCACAAGCATACAGCCGTTGCTGCGCAGCATGTCAGCATCAGCAGAAGAGACCTTACATTTGTATACATATGTTAACATGACTGTTCTTGCTGTGTGTCAACAGGACTGTGCCTTTGTGCATGGGCCTAATAGGCTGTTGGCAAACAAATGCATCTGACAGGAAGGGCTATCTTTCAGAGGTAACAAAGCAGAGACATAAATTGGTATTTTGGATTCTAAATGTATTCTAACATGCAGTACAAATGCCAGCCCCCAATGTGAGTCAACCTCTGAAAGCTCGGCCCACAGCAGCAATAATGGCCTCCAATGAAATCAACAACTTGCACAGTGACGGCGCTACCTTGGGTAGCAAATGCTGGCTGCAGATCTAAACAGCCAAGAAAAAAATCCACCTGTTGGACTGAGATTTTACAGGACACTACAACACCAGCACAGAAGGAAGCCCCTTGGGAGACACCGCTGTTCCAATTCTTTCATAGGGAGTAAACGTATTTTGTGACTCAATGCTCTTCCTATACTGTGTCTGGTGTAGCAGCCAGTGGATTTTCACAAATCTTCCCTAGGATCTTGGTACTACCTTGTAGCTGTCTCAGAGAAACAAAGATTATTCCCAGCTCATGTTGGCTCATTCTTCTTCATTCCCTCTGCATCATCACATTTCTCTAGAAATGCTGGAACAGATAGAGGGGCTGTGAGCGGGGCAAAAGTACACATATAACAAGTTTCAATTAGGAAAAAGTTGAAAGAGACACTTTTACCTTTCAAGACAGAAAAAGAATCTGTCACTTTGAAAATTAAGTAATATTACATGTGAAAACTGTTAAAATTTATGAGGAAAAACAATCACCTTCAGGTTGACAACAGGAGGGACAAAACATGAAAATGCAGGGTGTGCAAAGCAGTGCAACAGGAAACCATAAAAGAATGATTTTGAACAGTATGTTTACGAAGAATGAAAAAAACAGTTCTGCAACTCTCAGGGAAAAGACTAGCTCTGTGCTCCTGCTGTAAATCCCTCTCTATAGAGAACAGAAGGGACACAGTTTGAAACCACATTATCCATTTTGATCTCTCAGAAGCATAAAGACAACCACAAACTGGAAGGAGTCTGTAAGCCACCATCAGTCACAAGCTGATAAAGAAAAGCTTCGTCCTCCTGATTGCTTTCATTTGTTGTCCAGCTAAGCTTCAGCTGACCATGAGCAGCAGCCCAAGCTTGTAGCACTGGTCTGTGAGCCTTTGAAGTTGTTGCTACCTCTGAGTAGCAGAGGAGTCCTACAAGTCACTCCTGGCTGCGTAGCCTGCTTCCCAGGGATGGGCAGCTGCATTCTGGTCTCCTGCCCTCAGCTTAAGGGTCTTTTTCCCACCTCTCCCACCCTAGCTCTGAGTTTCAGAGCCTGTCTCCCCCACCCCCACCTTATTTGGCTTTTACTCCTGCTGCTGACCACCTCCTTTATTACCCATGGCTTTCCTGACTTCTGGCATGGCCTTTGCCCATGCATTTGTCTCATCCTTTGAACTGGGTTCTCACTGCAGCATCCAGCTCTCACTGGCTTTAGTCTGGTCTCAACACAAAGCATGCTGTCTCCTACCCAGGTCAGGTATGGAAACCATGGCAGAGTTCAGAGAACAATAGCAGAAGTGACTAACAACTGAACACATTAAAATAAACAAATGAGTGTCAATTGGTTGGAAAGAGTACTGGGAAGAGAAGCAGAGAGGTGTAACAATGGTGTTAGGCAGAAAAGTATTATTCTGAAAGATGGTATGTCTAAAAGGAATAGAAGAAAACTGAGGAAGGGAAAGTCAGGCTATTATAGAAAAACACTCTAAAGATGAGTCCTGGCAGACTGGAAAGAAGCATGCATAACTTTCCTTCCAAAATCAGACTTCATGCTACAACCAAAATGCAAAGAGGTCTGTTGGCATTTTTGAATCTGAACTTAATAGGACTTAGGCACTTTGCTCACACAGAATAGCTATTATAAACAAACAATGGCAGCAACAGAAGTTCCAAGCCAGTTCCACCCTACATCAGGCAAGAAAGAACACAGGACTGAAACAATTGAACAAACAGGTTAGCAAAGTGAATTAGGATCATAAAGCACAACTGTACCACCAAATAGAATACAATAATTCACAGAAAGAACAAGCCCAAAGTACTTTTGCTTTGCTCCACATAAAAAACCCAAACTCAGTCTTTGTCCATGATCTGCAGAGTACAAGATTGCTTTCCTACATAGTTTGTGGATCCCCCTGTTTTGGGAAGAGGGCTTCCCAAATTTTATATCAAATGATGGCAGAACATGCTGACTCCAGTCCCACATGGGAACGTACAGGCTCTGCAAAGCAACTCCTTGCCCCCAACAGCAACTCTTTTGCAAGTCAGCTCTCCTGTTCACATGCCTTATCCAGCAGCAGATGCTCCCTCCCCTCTCACCTGCCTCTCATTATACCTTGCCTGGTGAAGGTTGAGGTCCTGAGTTTACCCTTGCCTACCTCACAGTTTCTGCCTGATCAAAGAGTGCCATGTCAACACACGAAGCAAGAGGAAAAAGAGAGTATGTGTGACCACTTTCAGGGTGGGTAAGATCCTGAAATGGGATGTGCCTTTTTGTTTCCTCCCTCACTCTCTCCCGACTGCCAGATGTCCTTGATTCTGCAACTGAGAGGAGGAGAAAGAAGACAAGGTTACTGGAGTTCATTCACACTGTGCACAGAGCTGCTCTCGCCTCTCTTCCTGTTTGCAAGGAAGTATCGGTCCCTCTAAAAAAGGGAGGGAGAAAGAGGCAGACAAGTGGATAGCAGGAAAGGGAGAAGGAGAGGGAAGGGAGGAGAGAAAGGAGAGGGGGGCAGGGAGAGGGAGGGAGAGTGGGAGGGAGATTATGGTAAGACAATAGACTTTTTCCTGGAAATGAATAACAAGTGATATCAGGAATGATGTGGCCACCTTGCTGCCATGAAATTCCTTTAAAAGGCCATTGACACAAGTTTCCTTGAACCCTGGAAAACAACATAAACCCTATCTGGGTAACAAATCTCCAGCCCATTCTATCCCTTGTAGGCTTTCTCCTGTCACCTCAGTTTTCAAGCTTCTGGATAACCTAAATTATAAACACCTCAAGAATCGCAAAAACTAGGGAATGCAGCAGCTTACAGCAAGGAAGATGTTACAGTAGCAGCATCCCACCATCTTCCCCCCCCCTCCAAGCCATCCTGTAAAATGACAAGTCATCCTTCCTCACTTCTGTCTGGCCAGGTGAGCTGGGAACCCAGTGACCCAACGTGGGAAGCAGACTGAGCACAGCCTCTTTAGAGCAACAACACCAACTTCTGCAGCACCCACGGAGATAAACATGGGCAGAACTTGCTCTTTGTAGCTGAACTGCAATAATTTCCCGTGTCTGACCACAAATCCAGCCCACTGAGAGCTCAACACCACTATCGCATCGACCTTCAGATGGCAGGAAGCACAACTGAGACTTTGATAGGGGCTTCCAACAGGAAAAATCTCATCTGTGCTACACCCAAGAGGATGGAACATACAAAGCAGAGCAGCTACCCCACTCCCCTGCAGAGAAGTAAAGGGCAGCTCCATGCCACTCCTTGGGAAGGGAAAGGGAGGGGATCCAGCCTGGAGCCTTGTCCACAGAATATGTTTGTCAGCATCAACTATAACAGCAATTTTTCCCTGTGGAAACTTACTTTAAAATGGCAACAGCATTCTTTTGCCAATACCACTCAACTTCTCCAAGGAAATTTAACTATCCTAACAGTAAGTCTTTTCTCCCCTTGCACATCTAAATGTATCTATGCAAAGGTGGGTTTGGTTTCTGTGTCTCTTTTTCTTTCTAGGGCCCCTGTATTGGGTAATGATGTCATTCTTTCACACTTCTAAACCACAGTACCAGATACACACACCAACAAACAAACAAAAAAAAGAAAAAAATCAATTGTGAGGTGTTCAAGCAACAAAGAAAACTTCCTTCTATAAAATAATCTAACTAACAACCCCCCCCCTTTAATTTGGAAAATTAAACTTGAGATGTTTACGGCTGATTAATCCTGCTGCAGACGAGCTCTTACACATCCTCATGCAATGACAGCACATCACATCCTACTTGAAGGCTGAAAATGTGATCTGACCCCACCACCTTAGTTTCTTTACAAATGCCACTGCGTGGCAGCATGGAAAACATGCCCACAGACTCAATTTCTTTTTGGACACCTTCTCTGTATTTAGTCAGCCACCAATATCTTGTTCTAAACAACTATATATAGCTTTGCAAAACATAAAAGTCAGGCCCAGAGTTTAAGAGCTTCCATCATCTTCCCAGAGAACAGGGTTTAAGAGAGACAGGAAACACACAGTGTCATTGAGATCAGAGGTAATGTCAATAACCAACTAGGTCCAAAAAGCTGTTTTTTTGAAACAAGGCTTGCAAAGGAGTTGGCAGGAATGGGGGAGAGTTGGAGAAGCCTCTTCAATCATTGCGGACTTTCACCATTGCACTACATTACAGAATAAAAACTCTACTGTGGATCCTACATTCCTCCTTTATGACCCTTAATTCCACAGATGTTACAGCCCCCCTTCAGGGAACACAAGTCTGACTCACAGCAGATTTGAGAAGTCATCAACTGAAGCAAGAGATCAGAACTTAAAAAAAAAAAAAAGGAGAGAGAAATGAGAATGAATACCCAAAATAATATCCTGGTAGTGGAGATGCCAGGAAAAGTGGCTAAACCTAGTCCATAAGGAATAAGAGAACCTACTGGATTATGTCTAGAGAAGAGAACGGCAGGTTCTGTATGTAGAAAATGATAAATAATCCCACAATGTACTGTTTACCTGATTATTTTTTAAGGAAACAATCTCCACTGAACTACGCAGCAACAATAACATTTCATGACCATTGCTTATTCTAGCCAAGCACTTTTTTCAGCTGGCGTCACAAAAGGGAAATCTGCTCAGCTCCCCAGGCTGTCTCAGGTCATCTCTTCAACACAGGACCCCAAACTGCTGTTGACTCCTCTGAGCAGGAACATGGTACAGTCTACTCTCAGCACTGAGCTATTAAAACAGAAAAAAGCAAAAAGAAGCAGCTGCAGCATTTTACCAGGAAGACAAGATGACAAAGGATACAAAGCTGTGGGATGTATCACAGCAATGCCAAAAAAGAGAACCTAAAAGCCCTCAATTCATAACCCCTGTCCACGCCACCTTCTCTTTCAAACTAGTCTTCATCTTCTACCAGCTATGAAATTAGAGAACTTGAAGAATAGAGGCAAAAGAGGAAAGAGCAGAAGGAAAGGGCTGCTTACAGTGCAACTATTTGTTCATTTTTCTGATTTCCTCCTTTCCTCCCACCCCAAGTGTACTTCCATCAGCATGCTGCTAACTGATACAAGATTGTTTCTGGGAAACAGCCTTTTAATAATGTATCTATATAGCACTTTGTATCCAAGCACCATCCCACCTAAAAGCATCAATCAAAATAAATACTACCCCTCACAGGCAAAACAGAAATACAGCACTGGATTGCAAAACAGGCAGGAAACTCATTAATATTCCCTTAAGGGCAGTAGGGGAAAGCACCAATTTCCATTCATAGAAGTATCATCCCTAGATGTAGCACAGAGGTCAGAAAGAAATTACAGTGCCACAGAAATACCCATATAAAGAACAGATTGGAGGGATACTGGAACAGAGTTTTAATTTGCTCCAGGGTAAGCTCGACTGTTAGTCTATTCCACTCAATCATTACAAGGGATGTACCTTGGCAGGTTTTGCTAATACTGCTTTTAGAAGAACAAAAGGAGAGATGCAGGGGCTGCAGATGTACATATCCAAACCTAGACCAGCCAGAAGACTGCAGTAGAGAAATAAAGATCAAAAGAGCTGCCAAGAAACACAGTGAAGACTGGCAGAGGAGTGCAGGTCAGAATAAAGGACTATTAAGCACTTTGTTGCAAAGTAAACTTGTCCTGCTTTTGACTACTATTCTGGATCCTGGCCTGTAGGGGCCATTTCTGATTCTGGGGGTCATTGCAAGTGAACCCTTAACAAGGGCACAGTAACAGCAGCATAAGAAGGATTTTTTGGGGTTTTATAAACCCACCAGGCAGAAGCTAGGAGGGAAGGGTTAAAGGTATGAAAATGAGAGAAAGAGATTCCTGTGACAGGAAGGAGCATGTGAGAGGGCGTGTGACAGGCTGTGTAGGAGAATGTGTGTGTAGATCTCATTCCCTCTGAGGCTCTTGGCCAAATGTGGAGCTGAACTTTCTGCAGACTTTGTCCTGCCAAGTCATGTTCCCTTCTCACACTGCCTGACATCACCACAAATACTCAGCTGGAAAACAGTCCAGAGCCGGACAGAGTCCACTGCTCAAACACCAGCCAGTGAAATGGCTGCACTCATGGCACACCCACCAGTGGGAAACCAGAGCCACTGAATCCCCTCACACGTTATCTCCAAGCACGCAGGAGGCCTCACCCTCATCCCTGCAGAAGGAGCCTTACCAAGGCACAAAGACAGTGGAGGTGCAATGATTTCCTGTTGGCCCAAGAACACAGCCCAGAACAAACCGAAAGTCTGCACAAAGGCTCCAACACAAAAAGGCAAAAGAATGTAACCATCAGACCATATGAGTCTGTCACAAGCATCATGCTGCAAGAAGCCCAATCCATTCCCAACTCTGAAACATTCCCTGCCACAAGGAGAAGGAAGCCATCACATATGACCCACAGACAAACAAGGAGCCAAGGATCCTGCAAGGACTGACACTCCAGCAGGGTCTATATGAAGCCAGCAAGCAAATCCTGTCAGAGCACTCATGTCACCTTGACTTCTCAGAAACAAATGCGAATCCAAGATCAGGGTTGGGAAACGCGAGCACACACACAAGTGCGCGGGAGTGGGCAATGGGGCTAAGCCAACAGGTGGCTCCATTTCTTATTTTGATCCTTGTATCAAGCAAGAAGGGTGTGGATGGCCTGTCGATTCTGGGACACTGCTAAAGGCACCACCCAGAGCAAGTATCAGGGAGTAGCAGTGAAAGATGATACTGAAACAAGGGAGGACAAAGTCTGCAGTCTCTTCTTATTTTTTCTTCAGCCTTCACCCCCAGGCTGCAGCTTAAAAGCAGCACAATACAAAATGACCTCAAAGTGCAGGTGATTGGGAGAAAATTCATGTTTTTCTCAGACAAAGGCTTCTCCTTTCTCCACTCCTCTTCTATTTCTAGACGAACAAACAGCAACTCAGGAGCTTTCTACAGACCAAGGGAAAATTTTTCTTCAGCCCCATGTAGGCCAGAAAATGACATCCCCTCTTCTCAGACACAGACAGATAACAGAGACTACATTATATGATTTATGGTTATTTTACCTCTTATATTTTAAAATTTTATTTTACATTTTAAAACACTCCTCACAAAGGAGTTCCATCTTCCTTTGCTAAGGGATTCTGACACCTTCTTTAAAGGGGGAGCAGTGCAACCTTGCCTGTCCACATGCTATAGGGACTTTAAATCATATCTTTACCTAGGGCTTCCTGCCCAGACCTGCACATGCCTGAGAATCTGTCCACCTCATCAGTTTCAAACACCCATCTTTGGAACTTCTTCCTGGCCCTTTTACGGGAACTAAAATATTATTCCTCTCCTACAGAAAATGGCCAAGGGTGGGAAGCAGGCAATCAGAAGAGCAGAATCACAAAGTTGGTATTTGAAGGCCAGCTAACAGCTTCTCCTTCTACTCTCAGAGCTTGCAGCTGGGTGAGCTGCCCTGCCTCGCTGGCACTTCTCATGCAAGCCAAAGTAGCCTGGTGAGAGCTGCCCACAGGATTCTGCATGTGCATGTGTGCCTGCACGTCAAGGCATGCACCACCACAGCAGGTCTCAAAGGCTGATCCAGTGCAAGTTCACATGCTCACACAAAGTGGTAGGTGTGCAAAAAAAGCCACTAGATATGCCTGACCATGTGAAATCCTCCAGGAAAAGTCACTGGCATGTGGAGTCCTTTGGGGGCTGGCACATTTCTGTATGTATGTCCCTAGCAACCAAGATACACTACAGAGCTTTTGTAGAAGCCTACCTCTTTGCCCTCATTTCATAAGGGCCCTAGAAGAGACTATTCAAATTCCAAATGTTTTCCTTTAAATGGATTTTACACACAGTTTTCAAGATTACATTTGTTCAGTTTATTTTCCAAGTTAACAGCAATTTATGATAAAGTCTAAAACAACCATAAACAAACACAGGCACCCCCTGTTCAAGCAGCACATGGCTGCTGGATGTTTAAAGAGTGTAATTCCTAAACTCAAGAAAGCCACTGAGTCTGCAGAACCAGAATCCACTGAAGAACAAAACAGATCTTTCTTAAAACAGGCAGAAACATTAGTTTCTTCAATTCACTTATAAAATTAGTTCAGTTCACTCAAAGCTGGGGGAGGCAGCATGAAATAGGTGGGAGGTGTCTCTCTCTTCCAGTCTCCAAACAAAAACAAGTCAAGGGACAATGAGTTATGCTCATTGTAAGATTTGGAAGGACACAATAACCAAAAACAACCAGTTCATTCTGCTAAGTACAGATAACACTACCCTGACAGAATAAGTCAGATTTAATAGCACACACTCCAGCAAGCATATTTGCTCTTATGTATGCAGTGCCTGATTTGTGTGACTACAGTATGATTATAAAAAAAGGGCACATTTAATTTGACCTCTTTATTCGAATGCAGTTTTGTACAAGTCATGAAGAAAGAAAATCACCTAGTAAATACAAATGACCACTTTGTAATGTAAACATTTACTGTGAAATAATACCATAAGTGGACGCACACAGACTGTATTGTCCTGTTTTGCAAGATGTAGTATTACGTGAGCCTAACCAATAAGATTAAAGCTTCCTTTTAACATAGCATCAAATGCAAAACAAAGCTTAAATGAATTATTTAAATCACTCACATTAATAATGATTTATATCAGCAGGTGGGAAGCCTTGATTTAAACAAATCATCCTTTTTTGCCTCATTGCTGTGATAAGACCTGCAGGCCAAAACTGCCCCACTCCCTGGAGGGAGAGAGGATACAACTCAATAACCTGGAGTTGGTTTCCAGAAATTTTATATTTGCCAATATTGTTTTAAAACCTTAAAACAGACTAGAAAGCCTTATATTCCAGGAGACACCTACTCTCTTGTCAGTCATGTGCTTCAGCAATCAGTCTGATACTCACCTAACATCTTTTCTTTACATCTCAGAGAGGTCTCTATGAGTACACAATATAACCTGACTCTGCAGCATGGCTTTTAAATTGCTTCTCACATCCCACGAGGTAGTTTTCCTGCATAATCCTACAGACATTAGTTTTGGCCGGTTCAAAACAAGGATTAGATTTCTCATGCTCCAACGTTTTCTGTTAATTTCTTCAGCAACTTCCCACTAAAACAATTATCTGTTCCCTTATTAATCCTACTGGGAAGGTCTGCAGTGCTCTGCTCTCCTCTATTACCCTTTGCCCCCGCCAAATAAGATACTTAAAAGCTTGACAGTGTATACTTCAAAATTATTTATGAAATTATACTGAAAGTGAGTATTTCACCTTAACATTTTCTTTTTGACACTCAATTTTTGACACTCAAATTTTACCTTACAGGAAATATGGTTTTGAGATCTCCAAATCTAAAAGTACAAGCTGCAATAGCTCCAGGGGTGTCTCCTTTTCAGCGAGGACACATGAATTTGTCTATGCTCCAAAAATGGAATAAAGGTATTCCGTCTTGAGCAGGAAGTCACAGAACAAAAACAACACAGGAGTGCTCAAGTAAGCCATCGTACCATTTTTAATTGATAAATTTTTAAGGTCTGACTGAACGTGGACAGCCTCTTTTAACAATATTATCCACATCTCTCAAACCCAAAGTAACTACAATTCAGCTTCTACCTGCAATAACCACAATGAAAAGGGTAAGTCAAATGTACTTGTATATTAGCAGAAATATGACCTAATGACAAAGTTCAACCTGTTTGCAGACTAAATGCAGACCTGTACCTGTCAGCAGGAAGCACTCCCCTAATACCCTCCTAAGATTAAGTTCTTTTCCACTAAGACAATTTCCACAGTCAAGAGAAGGCAATTCTGCCTTCCTAAATTCTTAGGCTGTAAGGAAAACAAGGTAACTTACCTTCCTGCAGACCAGCAGAACACTTTCCTCCAATGAAACAAGATATCTTTGTATAGAATCATAAAATGGCTTGGGATGGAATGGGCCTTAAAAATCATCTAGGTTCAACCCCCCTGTCATAGGCAGGGACATCTATGACAGGCTTCACCTCAGCTGTGGAAGACTGATGTTTCTCCAAGACTGTCAGGTGTGTCAATCTTATTACTGGTGGGGGAGGGAAAGGAGGGAGACTGACAAACAATCTGATAAGCTTTCCTACTCAACATGCAAGGACCCACGCATCTGCAACAATGAGACTTTCACAGCAGCTGCTTCCACAGCAGAAAGCAGGATCACCCTTCAATGCATCTAAGACAAAGCACATTATATTCTATACCCTTCCTTAGGCAGACGACCAGAGGGGATCACAACCTCTGAAAAAAGAGCAACAGTTAAAGATCTTATATTCTACACTTAAAATTTTAAAAGCTGTCAATCTTGATAGCCATACAAATCACAGACCAGATCTAATTACAAGAAATATGACTTCTGAGGTCTGAGACTGTCACCACTTGATCAACCATTAACAACAACAAAATATGAATCCTTCTGTTTACCACAGAACAAGCACATGGAGTTGGGAGTGGGGAGGAATCCAAGAGAAAGAAAGAAAGTCATAGCAATCAAATGCACTTCAACACGCTGGAAACATGACTCTTCCTGCAGGTGTGAGACAGGGATTGAGACAGGGATAAGGCAACAAAAGTGCTCTGTACTTGTAGGGCTGCACACCTGCCCCACACACCCTCTGCCTGCCTCCCTCCTGCACAGTCAGCTGGTAAGGGAAACATGCTGACATGGCACAGGGAGCTGCAGCAGCAGTAACTGGAAACAGCCAACGATGGAAACCCAAGGCACACTGCCAGGACCACTAATTCTGCAATAAAGTTTCTTGTATCTATTTTTTTTTTAGATTAGGCAATTTACATATCTATCTATCTATCTATCTATCTATCTATAGTCCCTGCTATGGTCCTTCTCCCTGCATCCCTTCACAACATAAGTAGCTGCAAGTTTCCTCTGGCAGCTACAGAACCTCCAAGCATGGAGGTCTGCAAGGACACATGTTCTGCCCTACCTGAGGCTGGTTTGGGTTTATTTACCCCATCTTTTATTTGGGGAGGTGGAAGGTTGTTAAGTATTTGTAGCCCTGCTTTTCTCCTTCAAAGGGAGATCCACGAGCACAAGCATGTATGAGAAAGAGGTATCACTGCAAGTGCTCTCAGAAGGGGTCACACCAGGAAGCCACAGAGCCAGTCTGCCCTCAGAAGTCTTGTGGCAGCAGTATCTTCTGTTGAATGTGCCACAGGTGTGATAACAGAGCAGCATAGCCAGGCCAAACTCCACCCGGTCCTGGTACAATGCGTACCACATCCAATGCCCTCTTTCCACAGCCCAAATGAAAGAAGGGTTGAGCTCAGCAACACTTGGCTGAAGTTTTCAAAGAGGTTTTGCTTCTGTAACTAAAGGGTAAGATACATTTTTCTGTTTCTAGCCCAGCAAGGGGGTTATGGCTTGATTAAGACTCACATAATTAAAAAGATCAAGACCATCATGCACTAAAAGAAAAAAAAAAACCAACTTTTCCTTCTATTTGTCCTCAGGCATAGCCTTCTCTCTGACACCCAGGGAACAGCAGATACTCCACACACCCTGGAACAAGCAGCAGATCTGAGAGGACTCTTTCCTACAGACAAACATAACCTGCAGTCATAGCCAGAAACTGTCTGACACACAGTGATCCAAATGGTTAGTCAGAAACGTGACTCAGTGTCAGAGACTCCCACGAAAAAACCTGGTAAGGGATGGGCCCAGCTGTCCCTTTACAAAAAAGAAAAGAAGGGAAGAAAGTTTCAGGAGACAGAGCATTTCTCTTTGACCAGTGATCCAAGGTTTGCTTCCAGTCAATACCTGTCTTGACAGATCTGTGGACCTTAGCGCCCTGAGCGTCAGTGAAATAAATGGCACAATGAAGAGTAATCAGCAGCGTAACCTTTTAACAGCACCGTGCAAACTGACAGCCGTCCAGACAAGTTTGTGTCCTAGAAAACTCGCAATCTGGGTTGACAGGATGCAACAGGTGAACGAGACAGCGAAACGAAGTGCTGAGCAGAGGAGAGGAAAGCTAACAAGTTACCACAAAGCAAGTAGACATCTGACAGCACCTCCGGAGACAACAGACAGAAATCCAGGCTCTTCAGATGCACGATAACAGCACGAGAAATTGACACCCTTGCCCAGACGCCTCCGACCTCCTCAGCAGAGGGACCTTCTCCGACGGCGCGACCGCGCAGCTCCCGCCAGCACAGACCGCGCACGGAGGCAGGGGCAGCGCTCCGGACCCACGCCGAGAGTCCGACCCTTTCCCTCCCACCCGCGGGGCTCACTCGGGGGCCGCCGCCAGCCCGGCCCGCATCCCGCCAGGCCTCGGGCAGCTCGACGGGTCGGTCCCCCACTGTACCCCTTCCTTCCAGCACCTTCCAGCGCCGCCCGGCCCGGCCC
>VYXB01000991.1:849184-872563 GCA_013397135.1 Pachyramphus minor
CGCGGCTTCCTCAGCGACACGTACCGGCGGCAGGAGGTCAGTGTCGGCCCGGGGCTCGGGGGCAGCGGCGGTCTCGGCCGCCCCAGGGTGCGGGTGGCTTCTTCGGGAAGGGAAACGCCGGCGCTGGGCCGCCTCTCCAGTATTTTCGTTCCTTAGCCCGTTTCCACCGCAGGAGGAAGAAGAAGACGGGCCCGAGAGCAGGCTCTGTGCTGAGCCTGGCCGCGGGGCGCGGATCGGCCGTGGCTCAGCGCTGCCCTCGCTGCGGAAGCGAAGGCAAATCCGGCCAGAGCAAATCCAGCAGCTGCAGCACCGCTGGGAGACTGATAGAGCCACCCTCTGTGAAGTCCAGGGAACAAAACAGCAATGCTGTGTTTTAGCTGGTACTTGTTTCTCACTCGAGATTTTGAGACTTTTTTATTGTCACAGTAGCTGACAAGAATGCTGCCCGTGTTGGCCCTGCCCTCCCCAGTGCACTTCAGGTACAACTTCACCAGTGTGTACATATAAGCAGTAGTTACTAACCAGAAATGACCCTGTCATTTGCTTCTGCCTGTAAGGTATTGACAGCTTCAGTCCCCCTAAAGCCATTAATTTCTCTCTCTGTCACCAAATGTTGCCACACTTTATAATAGTTGAGAAACTGCTGGGTTTCTTTTGAAAAAAGTTACAGAGCCCTTGTGGAACTCTGCTGAGCACAGGGGAAAATGTGAAATATCAAAAAAAGTAAGGAAATAGAACCACCACCCCCAAGTACCCCTGCTGGTACTAAGAATCCCCATACAATTTTCTGTCTGTGTTTGACCCCTTATAGGTCTCCCCAGTAAGAACCCAGATCGACATAGTTCAGATTACATCCCTTCTTTGACATTTGCTTCAGCAACAAAAATTCCAGCACTGCCTGAAACACAAATCCTTTAACCTTCCTCAGCAGTTCCTTTCCAAACATACTTCACTCTTATACAGCTTTTGTGAGTTGAAACTATTTTCGTTCTCTTGCTCGAGAAGGAAAAGCAAACCAAGGCGTGTGCAAACAAAAGCTGTTCTGCTAACCAAGCCTGAACCCCTGCTTGAGTTGAGCAACCTCCCATGTAAGAAGTGTTGCCTCTGGGTGACACCATATGACTGTCACCTGACTCAGCGACAAGCTGGAGCCCTGGCAGAAGGTGCTGAAGAAAGCATGTACACCCAGGGCTTAATTGTTTTTTTATGACACTTCAAGGATTAGATCCTTATCTTTTAAAATATTACCATTTTATTTCTTCAGAATTTACCAAGGATGAAAACAAACCTGCCTAATGACTACAGGGTCATTTTTTCAAGCCATAGTTAAAAGTGGGTAGAAATTGATGCTGGAGAAAAGACAATTTGTTTTTTTTCTTGTGACTGTTAAGTTCTGAGATACATTTCACGTGACAGATATTACACATATGTTTGCTTGTGAGTGTATATATTTTTTTTCGTATGTTTCTCCTAACATTTAAAAAAAGTCCTTATCTTTACATTATATTTCATTCTTTGGGCTTTCTATTCTTGTTTCAGATTCAACATGCTATTTTCTAGGACATTCTTTCAAGATTTCCTGTTGTTCCTCTTGTTTTATCACTGGTTTCTCTCCATTCTCCCCTTAACTGTTTTCAGTACACAGATACCAGAATACTAAAGTTTTGCCATTTTGACCTTCTGAACATTGCTTTATTTTTCTCATTTCTCTTTTTTTCTGGCTCAGATCTCTCTCTTCTGAGCTCTGGAATGATAGGTCTTGGCCCATTAATCCCAAGAGCCTACAATGATCAGATAAAATCCCCGCTCTCCATTTTTTTTCTTCCTTTCCTAGTCAGATAACTCGTCTTCATTTCTCAGAGAGAAAAAACTGAGGTTGAAGAAGCCATCTTTTTTCATGGGCACAGCTGATCGTTCCTAGAACTGAATGCAGGAGATTGCCCCAGCCCTGCTCTGTATATATAGTGCATTTCCTATCTGTGCCCATTGTTACAGGCATCTGTCTTGCTCTTCTCTGACTCTTCCTCATATTCAGACTCCTTTCTATCTGTAACCTCTGCACAGTGCACCTGGCTATTCCACTATCCCGACCAGACCGCTCCACTATTACACACCGAAGTGTCTTTGTGTCTGTCCTTACAGTTTCATACAGGCTCATCAGCAGACTTGGTCACTTCCACTCCTGTTATTCTGCTGTCCTTGAGCAGCTGCAGGGCACTGGGCAATGTTCCTCAGTGAGTGTATGGTCTGGTGCCCGAGCATCACCACCTACAGTAGTGTTACTAATGGTGCGTGTCCCTGTCCTGGCAGATCTTCATCCGCAGCACGGACTGTGATCGGACACTGATGAGTGCAGAGGCCAATCTGGCAGGCCTCTATCCCCCAGAGGGACAACAGATGTTCAACCCTAACATCTCCTGGCAGCCTATCCCTGTGCACACAGTGCCTGAGTCTGAGGAAAGGGTAAGCTCATCTCAAAGACATGTATTGACTACTGTGAAGTAGTGTAGTCTCCAAAAATATCTGCTACAATCTTGATTCAGATTGTCTTGAACTTCTCCTGGGACCTACCCTGCAGAGGTTTCTCTGTTCTCAGAACAACATGAGAATTCAGGGGCTATGTTCACTCAGCATGTCAGGTGCAACACCCCAGCAGACCACACACGGTCTGGAGTATGTCAGCAGGAAGTACTGAGGTTGTTTAGAGATGCACCTGCTAGTCAGGGTTTCATTACAACTGCACGTGTTGACTGCAAATCCTGTACTTTGGTGTTCTCTCTGACCTGGCTGGTCTTGTTGTCTCTGCCCAGCTACTGAAGTTCCCTTTGACCTCCTGTCCACGGTATGAACAGCTACAGACTGAAACGCGGCATTCAGCAGAATACATAAATAAGACCAAAGAAAATTGGGTAAGTGATTGTTTGCATGAGATAAGGTGGTCTTAGGGTTGTAGTTAAAGTACTATCATGTCTATATAATTAGAGCTTTGAGAAAAGGGTAGAGATACCAGTGCATGTAATACAGTATGAGATTAGAAAATTGAAGGTCTTTCTCTTTTCTCAAACCTACAGCAATTCCTGAAGATGGTGGCAAATGAGACTGGGATCCGGGATATCTCACTTGAGAGTGTATGGAGTGTGTATGACACACTGTTCTGTGAAGTAAGTTTGGCCATCATCTTACAGCCACCGGAATTTGGTCTTTAGAATTTACTGGATTTTGTAGACATTATTTTGCAAAATCCCATGAAACAACTTTTCACCCTACAGTTAGAAGTAATCTTCTAATTTTAGAGTAATAACAGTTCCCACTCACTAAAGGCATGTGTCAAAAATTACCTATTTTTGCACCCTATAACCTCCCACTCTGTAACTTAGATATGTAACATGTCAGGAGTCAGAAGAAGTTCCACCTGCTCTTGAAAGTCATTAGAAAATTACTGCAATCTGAAATCCGTAGATCTCTCTGGACAAATCTGAATCAAGGTAGAAATGAGATCTCTGCAAACCCAAGAAGCGTTAACTTTATGATTTAAATTGGGAGCTTAAATTAGGACTATTCCTGGTGCTACCTCTGTCTGTCTCTCTGTTACTTCAATCAGTTTTCTTTCTGCGCTTCTCTTAATGCCATCTCTAAAAGTAAATAGTGTTCTCCTAGGTTGTGGGATTCACCCACATCTGTTTTTTGACCTTTATTATAAGGTCCCTTGTCAGAGAAAGACCCTAGAAACAAATGTTACTCTTTTACTGTCTGGGGAGGTGCACCAAACTATATATTTGCATGTATTTTTGCTGAAAGCACATCTCATGAAGGCTTAAACAAAATCAAAACTTGGGTTAGCTGTTCTGTGATAAAGCAAAGGTAAAGGTCCTGTATCCAGGAGACTTACAGTTGTTACACACAACTTTCTTTGTGTGTAACTGTACAGCATGATGAAGTAAATTACAGACATCTTTCATGTCAAATTAGCAAATTATGGAAGAAGCAGTAAACCCAAGCATTTTGTCACTGTATTACTAAAATTCTATGGAGGTGCAAGACTACTTCACTTTCTGGCAGTGTTATACAGTGGTATGTACTATTTTGGGGATGTAAAAGATAAATCAGTGTGGAATTGCACTTTGCTGTGTAAAGTAGCAGCTTGGGTTGCTGCAAACTAAGAATATTTCAGTCCAGAGCTGCACTGCACTGTGTGAATTTGCCCTTTCTACCACAAACCCAGTCTCCTCTCTTGTAACAATCACAGTGAATCAACTTTTGTTGGTAACAAAAAAATCCTTTGGTCAGAGAGAGCAGGAATTTAAAATCTTCAAGAGTCACTTCATGAGCTTGCAAATGGCCTCAAAGGCCAGCTGAAAACGACTATCATCCCCAAGAACTTGGAGAATAGCTCATTGTCCCAAAACAAAACCAGAATGTTTTTAAGGAAGGGGAATTTTACTCTCAGAACTATATCCTCAGGCTGATCGGTCTCTTCAGCTGCTTTGGTTTTCATCCTTTTTTCTAAGTCATGCAAACAGTGCCCTGAAGAGAAGGATTGCTTTTCTCACCTGAGCCAGTAGATTCATTCTGCTGGCTGTCTGGAGACAATAAAAAAGTCCGAGAAATTGCTGAACTTACCAGCTATTTATTCTCTTTGTAAGTTAATGAAGAACTAACTGAATATCTAAGATGCTGATGGGAATTTCTCTGAACAGACAGAATGGGTCCTTAAGGATATTCAGCCTCATCTTCTGGCAGCCTAATGGGATTTGTAACAAAATTTTTCCAAGTAGTGCTGGGAAACCACAACTGCTGTTTGTCTGCCATTGTAACTAATCCTTTCTTGTAATGGGCTGGCTGCAAAGCAAATTCTTCTTTTGCTTCCCAGTTTTCTCGCTTCTGGGGTTTGAGTACAGGGCTTTGTCAGTGGCGCATCCCATTGTTACGGCCGCAGAGCACTTCCTAACTTTCATCAGTGCCCTTCAGTGGCCCTCAAAACCTTCAAGGAAACTACTGCAGGTTCACCAGAAACTCCGAGTTTGTGTTCACTCACTTATCTTTTTTTTTTCCTCTTTGACTGCACGCCATCTGCAGGGCACAATCAGCCACATGTAAAGTTAATGCCCTAAGATTATTGTATCAGTGTTACAAGATAACCCTGCAGCTTCTAGGTTGTAAACTTTATGCTTCTCATTATTAGTTTCTGAAACAACATTAAAACCCACATATATTCTTTGTATGCAGCACAGCAGTGTGAGGTCAGAAGCATAAATAGGAAAGGGACATATTGTATATTTAAGAGTATAGGAAATCAGTAGCTGTATGGGATCTCCAGACACCCTCCCATTCTCTGAGTAATGTGTGATCTGTGCTACCTGCAGATGAGTATTCTGTTTCTCTTTCTAGCAAGCCCACAAAATGGATTTGCCTGTATGGGTGACACCAGACGTCATGACACAGTTGAAACAACTAAAAGACTTTGGTTTTGAATTTCTGTTTGGGATCCACAACTGGGTAGAAAAAGCTCGTCTGCAAGGCGGTGAGTGCACCAGGGAGAGAGCCTCGTGCTGCTCTGTCTGGCTTTTGCCTCTTACCAGCTGTTCTCTTTCCTCAGGGGTCCTGCTGGATCACATAAGGAAAAACTTAACCACAGCAGCAAATGTTTCTGCCCATCAGAACCTGAAACTACTTGCTTATTCGGCAGTAAGTCAGAGCTAGGGTGCTAATTTATAGCCCTCTCCTCCTGCTCCACAGGGGATTGGGGCTTGGTGATAGTTTTAACCCTTCCTAGCTTCTCTACAGCCTATGCAGTGATCAGGACATGTCCTGATCTTTGCCTCTGGCTGGGTGGGAGGTGCAGTGTCTGGCATCATTCTTCTGGGGCCCCTGATGAAAACTCCCAATGTGGGCTTTGTTCCTTTCAGGCTCATGGATGAGACTGGCAGACTTTGGGGAACCACTGCTGTATTTACTTAGTGGATGGGTAGATGCTACTCTAGTGTGATGTTTCAGAAGCGTAGATACAGTCATCTCCCCCTTCTAGCAGCCTACTGACTGGAAAGTCAAACGTCTCTCCCAAACTGCTCCCTAGAGATTATTTCTTAAAAATCAATGCAGGATATATATGACTGTGTTTCACTTCCTCCCCTCCACCCTCCATCACAGATCACTGTTCTAGCAGTACAGTTCCTCTCCCCTTCTCCAGATGGAAGTTACAAAGGTGACATCCCTTCAGCACTGGTACAGTCTGAGCTGCCCTGCCACATCCATAAGGGTGACTGATTTGGTTTTTTTCCCTCTTTCTCAGCATGACACCACACTTGTGGCACTACAGATGGCTCTAGATGTCTACAACAAGATCCAAGCACCATACGCCTCATGTCATTTATTTGAACTGTACCAAGAGGATGATGGGTGAGGGCTGCAGTAAAGATGTCTGCTCTGATTTTACCTCCAGGGTTAGATACCTAGGCCAGGCTCCATCCTAGGGGCATGCAGTCTTGCTCCTAGTGGCAGACTCTCACGAGGAAAATGTATGAGAGTAAAGGAAAGGGTGTGCACACTGAGGTTTTGGGAAGGGATGACTTAAGCTAGAGGAAAAAAAAATGAAAACAGATCTTCCTGTGTTTTGTTTTCAGTAACTTCTCCGTGGAGATGTTTTACCGGAATGAGAGTGGGAAGGAACCTTTCCCTCTGACAATCCCTGGCTGTGAGCATAAATGCCCACTGCAAAGATTCTTGCAACTCACAGATCCTGTTGTTCCCCAGGACTGGGAGCAAGAATGCAAGGTAGCCAGCAGCATCCATGACACAGGTGAGCCCAGGCTGCACCAGAGCGTGGCAGAAGGGGAAAGCTTGGATGATACCATTATGACCACTTGTTTTCTCTTTCACAGAACTGTTGGTGGGTTTGGCTGTGTGTGGATCCATTCTCCTTCTCCTTATAATCCTCCTCTTGACTGTACTCTTTCGCATACAGTCTCAGCCCCCCGGCTACCGGCATGTTTCCAATGAGGGAGAAGAGCAAGCCTGACAGTTGCTTCAGCTCCTTCCCCAGCAGTAGCGGGGAGCTGTGTTGCCCCTAAGGATGATTGGGCACCTTCACTTACTGAGCCGCCTTCTGTTTTGGCCTGTGCTTCCCAGAACAAAGCTGGACTTGATTTTCGGATGCTTTCTAAAGCTGACATCCCAAAGGACTAAGCTACTCTAGTGGAAGTAACACCTTCATTTTGAAGCCAGTATACTGTGTGCTGCCCCTGGTCCTCATACAGCTTACCTAGTTCGGGATTCCCAACATGGCCAGTTCAAATTTTCATCCTTTCAACTGACTGTAAATGTTACCACTCATCATGACTCTGGCACAGCTTGGGCCTCCAGCAGCTGCCACATCCAGTTGCATTTCTCTTTAGGGTCAACCTGTTTTGAGTGCTTTTCCCTCACACCATAGTGCGGGAAGGCTGGGCTTGGAGCTGAGGGCACAGTTCACCAACGACACAGCAAGATTCATTACTGTCCCTGCAGAGGGAACTGCTGCAGATGATGGGAGACAGTGTAAGTGTTCCTTGAGGTTGCTGCCAAGTGGCTGCTGCCAAGTAGTTGCTGCTGGCAACTGGTCTTTTTTTCCCTCCTCACCCTGTGGCTCAAGAGAGGACTGGCCTGAAATCAGGGCAGGATTGAAAACATGGCAGTTGTTCCTGGGATTCAGCTCAGAGTAGTATCATAGAACCCAAAGCTGTAAGAGCTTCATGAGAGAGAGCAATTCCTGCAACCACAGCAAATCCACACTCCATTTCTTGAGCAGTGCTGACTCTAGAAAGGAAAGTCCCTGTAGATAAGAAACCTGGGTTCTGTCTAAAGACCCAAAATTTGAATTTAACTTCCCACCTCTGAACTTTAAGTACCTATTAAAGTGAGTATCCAGTACTGCAGGCAGTCCAGATTTCAGCCCAAGGAATATGCTTTATTAGCAGAATGCTTTTATGCTGCAATTAAAGAGATGCAGCAGAGCTGTTTACCTAAGACTAGATTAAATGCCAAGTTCCATAGTTTTTCTTCCTATCTTCCCTACTGGATGGACAACAATCCAACAAAAAAAAACCCATTAAGGATCAGAGTTGGCAGGTGACTGGATTCCTTTATTTTCCATGCTTTGGCACGTTGTCCAAAGTGTGATTCTTTCTCTCCTGGCTGGCCTTTCAGTGACTGCAGCTGCTGCAGGGACGTTCATGCCAAGTGCTCACTACCTGCCTTGTAGCTTTTGGCAAAAAATGAGACTGCAGCGGGCACCAGAAGCACAGGCTCTTCACGTGGTGATGCTGCACATTCACTTCCCACTTTTACTTCCCTTTCTGATGCAGTTCCCTTCCCCTCTTGGCCGCCAAAGGCAGTTCTTAGGTTACAGACATTTCCCTTTCTTGCTCTAAGGAGTACCATGGGGACTTTTCCCCACAATGTAATCAGCATCTGCCACCATGGGAACTCTAAATCAGCAGAAGTAGCTTGCTGTTCTCAGCATCTTCCTCACCTTTTTGTCCGCTGAAGATACAAACTAGGTCTCCTGCACAGCAAGACAGTCATAAAAAAAAGAGCTCCTGCCTGTGAGAACAGGCACAAGAAAGGGGTAATAGAAAGTACATTTCAGAGAACCAGACCTATTATTTTTAAAGGCACCAAATTTTGCACACACAAAGAAAACGTTTCTATGATGATTTAGACATTTGGACTGTGAATGACTTTCTGTAATTGTTCCAATACATTTCATTATTAAAATCAAATTCGCACTGAACTCTATTCCTCTTCTTTAAGAGTTCATGGGGCTAGCACCAGTGTGCTCAGTATTGGAAAACAGGGTGAACTTACTGCAGCATATCCTCTCCCAAAGGAATTCCCTGTTTCACAATCCCACATATAGCACAGGGAGAATCAAGATAAGCTATTTTGGACTGCAGCAACTATGCAAAGACAGAGCTGATAATGCATCCTGCCCTACGTCAAGGGGTCCATTGCAGACCCAGTACTGTGACTGGTACTTCCACCACTGTTCAAGGTCTCACAGCCCTCTTGCAGAGAGGTCTCAAACTTCTTCTCCCCTACAAAAGCAGTTCAGCAGAATACTCAAGGCAGCCACTCTGTATTAAAGAATTTTAGTTTAGTACAAAACTTTATTAATACTGCAGAACTATAAAAGTGAACATGGAGAATCTGCACAGGCCTGGAGCCCATCCCATCCATCAACCTCTGGGACAGCAGCAAGGCCCTGGGCAGCCTTGTAAACAAATTAGAAAAAGCAAAACTTTAGACTTTATCAACAGTCTTGAGATTTGGCTCTGAGCAGGGGTGTTTGGAAGAAATTCCTCATTTCTGCTTTATAACACTTTTATCCAACATTCTGAAGCACCTGGGTGAAAAAAATTACCTAATCTGTGGCAAGAAAGAGCCTAGAACTCTGAAAATAGAAACTACAGAATCATTAGGCCCAGCTCCATACTACCCTTGCATCCCATGAGGCAGGCAGACACCTCTGGCATCAAGATGTTCTTTGTGGTCCAGTTAAACAGTTGCAAGCACGGAACAGGCTAAGCCTGAGGTCTTGACAAACATTTTCCAAGAAGCTTGACTATGGAAGAGCTTGCTGTTTCCTAAGCTATCCGAGCTATCCATCACCTCAGCCTTCTAAACATTCTACCTTCTCAGGATGTTAATCCTGTTAGCAAATGGTTTCTCAACTTGGTTGGACTAGAACAGGCTGGGGACCCAACCATGAGGTGCTCTACAGCAGACTACAGGAAATGATAACCTCTGACAAGTGATGACAAGCAGATATGGCAGATTGGAAGCAGTAACTTCAGCAGGATTTGAGAACATCTTTGAAGTTTTCCTAGTGCCTCAGAAAATAAGTGGTAACTCCATCTGCAGGAGGAACCAAGTACTGGCACAACTTTCTAGAAAAGGAAGCCAAGAGGATCAGGGAACCAAGATCAGATCCAGGGAGGAGGGACAAAGTCTAATGCCCTGTACGGCTTATACTGCCCATTGGCAAAAACTGAGTTTGTACCCTGGGATTCGGAAAGGATCAAAATACTAAATCACTTATCTAGATCCTTCCCTTTTCGCTTTCTTCCCTTGGATTTAGAATCATTGTTTTTTGTTCTCGTTTCCTCCAGCTCCCAAGACAATAACTTAGCTTTGAGTTTGCTTGTGCCAGGGTTTGCCTGCCTCTGCCCTCCACGTCTGGATGAGCTCCAGCTTCCAATCCCCTGTTCTGTCATGGCTTTCAAAAGATGTTCTTGCTTCTTGGCCACCATCTCCTCCCGGCTCCAAATCAGAATATTAAAGCCTGAGAAGAAAAATGACACACTGTACATCAGAAACACATCAAACACAATACCTTACACTATGTCACTCAGAAGTCAGAAATTCAAAGGGCTTTGTCTGTTCTAAGGTATTTCCAAGGTACAGAGGATGTAAAAATAGTTATTACAGATACTATTTTCACATAGCCATGGAAATCTGATCTAACTAAGAAGTAATTTCTAATCTCACCTGTCACAAGTCTAAAATCTCAATCTATAACCAGCTACCTTAGTCCCATATGGCCTGGAAAAAACAGTAATCTTGGCTCTGCAGCCTAGGAAATGAGATAAATGAAGGGAAAGGGTACACCCTAGCAGAAAAAGGCTTTCCACCCTCCATTGTTTTCTTCTACTGTTTCATGGCCGGCAGGTGGCAGCGGCTCCCTGCTGCCAGGAGGCTTCCCACTCCTCTGGACTTGATATTCTCAGGAATGTTTCATATGAGATGACCTGTTTTCCAAGGGCAAAGGTGTAAGACTGAAAAGAAAGTCTTAATCTATTTTACAGATGTAGGAATTTGTAGAGGACTACTGGCAAGTGGGATTTGGGAAACCCCCTCTCACAACTTTAGTACAGAGAAACAAGGCAACCCTTTTCTGGGACTGGAATCCACCCATGCTTAGTACCCTGGGTTCTCTTTACTTACCCGTGCCAGAAGCCAGTGTGTCTCCCATAGGGTTAAATTTATTGAGCTGAAAATGAAAACACAATCACAGTCTGTAAGAGCATCACTTCTTATATAACAGTCATAAGAGCACCACAGCTTATATAACAGCAACAAACCATCTAGAAAACCCAGTGTTCCCTAGGAGCATCACAAAAACCCCACAGATGATCATGGACTAGCCCTGCTTGAGTCAGCAGCTTCAGCTGGCAGCCATGTCCCATGACAGCATGAGTCTATCACAAGTAAAGAGGATATTGTTCTCGTCACTAACCCATACCTCTTTCCCAGAGATACAGCAGTGTTCAGTACACAGCCACCCTTTCAGCTGCAGTGCTCAACTCACCGAGATGATACCACAAGCGTTTGGATCATGGAGTTGACAAACCATCTCTCCAGTGTTTCCATCAAATACATCAACAGTTCGTAGCTCATCCATTGTGTACTCTGGGAACTTGGGGTCTGGGTAGCGACCTACGACAATGAGGTCATAGCGAGGATGCCATGTTGCCTAGTCATAGAGCAGAGTGATGGAGAGCTTAGAGAAAGGGATAGAGCTCAGCACTGACACCAGACAACTGACACTGAGCAACACTGCATACATCCCACCCACAGCTTGAGGAGCAGTGCTCCACTGGAAGCTGCAGCAGTGTAAATATCCACCCACAAATGCAGTATCTTGACCAGTAATCAGACTATTTCTGATTTACAGCTGGCTGCTAGTACCAAGCATGATGCTTCTCTGAGATTCAACTCACCTTAATAGGTGTGAGGTGCTGAAAATGCCTATGTGGATGTGGAATCAGATGCTGTGGCTTGGTCCAGTCTGAAGATGAGTAAACCCTGATTTCATTGCGTTGGTCTGTGCTCAGAAGCTTTGCACCATCTGTTGGGCTGAAGTAAGCTAGGAGAGTGGGACAGTAAGGCAAATTAAAGATCACAATGCTGTGACTGATCCGAAACAGAAAAGTCACATTTCTCTGATTGAAAATTCATTGCTATTTCTTTAATAGGGGATTTGAATATGGCTGTGTGTCTCAACAAACAAGGCTTTACCCATCTCAAACAAACTCAAGGGTCTTACATACAGTAAGCTGAAACCTACAGTGTGGAGTTAGCTAAGAAGAATCGTTTGTGTCATTTCAGAATCACAGAAGGAGACACTGCAAAGAAAGGAACATGCTCGTCCAAATGAAAAGACAGTGGAATAATGAGACAGTCATCTGCAGTTTGGACTTCCATGAACTGGTAAAGTTGCACCCAAGAAACAGAGTCCTGTGCTCTGCTTTTGTCAAAGGATTGCTCCAATAAATTCAGTTTTCTAATCTCAGCCACTGCCAATGCTTCTAAACTCACTTCTCAAGGTACAGTGCCACAGTTTGTATGTCAAGTCTTGACACCGTGCTGCAGCTGCCCTATCCACCTCCCTGCCTCTGGCCACACATTCCCAATGCCTTCCTCCCAATGCAACTTGGAATCTGAGTAAAACCTCACACTGCCACCACAATAAAGGCTGAGCTGAGTGGACTCTCTGCAGACATCCATGCAATGAAATCCTTATCTCAACCTACCTGCATTGACAGGTTTCTCATGAGGAAGCACATGAAGAAAGCTCATTTTGTTTTTGATATTTCTGAGGTCCCAGATTTTGACTGTCTGATCCACAGATGCTGTGGCCAACAGCCACTCACATCGGGAGTTAAACTCTACATGAGTCACTTTCTTCCTGTGCAATTTCAGCTTCCAGATCTGCAGCAAACAGAAAATCATACAGAAAAAAAATTACCAAGGCCTGGAGTAAAGAAATGGAATAATCTACTACTACAGGGTAAAGAGGTCTCACACTTACAGAGTAACTAAACTTCTAAAATACAGCAAGAGTTAGTCCACTGGAAACAAAAAAGGAAAAGAATGACCTTGGGAATAACTGTTTAATTCTAGGAGAACTGTGATCCACCAATTTATTACAGATGTGAGAAAGGAAGATGCAATCCCTGGTTCATGGAAGGAAGTATTAGTGCCACTGTACAAAGCAAGATCAGATCTGGAAGACTTTAAGCAGTGCCACTTACAGAACGATTAAAACAAAATGGAACAGGTACAAAAAATGTGGTGCCAAGATAACAAGAGGAAGCACCTGCTTTGTGTGGAAGACCAAAGAACCTTGCTTTGTTTATCTTAGTAAAATAGTGAGAGGAGATATAATTGGCTTCTAGAAACATATCAGCAAAGAAACATGAGTGTAGATCAAATATTTCAATTAAAAACAACAAATAAATATAAACTGGCCATGAATAAATTTCTATCCAAAGCCAGAAGATTATTTTTAATCAGAAGGCTGAAGGTGGCCTATCCTCCTTTGAATAATGAGTATCTCCCAAGTGCAAAAAAGACTGTCACATTCTTTCAGAAAAAAAAACCACCAAAGGAAGTAAGCAACTAACCAAGAATAAGGACAAATAATTTGGAGCACTCCTGACTCTGCCTGCTAATTTACACAACTGCCTTGTGGCAAACTTTAATAGATGTTGCCCTTACAGGCAGGAGAGATGGCAATGCCAGTGTGACAGTACAGCAGGCTCCTGAAGCAGGGTCCACTCCAATTATTCTCTCCTATGTTTCTGTACCACTTCAGTCTGTCTCTGCCTGCCCTCTCGTGTCTAACGGCAGGAGTGCGATTTCCATCCCTACATTCACTGCATTACAGCTGGGTGCCTACCCCTAGGTCATGGAAGGATGTACATCAAAGCAGTATCTCTCAGTATCTGAGTCCCATCAGTGCACTAAGCTTCTGGAAATGTGAAGGCTGTTGGCAAAGGGTGCTCACATTTTCACATTACCCTATAATTACTCTGGCCAATAGCAAATATCATAAGGAAGGGGTAGCACATGACACAGTCCCTATTTGGGATTTATTACCATTACACTCAACAATGTGAAAATGTCTAATGGATGGCAGAAGTGGAGGACTTCACGCTACCCAGACAACAGGTGGACTCATCTCCTAAGCTGTAAGGCACTTGCTCCTCTTTTCAGGGTCCCTGTAGTGTAGGAAAGCACATGAAGATTCCCTCAGAGATAATGCTGCATGGAACCATACGAACCTCTTCACCAGAAGTGCTGAGCAGGACCACGTTGCCCACATTATCACCTGTCACCACTGCACGGCTGCTTGCAGAAACATCCACACTGCAGTACCAGCAACTAGAAGGAAAGACACAAAATCAGTGCTCCTCCCACAGGAAAGTGAAGGTACTGGAGCCCTGGTTCACATCTCATCCCTGACAAGGGAGACTGCAACAGATTGTAACTGCAATCTCCTGCCCGATGGTGTGGGTCTGAGTATTAGGAAGGATGGCTTATCAGCAATGCTTTCTGTTGGTGACTGAATAAGAAATAACTTCCTAGTTATTTTCAAAGTCCTCACTAGATGGAGTGTAACATATTGGGACAGTGAAACATAATAGAAGCTGAAGAGCCACTTGGTGCCTGGATGTGAACATACCTTGGGAAAGATCAGAACACCCTTGGGACAATGACAAATGTGCAGAAACAGCTTTAAAATTACATTTTCCACAAAACACTGTAGCAGCAGTAAAAACAAAAGCTTTGTACTGAAAAGTTGCACATCAAACTGTCTCAACTTCATGCTCCAGGAAATAAAACTGAATAGAAACTTATCTGATAAAGACATAGGTCTTAACCCCAGCTCTGCTGGGAGGGTAAGGGCAGTGAGAATAAGGCTGGGATCCTTTGGGAACTTGTTGTGAAAACTTTACTTGCAAGATAAATTATCCTAAGAATTCAAGGCCTTAGAAATGAACATTGTGAGCCTGAAGTCTCCAGAAGAGCCACAGGGTAAACTCAATAACCTGAAAGATGGCACAGGAATGTTTTGTGGCTTTCCTATGCTACCTGAGCTGCTAGAGACAAAAAGGACCAGTGACAACAATGAAGAAGAGGAAGTTACCCTGCTCTTCTCACCTCACATTTTATAAAGAGAAAAGCTGTCAATATGTGCAAGATATAAGATGGCATCACCAGAAAGCAACACCAGGAGATGCAGGCAGCACGCTCAGCTACTGTAGAAGTGTAAGTGCCCCTGCCTCGCCTGTCACCACCCTGCAGTGCTAAGTCAGGACCAGGACCCTGTCTCCAAGCTCCCTCATGGGACTAATTCGTACCAAGAGTCTCCTAACACTGGCAAAGATGAAGATGTTAGAGATCTGAAGAAGCAGTGCAGCATTAATCCCAAGAAACAGAGATTCAACCTTGCAGTGCCCTCTTCTCACCAAACATTATGGTGCTCATGGCCACAGTCCGGGGCACGAGAGATCACCTGCACCGATCTGCTCTCAAGGTCCTGCAGACTTAGGGTGCCATCACCTGATGCCACATAAAGCTTCACTGCCTCATAAGGACTGAACTTGATGTCTCCAAGAGAATCTCCAGCCCCTTTCTGAAATACACACAAAGCCAAGAGGCATCAAGGTTAGAGTGGAAGACAAAATCTTAATACAACAGTCACCTCCTGGAACACACTGCCCGTTTCCCTAGGTATAAGCACTGCTTTCAGGCAGAGAACATATGTAAGAAGGTTTTTTCTAACCTGTTTCCAATCTGGTTACATACATTCTGAGCCTTTTAAGTCCACCCTCACCACGCTGCGCTGCAAACCTCATTAGCAGCATTGCTGCTTCTGGTATGGGGATAGGACAATCTGCAGTGAACCACCTGGCTGAAACCAGGCTTAGGAAATCACAAGCAAAACCAGCACCATCCCACACATAAGCCACAAAAAAAATTTCATGACAGTGCAGCCCCAAGCTTTTCTTAGAGAGACTTTGCCACTAGTTACCTACAGGCTGTATCTGGTCTTTCTCAAGGTACCAACAGGCAGGATGAGACAATTGCAAAGAGAAATTTTACTTCTAACCCTGTGGCACAGGAATCTTGTGTTATGTCATACTGTTAACAGTATATGTTTCCCACAGCCTGTCTGCTGAGGAAACTTGGAAACCCTACACAATGACAGAAAAGAAGAATACTAGCTGGGATTCCCTAAACTCTTTGATACTGAAGTGCATTCCATGTGCTGCTCAAAGAACAACTCCTTAAGGTCTCACTATAAATACTAGATTTCAAGAAGCCAATGAAGATTAAGAAAGGGCCCACCCATAAAGCCTGTCTGTCCTCACAGCAGTGGAAGAAGAATGGCATGCCCTTTCAAATCCAGGCATCATTGCTGCAATCCCACTGGGATCCTTGTGTCCCAGGACCCAGTTTATGTCTCCTTGCTCACCTGGCCAGTCATCCCAGCACTACCTGGGTTCACCTTCTGCCCTATTACAAGATTACAGGTGAACAGCCAGTTTGGTAAACAACCATAAAAGCTGCCACACAGAAAGAATCATGTGGGGAGAAGTAATGCAGAAGCTAACCCAAATTCTCTCACTTACCTTCAAGCACTGAATGGAAGTAACTAATTGGAGAGTTGAGGCTTCCTCATGAGTCCACAGAAAAAGAAACAGTCTGAGAAGGTAATTCTTAGAGCTGTCTCTAACAATTCATCTCCTCTTTTCACTCATTACTATAGGAGCCCAGACTCTTAATTTTGGTATTTTTGGTAAGGACCAAAAGCTAGGTGGAATGAATTGGCATGATCCTTATCCCATGCACTGCTTGAAGTCAGTAGCATTAGTGGAAAAGCACTGACAGAACTATGAATTGTCACGTAAAAACCAACTGACAACAAGCAGCACTGCTACCAGGTGAAGAGATTAGAATGTCCCTAGAGCACAGAGTTTTGGAAAGTTTTAAGAACAGAGGGCTGAGGAAATCCACTGACACCCCCACTGTCTCATGTACAACAGGAATTAAGCAGCATCAGAGTCCCTCCCCTTCAGTGAAGAAAAGCCCTCTCCTACCCACTACCCCATTTCAGGGAAAAATAAAAAGAATGAGCCTCCCTGAAATTCAGAGGATAGAAGACATATATGTGGGGAAGAGGAAGCCCAACTCTCACATATTCAAGACAAACATCTCTCTCTCTCTCTCTTTCTCTCTCTCTCTCTCCCTGTAGTGCTCCTGCCAGCAGGACACAGAGGCCCAAAGCATTACTGTATTCTTACTCCCAGTCCTCGGTGCTGGTGAAGACCCGGACAGTATTGCCATTAAAATCCTGCAGGGTGGTAGTGCCGGCAACTGATGAAGTGTACAGCTGACTAGGGTTAAAAGGGTTAAACTTCATTCCTGTGATGGCCCCTCCAGCTCCCATCTACAAGGAAGGGGATGAACAAAAGAAAAATCCACTGAGTGATGGGGAAGGAGAAAAGTGTGTTCTGTAAGTCTGCATTCACTGCTATGTCTATAACGGCAACAGTGAAACACACCACAGTCCTCTAAACAGGCAAAGACAACCATGTCTCCCACATGACGGCTGTCTAGACAGCTGCCCTCCCAGAGGACAAATCTGCAACTCCTTCAGTCCCCAGGCAATGTATTCCCTTGCTGGCTTGCACTTCACTATTTACAAAAAGAAAAATATGAGTCTGGAATTTCTGGAGGATAGATCTCTCAATGTGTATCTATGTTAATTTAGAAAGGCAATAAAAGTCTTTGAACCCCTGTTGGAATGGAAATGACTAATAAAGCAACAAGGGGGTATGCCAGCTGTATAGACCATTCATTCTACTTTAGTTTCTCCCTTTAGATAAAGGCACTTTATCTAAAGGGAGAAACTAAAATAAACACAATAAATAAACTAAAATAAACACAATAAAAGGTGAGCAGAGAAAGATCGATACCTAAGGCAGACTGACCCTCTCTGCCTAGTCGTTTCTGGCATCCCTTTAAGATAACTGTTTTGCCAGTTGCTGTATTATTTTTCCACTGAGCACACACCAAGTATTGCTTCATTATGAACTTTACCATCACACTTCAGTTCTCCCCAGTGCTAGAACAGTCTGGGACATAAAAACCAGACATGCGGTTGCATCTCAGTCCTGCCCCGTAACTGACTACTCTGAAACCCTTACATGCTTCTCACAACAGACCTTAGTTTTTATTTGCAGTATTTTGTGGTACTCCAATTTTCCCTCCCACCCATTCCACACACACAGAGGCTTACCCCCTTTATGAAGCACGTTTTAGTAAGTACTTCATAGTCCCAAAGGATGATGTCTCCACCTTTGGAACCAACAGCTACTGTACTGGGGTGTGTTGGATGCCATTCCAAGCATGTCACTCTCCTGTCAAAGGGACTTGCTGTTCGAAAGAGGCGGTATGAAGCAAGAGAACGCAGAAAAGGCAGCTGCAGACACTGATAAAAAGGTAAAGAGAATTATGACTTTTGCAGGCATCCCTGAGATTCTCTGAATGATGACTGCTAACAATTTCTAATTGTCATTAGTGTTAATACATTCACACAAAATTCTAAACCTTTCTGTAAAATGAAGAGGATATGCTGAACCCAAGGGAAACAGTCTGTGACCACACAAATCCACATCAGCCACAGCACTCAGAAAGTAACAGAGAACTGAGACATACCACATTTTAAATGATGTACAGGGTTAGTAGACTGTGGGCTGAGCTAAAAAGGCAGAGTAATTAACAAGAGAGAAGAACATGCCTCCACACCAGGAAAAGGCACTTATGTCTTTACTGAGCATCTCAAAATGTTACATGTTATCCAGAGATACAATATTATGGTCCTGCATCCAATTTGTCTGCAGCTCAACTACATAGCACAGGAGTAAACAGAACACTTGGAATAGAGAATGAGAAACCATGACATATTGCACTGTTGTTCAGTTGAAAAACAGGTACTACTTGGATGAGTTTAGCAATTTATTATTTTGAAACTTAAAATACATAAATCATCAGGAAAATAAAGCTAGCCCAAGTGCTTCCTAGCTATGGATGTTACAGAAAGAGTTCATTTCAAATGAAAGGTGTATGGCTGTGGAAAACAGTAAAACATTATGGACTTGAGGGACTACATCTGTGAAGAGGTAAAAATCAACACTAAACCTGACAAGATTAGCAAAGCAGAGTGGATACAAGAAAAAACCACACAGAAAGTGTGTAGAGCATGCAAATGTATCACTGTGCAATTACTCAGCTGGTAGACTGGGCAAGTTGAAACATGATTCAAGGAAGCACTAAATTAACAGAGAATAAACTGTAGATGATGACAGGCCTGGGTCAACCAAAAGGGAAAGCAATCTCAGCTTTTGCATTTTACATCATTAAGAAATGTAAGGGTGCATCAGACTTGGAGCCACAAACTGTGTAGGAGGAGAACTGTAAGCCTCTTTCAGTTTTTTTATGTAGGGAGTTGAGATGTCCAACAGGTCATGAAGGAGACACTCCTCACCTGCCTGAGCGGTGCCCGAATGGAGCCTCCCAGCATGTTCTGGTAGACATAATGAACAATGCTGCGCTGCTGCTCCAGCTGATGGGAAAGGACTCTGTTGTTTCTCACCACAGACCCACCTCCACTCCAACCTGGCAGAGAGGAAAAGAGTAAAACTTACTGATGGGCAACTCACTCACTTAACACTATAGGAAGACATCTGCATTTGCTGCTACATACATGAAAAGCTTCAGCCACAAGATAAAAGTCTCTAAATAATTCTTACATGCCTTAAGGTACAGCAGCTTCTGCAATTACGGAGTCCAGTGGTTCACACAGACTGCCAGAGCTTTGTGTATGCTTCCTCTTTTTAAACCTTCCTTCTCTTTGCCAAAGATTTAGCAAGGACAACAGGGGAGGACTAAAGCAATGCCACAGGTGGGTGCTGCATCTCTTGGACAGCATACAATTTGAATGGTTCAACCCAAAGCACAATGCTGCTATCGAAAACCCCAACAACCTGTAAATATGCCATGGGATGTGGTAAGCCCCTTCATCCAGCAAAAGAAAGGTCAGACATGTGACCAGCAGAAACACCTGAAAATTCCCCAAGCATAGCAATGTGAGTTCCCACCCAGTTCCTGAAATGCCTGCTTCTGAATCAGAATTTTCGATCTGCCTGTGCTGGAGCCCGTACAGTCTGCTCACAGCACTGTGAGTTTTGTTTTTGATAATAAACTTGCTGACGCCACATAGCCTGAAAACATTTCTGTTCAAAGTGATTTTTGCTGAGAGTACAGCTTGTTTCTACATTTTGTTCATGTTCCAAGTTTTTATCTTCAGGGACTTTTACGTAAAAACTAGATATGTTCAGTCCCACGTCTGTGATCTACCCATCCCCACGGCAATGGTCTGTAACATCCCAGGGGATCTAGAAGTCAAATGCACTTCTTAAGAAATATAAATGCAATTTTCATTTAAGGATATTTATTAAAAAAAAAAAAAAAAACCACACAGAAACAGAAGACTGAAAACACATGGACCATTCTATATGATTAGAACCTAAATGAAATCTTTCTTTAATGCAGCAGTGGAGCCCAAAAATGTACACGTGTGAAACTGAACTTCTCTGTTCACATGCCAACATAGTGCCAACATTTGTCACACCTGCTGAAATAGGTATAGAAGTATTTATATTCTAATTCATGTTTTTCACAGAAGAATTAGTATCCAGAGTTCCTTCTTCAGAGGTGACAGAAATTCAGGTATTTTTTCAACATTCTGTTCTACAATGAAGGATAATTTGTTAAGAAACAAACTTCAGACCTTTTTAGAATTTGCTGGAAGAAATCCTTCAAAAAGGTTGTTCTAATTGCAAGAAACAGAAACTGTCCTATATGGCTCAGGAGAAAAAAAATGTTTTTTTAAAAACACATAAAAACTGCAACACAGAATTGAAAACTTCAAATACAAAGATCTTCATCTTTTTAAAAAAGGGTTAAGGGAAAAATATGATTGGCCTCATTCTTCCAAAGTATTAGCTACATCCAGTTACCTCTGAATCCTGCAGGAATGGCAGATGCTTACCAAATCTGAAAATCAGGCCATGAAGTTACAATAAAATCATGTAGCTAAATTAACTACAGAAGATGCTCTAACTATCCACAATTACATACAGAACTCCTTTCTAAGAGTATTTTGTCTCCACTGTTCACACTGCTAACTGCTCCAAGTTTGGACCTATAGACCACACAATGGAAATGTTTAAAATCGTAGAACCCCTGTATCTTTGACTGTTGAAATGCACTTCAGTATTTTCTGGTTCCTTAAAGCCAAAATTGTACAGAAGGTGTGTAGTATCTGCACACAACTACCTGAAACGACGTTGTAACTAAACCATTGATGGAATTAAAGGTTTTATCTGAGAAAAGGAGGCAGAAGAGACTTTATTGCTCTCTACAACTACCTGAAACGACGTTGTAACAAAGGAGGACTCAGTCGCTTCTCCCAAGTAATAAGTGGCAAGACAAGAGGAAAAGGTCTCTAGTTGTACCAGGGGAGGTCTAGATTGGACATTAGGAGACATTTCTTCACTGAAGGGGTTGTCAAGCATTGGAACGGGCTGCCCAGGGAAGAGGTTGAGTTACCATCCCTGGAGGTACTTGAAGGCATGTAAACATGACACTTAATGACATGGTTTAGTGGCAGCAGTGCTGTGTTAATGGTTGGACTTGATGATCTCAAAGGTCTCTTCCAACCTAAATGTCTCCATGAAAAGTCCTTGCTGTAGGTAAAGTCTAGTCAACTTTATCGATAATTCAAAGCACTAAACTTTCCAGTATATTAGAAATTAATCACCTCTCTGCATTACATGAAAAATCTTCAAGAGATTTTTTTACCTAAGTTACATACTAAAGGAAAAAACTGCACATGACAAGTGATTAGTAGAAATTCTGTCCGCTCTAATCTAAACATAGAAGTAGAAAGTATTCCTAGTTACTGTAGCAAAAGTTAAAATATGCAAAGACTGTATGCTGTAGGATACCAACCTTACAACTACTAAACTGCATGAAGAATTGCATGAGAAAAAAACAATGTATTACCAAGATTGGTCTGTTCTACACTAAAGCAGAGATCTGGTAATATAGGAATTCCATAAAACTTTACCCCCCTAAACTTAACCACCCTCGAATGAGCTCAAATGACAGCATCTTCAATGAGCAGGCTTTCGCCAAGGGCTACGGAGTCTCAAAAATTAAACATGCATGCATGCACACACACTCACTATACAGAAAATTGGAGGATGTACTACCCCAATACATGCCCAGCTATCACTTCAATATATAACACCATCTGAACACTCATGTCTGCACACGTTTCTTGGCATTCTCCCTCCTTAACTAGTCAAAGCCTATCATTTGCACTAAGTCTGGTAGAGAGAAAACAGTAAGGATCTGAGGAAATGTTACCGATTTTCCCTGGGGGTTTAGATGTTTTTCTCACAAACAACCTCTTTGCTTGTGTCTCATTCCCTAGTTTCTCATAGTCCGGTTTCCTCTTCCCAGCTGATTTTGCCTCCTCTGGCCAATGCTGATACACCCTCTCATACTCCTTGTCCTTTGGCTGGTTCACTGGAGCCATTCTGTCTGACCACTGAAAGCAAACAAAGCATGGAAGGTAAGATTGTCATACACTTCTAACTAGAGGACAGAGAAGAAAACTGGAATGAAACATACGCCAGTGGTCTCAAAGTAGTAATTATACCTGTACCCACTTTCATCAGTATGGCATTGGCTTTTTGCTGTGCTCTGCTGAAGAGGGGAAGAGGTTCAATAAACTCTTTTTTGTTCACATATGAAAATTAACGTATCCTAAAGCACTAGAATATGTTTTGATAGATGTGCTTCTACCAAACTTTTAAACCTGAAACCCACAGATCTGCATAAAGTAAATTTGTAAAACCACATAATATCCTAACTTTTTCAGTAGTAGCTCACACAGAGCTCTTCAGATACAGCTTTCATGATTATGGCCTGGGCTGACGGATCTTCCAACAACCGTGCTCAGAAGGCACTTCCAGTTTAGCAGCCACTTTTACTCTCAACCACCACCTGGTATTTGGATTTGGCTCCCGCACTGGCTGGCAACCACACCTGGGCTGCTCCTCCGACAGCGACGGGATGCAGCCCCTTGTGTCCCGTGCTGTGACGACCACAACGCCACCAGGCCCCTGAGGGAAGGCGCGGGCCTCCCACAGCCTCCCTCGCAGCCGGCGGGCGATGCGTCACACGCATCCCCCCCGGCGGATCCTCCCCGAAGCACATCCAGGGGCTGATCCCGTGCTCGCGCTGAACTTATTTAGAATTCCTGAATGGCTGCCACGGCTGTATATATTTAAATATATGGCTATATATAAATATAGCTCGGCGGGCACCCCGCAGGCTTCCCCGAATAGCGCCCACTCGGCGGCTCCGGGCCTCGCGGGGCCGCCCCGCGGGGCCGCCCCACAGCCCCGGCCCGGCCCG
>VYXB01000992.1:0-16121 GCA_013397135.1 Pachyramphus minor
CCTGCCGGTTTGCCTTTCGGCACGCTCACCACACTTTGAACATGCATCAGCTGCCAGTGCCTGACAGTGGATATTCAGTGGGTTACTTTGTTACCATTACTCAAATTTGCCTTAGTCACTTTCCAATCTCTTGTTATTGGAAACTCATTCTGTAAACTTTTTTTACCCTTCCAAGCCTTTAAAACATAGCACAGAAACCTTGTCTGAAACTATAGAAGTAAATCAAAGCCAAATCTTTTTGGGTTACGGTTTGCCTAATGGTATCACAGAGGACAAAGTTAAGGGGGATCAGAAAAAGAAAAGAGATATAAACTTGACAGAAATCTTTAATCCTTTCTGTGCAGTACCATTCCTAAACAGATTTAAACCACAGAATTAAGATTCTTTTGGCTTGGAGCTCTTTTTTTTGGCTATACTTAGTCAGGATATTCACAAGCTGTGATGTGAACCAAACACTGAAGATCCTATTTCAAAGCTAGGAGATACAGACACTGCAGTAGGACTATTTGTGATCACTCTATAAAGATCTATCCCCAAATGCAGTAACTCTAACCAAAGTATTTGTAGTCCAATCATGGATATTGCCTCAATATAAAACTAATGTTCAAAGAGTAAATTACACTCTGTAAATTGCTTATCCACTTTCACTCAGTAACCAGTGTCACACAGATTTTTAAAGAGCTTTTTCAACTGACCTATTCTTCTATTAGCTGACAACAATTTTATGATAAGAAAATTCCCTTCACAGGAGTGTCTTCACCTTTCCTATCTTTCCTGTCTTTTTTCTGTTGTTTTTTCTTCTAGCAAAGGTTTTAATAATAATAAGGAGATAAAGCTATTTTCCTTGTTTCCTTATTGTCCAAGAAGGCATTTTAATTTGATCAACTGTTTATGCCAGCAGCCTAGTTTCAGATATGAAAGCTTATACGAGCAAATTAAATTAGGGCATCTAACCCAATAGCCTGAGCTGCAAGCAGCATTCCATCCCAACCAATTCTCATCCTACATCACAAACAAACAGAGCAATACAGCAGCAGCAAGTTTGCTAAAGAGGAAAAAGCTACCTGTAAAAATATTCTTATAAATATTGAGCACATATATTTTCATATTTTCTGCATTGTCTTATCTCATCATACCATAAAAGTCCTTAATTCTTTCTCTTGTAGAAGATACATGGAAAAACAATATTTAAAAAAAATAGAAAATGCTATGTCTCCCTATCTAGAAAGAAATACTACAACTTCCTTATGGTTAAAAGAAAGAAGATAGGAAAAAAGAAGATAGGAAAAAAGAAGAGAGGAAAAAAAAAGTCTGTAATTTTTCATTAACATTTTACATAATATATTAATATACTACTTAGAGAACTGCAGATAAGGGACAATTGTTGTTTAAAGCAAAAACTATGCAGGTCATCAGTACTGAATTTCATTTTTCTTTATTTTTTCCTACAAATCAATTTATTTTTGGAATTAGCATTGGAAAATTAAACCCAGAGTAGCTTCTCCTATTCCTCACTATCTTAGTCTGCAACACAGGACATTCCTTTCATGCACAATATTAAGATGGCCCTATTTAATCTGTAGGTCAGGTCCTTAATCGTGTTTTAAAAGACTCTTTGCTGTATTTGCATAATGTACATTGCTAAACCATAGCTAATGTGGCAGGCTGAGCTAGAGACCCCAGGGCTTTTTTGGATCCCAAACTTTTCTAATTTTTGCCCTCTGTGCAGTTAAAAATATACTCATTTACAACTGCTTTTTAAAGAAAAATGAAACTTGCAAATCTGACAAAATAACTACACTTTTATGCTTTTACTTTTTAATAATGTATTCCTAACGCATTTTTGTTGATTTTGCTGTTGAAGGAATCAATTTTCTACAGAGATGGCAATACCTTTCAATAAAAAATGAAACCTCTACATCTTTTTGCTCAGCAGTTGCTTCATACTACTTTATTTTGCACAGTTTACTGTGATAGTCAACATTTTCTTAGCCATCACTGCTACAAGTGTGTACAATTCATAATACAATAAAGATTAGCCTTAGAGTATTACCACCACACAGGAAAACAAATCAAAAAATCATCCTACTCATTATGCCTTAAAAACCCTGTCTCACTGTTTGCCCCGGCAAAACTGGAAGGCATGAGGCTTTCCTTTTCTTTTGAAACCACCTCTGTAGGGGACAGTGCAGATTGGTTTATGTCTTGCTGCTGGACAGATGGAAGGATAACACCACAGGCAAGAAGGTTGAAGTCCCAAATCTAAATCCAGATCCTAATTTTAGAGATGAAGCAGTGGGGGAGGATGGCGGCGGGGGGAAGCAAATTAAACACACAGATTTGAAGAGGCAAAAGACATCCTCAGGCTGAGAGGAAGTGAAGCTATGCCTGCTCCTTTCCGTGTTTCTATTATGGAGGAGGCAAGTAGTGGCATCACAATATGACACTGGTTGATCTTAAGCATGTGCTCAGCATTGAGCAGGGCTTCCTCCCTGCAGTGGACAGCAAGTTACCTGATGCTCAGTGTCAGAGTTTGAGGTTTACCCCCCAGGATAAGTATTTCCTCTAAGTAGCTGCTGTAATTGTGTCACCATTTGGAGGAGTCCAGACCATCCCATGATCAACACAGGGCACACAGGCTCCTTGCCTGGGATTCTGGATTGCAGCTTGACAGCCATGTAAACCAGGAATCATTTCTCCAGCTCTCAAAGTGTTTTCTGAGCTTCAGTTTTAATGTCCCCAGTCCCCATTTCCTCACTGCAAAATTGAAAGCATAATTTCCAGTGTATTTGGATTCCTTCCAACAGTACTTAGGAAAAGAAAGAAATAGTTCTTCAAGGTGAGCTGCTGTGATAGCATTTATAAGGAAACAATTACTCTTTTATTTGTTTCTGGAGGGTCTAGCCATAATATATGGTCAAATTCTGTAAAAAATTCTACTACTACTGCCCATGAAATAAAATGTTTATGATGTTACCTGGGAAAAGATGAAATAGAGACAATAATACTTAGAAAAAACAGTGATTATATTACATCCTGCATTTCACTGACTGGTTTTGAACATGCAGGGAGTCGTTGCAAGCACAGCTCAGGGGAACTTTGTCAGCCTGCATTTCAAGTGATGTAATTGTTCCCTTGAACACAGACAATAAGAATTCAGGTCACCCTTCTGGCCCAGAGACAGCTAATGTAGAGTTTGGCTCACAGTCAGACCAAGCAAGGAGCATAAGAATTTGCTGCCTCCATCTGACCACTGATCCTTTTGTCAGGTATCACAGCTCTCATTGCAGATCTGGCTGAATAAACCTCCTATTCAACCCTGACTTGCCACAATCATAACTTTCTGTATTTATAGAGCCCATCAAGCAGTTCAGTTTGTTTGCAAGCATCTCTAAGTTTTGCACAGGGAGGGAAGGACTTTGAATGACTTCTGTGATGGAGTTAGCTGACACAGCTAAAGAGATTGCTTCTCTCCAAGGTGGGGACAGCAAAAACTGAAGTCCATTGCAAGTAAGCTCAGTAGAGATTATGAATTCAACCTACTTCTCCATACCATGTGTTATTTAGCCTGAAATATTTTAAATTAGCAAAATAAACAAAAGGATTCAATAGTTCACTGAAAGTCTGGCACCTGGAATACCAGCAACTGTTCCATCTAAAAAAAGATTTTATTTTTAATTCAGTTTGGCACTGATTTACCCAAAATATATAAACTGGCTTAGGACCCTATGAATGGTCCAAGTGCATTATGAAACCTATACATCTTGTTGCTTGAAAGTTTACAGAAAACTAGTCACAAAATTACAAAATCACAGAAGCATGGTGCTTTTTATGTAGGAAAAGACCTCTAAGGTCTCAAATGCAACTGTTAACACAACACTGCCAAGTCTGTCAATAAACTATGTCACTAAGGTCACATATAAACATCTTCTATATAGCTCCAGAGATGGTGACTCAACCACTTCCCTGGGCAGCCTGTTTTAATTCTTGATAGTCAAGTTATTTCAAAATTCGCAACTGCAGAGGTGTTTGTGACAGAGCTCATCTAGTATTGAAGCAAACACATGATAACTGTGGTGTTTAGAAAAGATACTTACAATAGTATGCACAAATTGGCCTGCATATGGGCAACATTCATATGTGGAACTTCATATGCCTAGACGCAAGAGACCTGAGAACTTTGCTGTGAATGCAGTGTCTCTGTGTAGCTATGCTCCGTTAGCTGTGATAATTGCCTCTGATTAATCAAAGCTAACACACCAAGGTGCTTTATAGAAAAACAATTTCTATCAATTTGGTACCTCTGCAAATTGCACTCCAGGGTCCACATTCAGCTGGAGTGGTTTGAGAGCCATCTAATTCAAGGGATTCTGCTGAAGCTCAGTGTACTTCAGTAGATTGATCTTTCAGGGTTTCTCTTCACCTTGGTTCTTATTACTTATCCTATTCAATCTCTCCTTTTCCAACTTTTTATTAAGTTATTTTCACACTATCAGCAGATTCCATAGGAGCTTTTAAGTTAAACCAGCCAGAAAATTATTTACTTTAGTATCCTCCTTTCCTCATTTCAAGGAATACACAGGAACAAAAAAAAGGTTTGTCTTTGGTTACCATGCAGTACAAGAATGCCACATTGCAAAATGCATACATACTGACTGGAAAAATGTGAAGGCTGCTGTATTATGTCCAGACCATAAGCCATCTATTTAAATTGTTATGAGACTAGAGTATAAATAATTATTGGTAATTTCTGCCATTCTAACTAACTGAGTCCTATTTGAAAAGCAATAGGCATATTCCAAAATTGGTCCCTTTTCTGGCTACAATTGTGAACATTAATTTCATCCTTCCAGTTAGTGACCTTTACATCATCTGAGACCTGCAGCATCTAATTCTCAGCTGTGAGGCAAAATGAATGCATGAAAGCTAAAAACACACAGGAGGGAAAATGCATCATAGTAGAAAACATGTGAGTGCATCTAGTGTTAACCATGAGAAGCTGATACTTTTTCTAATACCATGTTTTTTCATCATATATAAAAGAGATTCCTGCCATGTAGGAACCTACTGCTCGAGAAAAACTTAGATCATAGAATATTGGTAGTCCTATCAACTGACACTGCCAAAATAATTATTTTTTACTGTGGATGATTATCCACCATGTTAGGGAAAATGTGCTCAACCAGAGAAGTGATGTAAGCTCACATAAAATCTCAAAATAGCTGAAGACAACACTATAACTGCAGTACAAATATACCATCAGAAGACCTTTTGAGGGTGGAAACAGACCATGGCTAAGGACTGAGATAATTATTGAGTTCATGTAATTTAAAAAAACTTGTGAGTTTAAAAGCAGCGGACACGTATAAAAAGTTTTACTCAAATATGCTTAGAATAGTGGTTTCTTGGATAAAACATGGATTAGATATGGCAGAAAGCTTCAATCTCTGTTGAGAGAACGATTTTATTACTCAAAATAATGTAAAAAATACTAAAGGAATTGTGAATTTGAAATCTGTGCTTTCTCTGCAGGCATATGCTTGACTATCTGTAAAGATTTGGAGGGTTGTTTATTGTGTTTTTGTAGAGCTTCATGATTCAAGCAACAATAGTCTCTTTCAGGTTGATAAATCAAAAAACTGTTTTCTCAAATTGTTCACATTTCACTTTTTAAACACCTGGCCATCTTCCAAACACTTTGTCATCAAGACTATACAAGTATTTGTGTTTCTATGTGCAAGGAAGTAGAATCTTGTACAGTAGCAACGCACAAGAAAAGGGAAGAAGAGAAATGTAGCTGAAAAGAAAGTACAGCAGTTTTCCTTGTAAATTTTACTTAAAAATTTTGAATGTTTGCTAAGAAAATACAAAACTTGGGAACATATCATACCACCAAAAAATAATTTTAAAAAAAATAAAAATTGCACAAGTTATTGCATATTTTACTATCTTGGAAGAAGGGGCAGATCAGAAGAATTGAGAAGCTGAACAGACCTGGAATGTCATCTGACAAGAATTATTTCTGATAAGCAGACAGTGGTATGAGAATGAGAAGTTAAGGTTTCTTTCTCTTGATTTTGTACCCAATATCAAACTGCAAGGAAACATCACTTGCCCAGCTGTGACAACAGGGAAGTTCACTTAAAACAATAGATCCTGCAGGTAAACATGAGCATCCTTGTGGATACTCTTCACAAGACAAAGTATATATCCATGGGTTCTGCTCAGCAACTCAACTTGTGTGAGGAGTTTTTTCATCTGAGTTTCTAAAGGAGATACCCTCTGCAGGTGAATGAAGGGGGCACCTACCTTTCTATGTTAGTTGAATAAGAACCTTAAGTTCTTAAATACATGATGTCAAAGGAGTTGGTGCCTCATCTATGTCTTCCTGACTGAAAAGGGTGAGATTAGCTCAGTTGTTTAGAGCATGGTGCTAATAATGCCAAGGTTATGGGTTTGATCCTGATAGAAGCCATTAACTTAAGCGCTGGATTTGATGATCCTTTTGGGTCCTTTCCAACTCAGAATACTCTGTGAATAAATAAGATGTGGCATCCCATCCTATGGAATGTTGCAGGTCATGATGGGTTCCTTGTCACCTTTCCTTTTTGGTGTCATAGAAATCAGAGTGGGCTAGACATAGGGAAAGGGATAAATATCTGGGTACATATGAGAGGAATACCAAAAGTTCAGCTTTAGTTTCACTGGGATCTCGTAGAATCAGTTATAGTTCCTGGACTGATACCTTGAAATGTGGAGCTTATGTCCTGACTTCCTATTCCTCCCTTGGGTAAGGCACAAATCAAGTCAACAGATCAGACAGATTTATGAAGAAAGTATATTAAATAATCATTTATGTAAGCTTAAATCTTATACTAGAAAGACCAGATCTAAGGCTTTGATACTGTCATATATATTTTATAAACAAATGGTGTCATAAAGTTTTGATTGATTTTTTCAGCTCTCTGGAAATTTTTAAAAACCATAAGGGCTTTCATTTTGATAATCTGTCAATCTTTCTAGCAAAACTTTTAATTTCTGTTGCCAAAGCAAGCAAGAACACTATTCAAATATGAACACTCAACTAAACCATTTTATTACAATTTTTTGTTGTTTTTAAAGGAAAACAGTTTAGCTGTATTAAAGATTTAAAAGGAGATAACAATTCTTGTAGATCTGCATACAATTATCCTGCTGCACTGAGATAACCAAAATTTAATCATGTGGAAAGAGCTAAAGGACTGTTTTATGAAGTACTAATACCTAGGAAGTTTGGGAATAGGAAAGCAGAAGCAATCTCTCTAATCTCCATTCTGTTGGTTTTCTGGGGGGGTGTGTGCTTTACGGTTGCTTTCGTTTTGTGTCAGTAACCTGTCCTTGTAGAGTCCATTTTGATGATTATTATTCAGTGCTTGCAAAAGGATGTGCTTTCTTGGTTTTATAGTTTTTTGTGTATATTCTTGCACTGCATGCCCTCTACACTATTATTGATGCTGAGCTGATTTACCTGCTCAGATTAACATTGCACATAGCGTTTGAGATGCCAAACATTTAATTACGTCCCTACTCAGATGCTTCTCTTTATGGAGCAGCAGAAGCTATAAAGCATCTATTTTTCCACTGTGGATTCTGACAGCAATAAACCGTTGCTTATGATACACTGTGATAGCTATTTCAAAATGTCAGAAATCATTCCAGAGCCTGGATGGCACTTTTAAGTCAAGCCCACTATGGGTTCTGTTCCAGGAAACAGTCATAATCCAAACCCCATCTCAAGAAACAGGTCTGAGGCACTGACTCTTGTGCTCAGTTCCCTTGTTTTTATTCCATTTGTTGTTAAGTAGGTAGTATTTGTTTTTGGTCTACAAAAAAGGAGATTTTTTTGTTCAAATAGCTTTTGTTCAAATACTGAGGTTAAGTATTTTTATTATGTAATAAATGTATTAAGTATTTTTTATGTAATTCAAGTAGTTTATGTAGGAGACTAAAGGACGGAGATGACTCTTCTTGTTCTCACATTCCTCTTAGGTTAGGAGACATTCAAATTCTGGGTCACTGAAATCTGAAGAGCCCTTGTGAAGCTCATGTTGTCTTTTGATTTCCTAGCTCATCTGGTTCTTTCCCAACTCTCAATCTCACCTTCTGTGTACATGTGTCTGTGTGTCTGTGTGTGTGATTTAAGGGTAGTTCTCACCTTCACTGACCTCACAAGTAAATTGATTTCATGGCAGATATAACCCTCTTCCTCTGGGTTTTATTTCAGTAGAGTTGCCCAAGTCAGTGAGAAAGTGGCTAATCAATAAATAAATCATAGAATCATAGAATCAGATGGGTTGGAAAGGACCTCTGAGATCATCAAGTCCAACCCTTGATCCAGCACCACCATAGTTGCTAGACTATGGCACTAAGTGCCACATCCAGTCTCTTCCTGAACACCTCCAGGGACAGAGAATCCAGCACCTCCCTGGGCAGCCTATTTCAGTGCCTGATTACCCTCTCTGTAAAGAATATCTTCCTAATATCTAATCTAAACCTCCCCTGGCAGAGCTTGAGACCATGCCCTCTTGTCTTACTGTTGGTTGCCTGGGAGAAGAGATCGACCCCCACTTGGCTACAACCTCCTTTCAGGTAGTTATAGAGAGTGATGAGGTCTCCCCTAAGCCTTCTCTTCTCCAGGCTAAACAACCCCAATTCCCTCAGCTTCTTCTCATAGGGCTTGTGTTCAAGTCCCTTCACCAGCCTGGTCACTCTTCTGTTTTTCATATGAAAGAAACAATATTTTTAAAGTGATGGTTGCTGACAATTGTTTTAATTAACTTATCCGTATCTGTAATTTTGAATATCACAGAGTCACAGAACATTCTGAATTGGAAAGGACCCACTAAGATCATCAAAGTCCACCTCATGGCCCGTCACAGGACAGACCAAGAATCACACCATGTGCCTGAGAGTATTGTCCTAACGCTTCTTGAACTCTGTCAGGCTTGGTGTTGTGACCGTTTCCCTGGGGACCCTGTTCCAGTGTCCAACCACCCTCTGGGTGAAGAACTTTTTTCTAATATCCAACCTAAACCTCTCCTGACACAACTTCAGGACATTCCCTTGGGGGGCTTCACAATTAAAACCCTTTAAAAAAACCCAAACCCCTACATATTTTTGATCTAAAAAAAAAAAAATAAAAAAAAAATAAAAAAAAAATAATAAAAAAAAAGAAGGTTCCTTCTGCTTTATAAAGAATTTAGATTTCTTTTCTGATTGATAAAGACCATACATGAAGTCATCAGTATGGCAGGGGGAAATTAAATACCTCTTACATTAATTTATTTTTTATGACATTTTTGACAACATATTTTCTGATGCTGACACAAACCAGCAAGAATCAATAACAATGAGGTGCCCATGGATAAAAGGTTTCTTCCATTTCACTTTTGTCTGCAAGAAAATATAAGTAAGTGTTCCTGAACTAAATGAGAAATTCCATGTTCCTATCAGATAAATAGTGGAGAGGTATGGGAATGACAAGGTCACGTTGCCTCCCAAAGTCGAAAATAGTTGCAACAATTTCTTCATTTTTTTAATTCGACTTAGTAAGCTTTCCTCCTAGACTCCACAAGCATTCACGAATCAATTTTTATTTTTATTATTTTTATTTTATTGTAAAATCCACATTGTCTAGCACATAGCTTGTCTATAGCCTGTTTGTGGATTGCTAGCAATATATCTGTATCATATTTCTCCAGACTTAATATGCCTGAAAGTCTGCATAATAATATGCCCTTTACTACTCTTTTAAATGCCTACATCTTAGAAATAAACAGGCTATGCATGCCTCTCTGTATTTTGTGATATGCAGCACCCAGCCTAGGACTGTGGCATGCGTCACTAATAAATTCAGTGACAAACTGTACATTTTCTTGGGTATCATCAGCTACAAAATCATTCTGAGGCATATCACTTTAATAGGAAAATGTATAATTCAACCAGCATGCACATGTAGGAGCTAACCTTTGCCATGGGAAAGTATTAAACAGCACCATTTTCACAAAGTTTTCACATTCTTCTGGTTACAAAGACTTTCACCTGCTTCATGTGGTGTACAAAAAGATTATTTTTTCTTTACCTTCCAGGCAGAGCAGCAGGGTATGCAGAAAGTCTTTGTCAACTCACTCCTGGCACCTGAAATGAAAATGATAGGTTTTTTACAACCCATTTACCAAAGAAGGAGTAATGACAGAGAAAAAAAAAAAAAAGAAACATTGACGCACACTTCACATCAGGAAAAAATATGTTATTGCCAGAGCAGAAACATAGAAAATAAAGAACAATCAGATTTATAAGATCACAGCAAAGCAGTAAAAATCATGTGGCCCTTCTGGGAGAAATTGTAATAAAGAGAGGAAAAAAGAAGACAATCTGAAAGGCTAATGGCTGCAAGCAAATGTTTTTACAGGTCTAAACACATAAAGGAATTAATATTCTCCAATTTTTCTTATATGTGTCTGCAGTTGTAAACTCACGGGAGACAGCAAGGAAAAATGTAAGAAATGTCCTGCATACATGGGGTGATATAACAGTGAGAGATTTTCAGTTTTTACTGAAACAAAACCTAAACCACTCAGATCATAGATTATTTGAAAAAAATCTTCTCACAAATCCTTCCTTAATTGCTTCCATTTGAAGGGCTGTCCTTAATATTCTGCCTCCTTGCCTTGGTTTTGCTGCAGTGCCATTTTCCCATGACCTGTACAGCCTAAAGAAGTCAGGCTGTTGCTTTACAGTACTAGATTTAAGATTCCCAGTCTCACTACCAACTTCTTCAGGATCTTCTTCTCTCTTCCCATTCCCAGGAATCAGACTCCCATGGAAAGAATATTTCTATGCAACAGCTGTCATTGGAAAGGGAATGCTGTCTTCCCACCATCACTAATGGCCACATCCCACATCTTCAATATTTTCTAACTCCACTGAAATCTATATCCAAACTCCAATTCCCAAATATTTTCAACTTAGTTCTTCTTCCATTTGTTCCTTTATGAATCATGTCACTCTGCCCTTCAATGCAGTTTGTACACTGCAGAATAAAATGTAAGTGAAGTCATCTCTGTTCTGAGTTGAGACCAGCTCATCAGCTGCTATGTGTGTGCTGCTCTGCCTGAGCTACAACTAGGCAAAGCTTGTCTCATCTTACCCATCCCTTTGATACTTGGAAAGCTGGTGGTGTTTAGCAAGGACACGTTGCAGGTAAGTAATAGCACTGGGATGGGAAGTCCTAGGATGCGTCCTACATGCACTAAGTATGACCTCACTTAGTAAAGCTGAACTGCTGAACTTCCTAATATTCATCAATGTGCTTTTAGTTTCAGTCATCTGTCAGTTCCAACTTTGGCATAGCAAGTATGAAAAAGATTAATTTTTTTCAGGAATTTGGCATGTTTTCATTTTATCTCATCTGGAGAACAACTCCCTAACTTCAGGAATTGCAAATGAAGAAGCTAGTGAACTAACATCCATTCCTTTTCTTACTGAATATTTGTCTTTAGGTATGACCTAATTTCGAGTGATATACTCAGAAACTTTTAGATTTGCTGCGATGGTGATTTGGGAGTTTTAGGACTCCAGGATAGGGTTTTTAGCCCATTACCTGGAGAGGATATGCTCCCCCTCCCCTGCCCCCCCGCCTCAGGGTCCCAGGAGCCCAGCAAGGACCCACACAGAGACCACAGGAGAGGAGACGAGCGAGAGAGAGTTTATTGTCTGGCTAGGAACTTATATAAGTTTCAGGGGAATCTAAAAAATGACCAATAGAAAATCTCCGGAGGTTTACAAAACAATAGAAGGGAAGGATTAAGAACCAATAGAAAAGAGTTAATAAAACCAATAAGAAGACTTCTCTTTGTCTTCCCAAGGATATTCTTCCATATAGATAGCTGTTGTCCACGGGGATTTTGGGAATAAGAAACAGTGAGTTGGCAAGAAACTACAAAAAGCCATTTTGAAACATGTTTAAACAACATTAAAAACTTCAGTTTTCACAACATTTGTGCTGTTTTCTTCACCTCTTTCACCAGTCCATTTCTGAAAGGACCTTTTCCACCCTAAGTAGGGTGAGTCCAATGCCACAATTTGCTTCCATGGATTTCCATTTCTGTTGAAGATATCTGCCTAAAAGGTAAGAAACTAATGTAATCATTGCGTCTCATCCATGTGTAGTGAACCAAAATGTCTAACACATATAGATAGTGGTTCACTAATATTGCCACCAAACTCAAGTTTGGCTCCATATTTCAAGTTTCCCATCTCTCTCTATTAGTCCAGGGACAATGATTCATTTTTGCTTAATTTTGACTTAGTCAAGATTGTAGCACTTAACCCATGTCCACCCATGTCACACTTTTTAGCTAAACATATTACAAAGGAAACTCATGGGAAAGCTTCTTAGGCTTGTATAAAACAATGTACAACCTCATAACCATCATTCAAATAGGAATTTGGAGTTAGATTTCTGCCAGTATTTACTCTCTGAGGAAGTAATTCATGAAACAACATACAAAAGATTCCAGCAATAGAATATGTGAGGCATTTCCTATCTCTCAGTGTAAATTCAAAGGATCCTTCTGATGACACAGAATTTACATTCATTCAACCTCAAGTCAATCCCAAACACCTTTGTCAGGAGACGTGTGTGTCACCAGGTTCTCCTCTGACCACAGTGGAGCATTTTGCACACAGTGTAGTTAGCTGAAATTGCTCCTAAGTGTAAGTACAGTTTAAGGCTACTGTACCTTAAAAGATAATATGCAATTGTCATAACCAGCCTGTCTACTATCCTTTCAAATTCAGGGATTCTTCTCAGAAGAGTGATTTCCAGAGATATAGACACTCTCAAAAGTTGGAGAGGAAACTTGAATTATTTTTGCACTTACTGCTTTATATTAATAGGAGCAGTTTAGGAAATGATGGACTCAGTTTCTAGCCCACTAGAGATGTCCATTTAATAGGTAATCACATTTCAAAAAAGTGAGTTCTCAGACAAATGGAGTAGATAGAAAACATTGCAGGCAAAGTCGCAGTACAGGGTGGTGTTTCAGAGTTACGGTATCTGAAACACCTTGCTCTTACCTTGTTCAGAAAGATGGAATAATGTGAAATAAAACTGGACTTCGAGAGGAATGATAGTAATGAGCACAAAAACATAAAAGCAACTTCTCAGATGAAGGATTGAAAAGACTGGAATTTTTTATTATTTTAAAATAGGGGTATAAGAGGTAATGAATAAAAATATCTAAAATAGTAAAAGCAAGTTGGAAGGTCTCTGTCTATAATTCTTTTCCTGTTCACTAAAACAGGGTAAATATACTCTAGACCATTTGTCTGGAGTATCAGAACAAGAAATAGAGCACGACTGAAAACTTAGAAGCCTTCACAGATATGTCTTCTAAAAAAGGTTATGGATTCAGCAGAACACTTAAGTTCATGATGAAGTTTTGATAACCTTTGAAATAGCCCATTGATACTGAACTTTAGTATATGTCTGAGTGACATAATAGTCAGAAGTAGGGAAGATATATCCATTTTTATCCACAGCATTTACTTGCATTACTGTTAATGCAGCCATTTGCCCTGATCACCTTGTTGCAGATTATTCTCGGCCAGTGAGGTGATTGTCCTTCAGAATTACATTCATATGCCACATTAGTTCCAAAGGATTTCATGATTATTGATGTTGTTATCATGGGAATGAGGAAAAAGCTGTTGTCAGTGGAGTCTGGCACACATGCAGTGGTTGTACCAGCATTATTTCTGTTATGAATGTAATTCTCTACTGAAATATTTATGCTACTACTTTTCTCAGTTTGATATAATTCTAATACATCTGTGAATGTGCATGTATTGGAGAACACTACAGTCTCCTTCCCTGTGGGGAAATAGATACACGAAGATAAGACCTTTATCCCTTTGTATCTACATCCTCACAAGAATGTAATTAAGGAGTGCAATCTTTTCATGATGAATTGTGCATAAATATCTGAACTTTTTAACTATTGCAGAACTAAAAAAGTGCTGCTATTATACAAAACATGTTCATAGGCACAAATATATTTCAACTAGAAAATAGGATTTGCATATGATATTCATTTTCATTGTCCAATATGGCAAAAAAATAAAAGTATATATGAATCTTTAAGTTAATTTGTCTCATCCATGCATCAAGCTATCAAAGTGGTTCATTTACTGATAAGTATTTCCAGGCTTTCCCTTGCTGCTCTCAACAATAAGCAAATACTCTGCTCAGCATCTTAGTTTGCACCATTTGTTTTGCTCAAGGTGTGCTGGCACTGCTGCTGCCCCACATCTCATTTTAATACAGGCACTTATTTTGTATAGTTATCTACATCAAGCGCATAGGTGCCCTTAACTAATAATTAGCAGTGCAATTTGGCAGAGGCACAGAAAAAATGAAAAAAAAAAAAGAACAAAAACTATCAAATTGCCAATTCATTTGAAAATTTCAAGAAAAAGAAGAAATGGTCTTGTCTGGACACACTGAGGCTCGAGACATTGGAGATCAGTTTCCAAGTTTTCTTCATTTGTTTTGCACGACCTTCAGAAAACCATCAGATCATGGAAGTGGGTTAGTGGTGAGCCTTAGTACTATGTCCCCATTTGTTACATGGTTCAATCATCAACTGCGCACATAGAATCAGAATATCCTGAGCTGGAAGAGACCTATAAGGATCATCACATCCAACCCCTTGACATCTGGGATTAATCACAGGTCAGGCTGGTCTGGTCACCAGGAAGAAACTCAGTCCTCAAGGCCTTAAACAGGTTTTACCTATTCTGTCTGGGAGATGTAATGGTTATTTTCCATTGTTTTAATCTCCCACCTGTAAAATAGGACAAAAATACTTTTTTTTCCAACATTTTCTTGCCTTCATTAGGCCCTGTTTACAAATTCAGAGATTAAGGTACTGGTGTGAGAGTTAATCCAAGCTAATGGGAGTCAAAATTGTCTGTATATCACATTGCTTCAAGTTTTTATTTTCACATAGTTTTCGGTATAAGGTAATCTTTAACTAGTTATGTGTTAGTTAATACATTTGGTAAAATGCACAGTGCCCACCTGCAAAGGGACTTCAAGCTTTGGATTGTCTGTACTAAGGCAACAGAGCTATTCAGCTCTTGCCTCTTCTAGAATCCCACTTTTTTTTGCTGCTTCCAGAAATGGAGCAAAAAAAAAATCAAAATTTTAATGTTTGAAGCATTCTGAGCTAGCGAAACAAGATGAGTCTGCTCAGCCTGGTATTTAGCTTTCATCCTCCAGCTAATTACATTCCATTGCTGACTAGTCAAGTCAGGATTTGCTGTTTTATTACAGAAATAAGTACTATATCTCCTTTACTCTTTTATCTGATTGGGCAGAATTGACCATTCACTGGTCTTCAATCTGCTTAAGTTTACAGGTAGAAGTACAGACTTTGACATGTGAGGCTTTCCAAGGAAAGTAATGATGCAACAATACCAGTGTAGCAGCCCAGCTCCCTCCAGGATGATTGGTTTTCAAAAAATACCTGAAAACAAGTGACGTCTTGGTAGAAACTGAACTGTGTAAAGCCGAACTGATGGAAAAGAAATCCCCATTATGCAATAAACTTTCATTTTCCAGATAGCATTCATTTCATAGAATACACCTAAAGAAAAAAAAAAAAAAAAAAAAGAGAGGAAAAAAAAATTAACCACTATAAATTCTGCAGTCTTTCATTAAAAGGAAAAAAAAAAAAAAAGGTGTTTTCTGGGACCCAGAGCTTCTGGCTGCTATTAGTGTTGGAGTATTACATTTAGAAACACTGAACTGCAGCAATGTATTGCTCAGTCCAGTGCTGCCCCTGGCCCAAGACAGACCTGCCCCTCACATGGTATGAGGCTTGCTGGGTTATGAACCCCTCTATCCTTCAAGAGTTAACAGTATTTCATTATACACCCTTAATATTTCATTGGTGTTGTCTTTTGTATTTAATGCCAGTCAGGCATTGTTCAGATATAAGCAAAAATTTAGTTATCAGAACAGTACCTTGAAAATCCATAGTAATCTAATAGAAATATAATTGGGGGGGGGGGGG
>VYXB01000992.1:16132-152720 GCA_013397135.1 Pachyramphus minor
GGGGGGGGGGGAATACAGATTTAACATTACAGTTGAAACATTACCATAACAATGAGGATCAGGATCTAAGATATCTGCTGGGCAATTAGAAGTCTGGCTACATTAACTAAATTTTCAAGCTGGTTATAAGACTATAAATCCTAAGTTATGATTGCTTCTTTTCCACAGGAAATGCCTTTGGCTGATTTTCAATACACAGAGTAAAACAAAAAACTGTCTGAAGACTTTGTCCATCACATTGCTTTGTGGCTTTGATTTCTCATGGGTTGTAACATAAGGTAAGCATTAAACCGCCTCACTTTGTATATAGGTTTGAGATGACTGTGTAGCTAAGGATGAAAAAAGGATGAAAATCTGTTTGGCGTGTTTGCCAAAGGATTACACAGTTGCATAATAAATTTTTACTACATTTTAAAGGTTATTTGGAATCCTCAAAAAAATCAGGCATCTTATCAACTGTGTTGCAACCAAAGACCTAAGCCCTGGGATATTTTACACCTGAATGTATGAACGGATACTAAATGTGGAGTTTCTCATCCTACAGTTACCAGTAATTATGTATGTACAGTCCAGTTGTACTGTATAGAATTTTGTGTACAAGAGCTAAAGATACAGTCTCTTGTTGAATGGCAGAGATTTTCCTGTCACTGTTAGCTAGTTAATAAAGCCACTGATGAATCACAGGTGTGGCAGAACACTAAAAAATTCTCTGAGTAACAGAATTGGGAGAGATTAAAAATACAACAGCCAGCAAAATTAAGTAAAATAAAAATCTGGCTTATACCTTATTTGGAGTATGATTTGTGACATTTTATTTCTAATTTAAAAAAATTAAACAATCAAAACACCAGAAAGTCTGTCCAGAAGGACAAACTTAATAATACTTATAAAAATTTTTAATTAGTAGGGTATACTCATAGCAAAATAATGATAAATGAAGAGGTTGGGGTTTTGTAAACTAAAGAGACAAGTCTGTCAAAACAGAAGTAGGAATTAGTCAATAGTTCTAAAAAGAAAATATTAGAAATTTAAAGGAAAAAAACCCGCAGAGATGGTTCAACTGGCTGTAGAACAATGAAAAAGATGAATGTCTGTAAAAAGTTCCTGGCCCTGCAAATAATTACACGTAGCCCAGCTTTAAGCAGGACAAGAGTCAGCTGGTTAAAAGTTCAACAAGTGCCTAAGTATTGGTCAAATCTTGAGCAAAATAGCAAATATAAATGAATAAGGGACTACTTACACAACTTAAATGTATTCAAAGAACTAATAAAAGGGATGAAAGAAACCAGCTTGGAAGCATTTCTTGCTTTCGGACATCAGGACATAGTTATCAAAAAAGTCTCTTTTTTTCTGTATTGTCCCCCTGTTTTCTCTCCTGGGTGCATGCTGGGTTCAGGCTGGAGCCCTGTTGCCTTGTAAGCCTTAATCTTCTTGCTTACAAGGCAACAAATGTAATTTAGGCTGCTGTGTAAATAACAACACCTGAAGGATTTTCCATCAGAGAAAAAGATAAATAATTTGATGGTGGTTGCCTCAGACCCATCGGGAAATGAAGCTATTTCAAATAGAAAAATCTTCAGTATTGAACTGTCTATGGAAGACTGCTATTATTATTAAAATTAGTAAACATTTATCTTTCACTTTTGTTGTTGTTTTGTTCTACCATATTTATGTAATATTTTTGGGCATTTTCTTTTTTTTTTAAAGGAAAAAAACCCTCTAGTCTGCTAGCATATGGCACATAGACCTCAGTCACTCACAGAGGGCACGCACACAGCTTTAATAGGGTGTGTGACAATTGATTTACAGAAAGTACTGCACTTAAATGCCATCTCAAGGAGGGACAAAGTTCACATCGCAGTTACAGTGTCTCTTTTTCCTTACCTTCCTTTCAAGCCGCTGTCTTAGCTTCTCATGTGTCTCTTGGTTTTTTTATCACTTCTTCTGCTATCACAGGACATTCTGAATAGAGATGAGAATAAACTATTTTTAGATAGTAAGCAGATATGTGCAAGAACTCCATTATTTCAGGTTGCAGGGTTTTGTGCAGTCTTTTGCCTTTTGATTTATTTGATCTCACACACTCTTAGTTTTGCTTTGAAATTTATGTTCAGATAAATTCAAACGTTCAAAGCAAAATTCATCTGAAAGTGCCAACACCCTCTTGCCATTGCAGACAGGTCACATGAAAGAGGTATGTGTAATTGATTTCAGTATTTGAATAGAAAAGCATAGTCTAGAGCTGGTTCACTGCAAAATTTCACCAAGTGTTACCTTAGTCTAAACTAGAATTTGAGGGTTTGGCTCCAGGACACTGGACTTCAGACACAATGTGGAATATTTTTTACTTGCTTTAAAACCTACTGAATTTTATAATGAAAATCCTACATAATTTGACTTTTTTAATAAGTGAAACACATCAGAGTTTGCACTTTTTAAGGATAAGCATATACTAAGCAGCACACTGGATGTTGAACCACAACCTGGCCTTGAACACTTCCAGAGATGGGACATCCACAAATTTTCTAGGCAACCTATTCCAGTGCCTCATCATAGTCACAGTAACAGATTTCTTCCTAAGGTATAAACTAAATCTCTCTCAGTTTAAAGCCATTACTCCATGAATGATGAAAATGTTATCCTTGGGGAACCCTGAAGATCTCATTTGTGCTCTGTGTGGAAACCTTCCCTTTCCCCTTGTTGTTCTCTCCTTATTTTGTGAGATCTATTGTTATATTTTGTCTTAAGTCTGCAAGCTTTTAAAGAAGGGGCGAGATTTTTGCGAGTTTATCTGTTCAGCATAACAGAGTTGATATGAAGGCAGCCTTTAGCTTTTGCACCATAGCACAAACAACAGAAATACATGGTGGGGCTGGACCTGTTGGATGCGCCACATCTAAAAAGGAAGTAGTCAAACCTATCCTGAAACAATGTCTCAACCTCAGCCATATTGATCATCACCACTGGTCTACTCTGGCCTCCAACTGGGAGACCTAGAGACAAACTATCTATAATGCTGCTGCCTCCTTTGAGAACTCATGCAAGATCACTCTCAAGGAGAAAAGACAACGCAGAAAGAATCATGTCCAGTCAATACCGTCTGGGAGTCTTTCTGCTGTGCCTTTTGCAACTGGACTTGTCTGTCACGCATTGGCCTTTTCAGCCATCAGTGAGCCTGCAGCAAGTGCGGGTAGAGCCCTTCGAAATCTTTGTTCATGAAGCCAAGCCATGATGAAGTCAAACCTAAAAAGAATTCTCCATTTCCCTGTAGAGTTTTGCACTTACCTAAGATGCGGGAGGACTTGTCTCTCTCTCTTCTGTAGCTGGCATTTCCAGTTGTTGTTCCTGACACTGCATTAAATTCAAACTGTGCCCCTCACTACTCAGCCCTAAGGAGAAACCTGAAACAGCAAAATTACTCTGCTTGATTTCTTTAAGCAAGGTTTTTAACTCAGTGCCATATTTTCCTTCCAGCCACCACAATTACTCTTTGTCCTCATGTAAAGTACTTATGGATTCTTTTCATGCATGATTGCAGGTGGGTCAGCTCCAGCAAGTCTAATGCCTTTCCATGTCTTCTCCAGTGCTGCAGCTCTTGTTTTGCTCTTCCCCATGCTGTATGCTGCCTCCTCAGACCTGTAGCAATTAAATGCATCCTATTCTACCAGTTTTTTTGAACGCTGACAACTGCACACGCTCTGAATCGTCTTGCAAAATTTCAGTGGCAGACTGATGCCAAGGGTCTCAACTGCTTCTGGAATTTACTCTTGGCTCCAGGGACATGTTTCTAATATGTCTAATCTCTGTAAATCTGAGTATACTGTCACAGTAGGTCACTCATTCAGTATAGAGTATGGTGAATAACGGCACCAGTTATTAAGTACTCTTTTTAGAGTAACCTCTGTTTGCCAGGTCAGGGCACCAACAAATGAATAAAAATAACAGTTACAGAATAAATAGAGTTTTTTTGAAAGGTTGAGCTAATGTTCACCCCAGCTTTCTTCTTTACAGTAGATACTGTCATTTAAGAGCATAATCCAGTTTTACTTTGGAAGGATGTTATTTCTCCTTTCTGTTCCTGAAAAGAAATATTCTCTAGCTGCTGCATGGCAAACTACAGAATGGTACCTGGTGACTCCCACCCATTCAAGCCTGTATAAATTTTCTGCAAATTAGATAGGAAATTCTTCTAGGATAAGGATTTATATTATTACACTTTTTTCATAAGTGTAAAGTTCATCAAGTTTACAGAGCAAATTCTATGCATTTGAGAAGTCAAAACTTCGAGACAGTACATGTGACCACCCCATCTTCAGAAACAAAAAGCCACAATCATGCACATTCCTCAGAAACTGCGTAATATATTTCAACCTGTAAAGATGGACAGGTCATCTGTTTCATTTATTTTGCTGTAAATTCTTTCTGCTCACTAAACAATGCCATATGGAGGCCCATAAAAATGTGGAAAATTCTAAGCTAATATCAAAGCTGTGAACCTCTATCACGTTTCAAAGATTTAGAAATAGCATGCTAGATTCTTTAAAGATAAGATTAAAAATAAAGTAACCAAGCCTTTGAAAATATATGTGCTTAGAGATAATGTTTTTCTTTAACCTCACACTTAGTGAAATACCATTTTTTTGGCTTCTACTCTTTGCACAGGGAAAACACTCACAGCAAAAGAGATCCATTCTCTTACACATGGCATTTGTCCTCTTGGCTTGCAAAGAAATTCCAGGGAAAAGCACCTCCAATAAAGTCTAAACCTCATGAATCAGGTAATAATACTATTATATCTATCATATTCTATACATATATATTTACGATTCTGGCCCTTTTCTGTGTTTTTCTGATTGTCAGTGGTCAAAGTAAAACCCATCTGCTGAAGCCTCTGTATTCTGCATCTAACCAGAGATAACCATGGTTACAATGCCAAGTGCTAAGCATGAAATTACAGGCTTTAGATGCAGCAAAAATGATATATTGGTGCTCTGGCATACACAGACACATCTGCACCAGATCCCATATTTGTGTACTAAGAACAGACTGTTTACAAGATAAGGTGACTGACATTCTTAATTACAGATGCAGACCTCTAGATAAAAGAAGATTATTATTTGCATAACCTGATTGCTTACTTGAATATTACACAGTGCCAGAGCTAATAAAAAGGCTTTAATAACTTTGAGACCAAGAGAGGGTTTTTTCCTTTTTTTTTTTTTTTTGTTTGTGGAAGGCACCTGATATAGTTTCTTGCAAAAGAGATCTGTCCTAGTCTCTCTCTATATATATAATTTTATAGTAAGTGGATATACATATAAATACATACATACTCTCTGCAAAAGGAGAGCATGCAAGACATACTCGGGTACGGGACTTGAAGCAGAAAGGATTCTCATAATTTTTCTCATTACTTGACAGAGAGATTGTCAAGCTGTAATTTAACACAAGCTCGTTATGCTATCACTTATAAATTAATTCTTTAGATATAACAAATCTAGGGGGGAAAAAATTAGTAGAGAGATAGGACAAGGATTGCTTTAGGTTCTTTTCCCTAATTCTTTCCTGCAGCACTTTACTAATGAGATACACAGTAAAATGACATCACTTATGAATTATTTAACAACATGCCCCCTGGAATTTCTACAGCTTGAGCTTAGATGACTCATGAGTTTGAAATCAGGGCAGCTTTAGGCATTCTAGATTTCAGAATCTACAAAAAACAAGTACATGTTTTTCTAAATCCATTATTTTTCAATAACTAGATTATTTTTTTAACTTCAACTAGCTGGGGAAATTAGCATGGCTTGGGGATGACAGTTGGAGAAAAGCAATCTGAACATAATGACTGGTTTTCCACTAAGTTGTGGTGTTCAGGTAAATTCCTGAACATGAGACGCAGAAATACTATCACTGGAAAAAATCACTCTGATTTAATGATTAAAAAAGTCTGAATATTTAAGACACAAAATTTGCCTGGCTAGACTAGAAAATAACAGTGTAGTTGTGCTTAAAGAGCCAGAAGTTCACTCACTAAACCCCACCCTCCGAAAATGTAGACATATATCAATATTATGTTACTAACCGCTAACATTTCAAGAAGCGGCAAGTTTGCTATCACCAGCAGCCTCTAAGCTGTTGTTTTCTTGTTAGGTGTGTTCTCCAGGGCAAGCTTGGCTGCTTTATCAGCTAAACTAACTATGAAGGGCACATCCAAAGTAAATGGCAAACTCAGATTTCCCAGCTGGCAGTCTTAAAGTTTGGAATCTAACAAAACTGGTGGGAAAATGCAGTGTACTATTCAATGAGGGGTCTGTCTCATAACTACATCTCAGATGATTCAGCCACAAGCAGGATCTTGATAAAGATTAGTGACACATGGAGAAAGCAAAAAACATTTTAAAAATTAAATACTGCACGTTGCTCTTGCAAAGTGCAGTTCCAGCGTACATTTTAAGGCCATGCTTTCCATCCACAAAGTAGCCTGCAAAAGTTGGCTGATCCACTATGAGGAAATTTCCTTCCTGTAGTTCTGGTTTTTGGGAAAGACTCCTCAAGAAACTGTACAAATGCAGACTGCCATTAACTTCCAAGGGCAAACACCCTCACAAAAGGAGAGCCAGTTTCTGCAGGACATAGCTTCCTTGTCTATCTGCACGGGTGTGGGCAGGGCCAGGGCAGTGACTGCCCTCTGCTCTTGACATTGGTGAGGCCACACCTCGAATCCTATTTTTGGTTTTGAGCCCCTCATTACAAGGACACTGAGGAGCTGGAATGAGTCCAGAGAAGGGCAAAGAAGCTGGTGAAGGGTCAGGAGCACCAGTTTTATGAGGGTCGTCTGGGGGAACTAGGGGTGTTTAGTTTGGAGAAAAGGAGGCTTAGGGGGGACCTTACCGTTCTCTACAGCTACCTGACAGGGTGGTTTAGCGAGGTGACTGTCAGTTTGTTTTTCCAAGTAACAAGTGATAATCAGACAAAAATGGCCTCAAGTTGTGACAGAGGAGGTTTAGGTTGCATATTAGGAAAAAATTTTCACTGTGAGGGTTGTCAAGCATTGGAACAGGCTGCCCAGGGAACTGGTTGAGCTACCATCCCTCAAGTTATTTAAAAGATGTGCAGACACAGCACTTAGAGAGATGGTTTAGTGTTGGACTTGACAGTGCCAGGGTAACAGTTGGACTCAATGATTTTAGAGGTCTTTTCCAACCTAAATGATTCTATGATTCAATTAATTCTGTAACCTGATTGCCTCCATTAGCTGTTATTCATGTTCTTGAGCTGTCTTATGGGAGCTGTAGTGGGCAATAAAAATTGTCATGAACCAGTTAGACAGATTATTCGTTCTTCTGCTCAGCTGAGACAGCAAATGTGTCCTTGGCTGCACCTTGAAATGAAGAATTATAATAAATACACACACACATATTTCCATATTGGTGAACACATGCACATTCACACAGCATCACTATTTGTGGCATCAAAATCTGAGTACCATCCTTGGCTTTCAGGCACACCGATGTGACACGGAATACACTTGCGCAACAGAGGAAGCCAGGGTGATTTGGCATTGGAATGGGCTGCCCAGAGAGGTGGTGGAATCACCATCCCTGGAGGTGTGTAAGAAAAGACTGGATGTAGCACTTCGTGCCATGGTCTAGTTGAAAAGATAGTATTAGGTCATAGGTTGGACTCAATGATCTCAGAGGTCTTTTCAAACATAGTAGATTCTGTGATTCTGTGAAAGAAAGGTACCTCAAATAGTCAAAGGGGTTACAGTGCCAAGGCTGACTTGACTGGGGAGACAGGAAGACATTGGCAGGGACAAGACTCAGTGATACAACCAACCCCTTGTAGTTCTGTGCTCCTTTATTGAGGTGAAGTTGAAATCTAGCTTATTTTCTTTCCTAAAATTCATTAAAATCATTAACTTCTTAACCTCTCACCACTTCACCACAATAGCACTGACTTTATTATAATAAAACCAATGGGAATTTATCCTGCAATTTGTTTCTGTGGGATAGTCCACCCTATTTACCTGTTCTGACTGTTGTTTTTCTGGCAGACTGTTCTTTCAGGGTTTATCCATCCAGCTGGACATTTGTACAGGGTCCAGCTCTCTGACTGAATTGTCATTGCCATGAGGCATTACTGCAATGTGAACAATACACAATCATTCATCCTGCTCAAGGCCAAGGGGGGATTGCAAATACAAAATCAATATGACAAACAAAGAAAGAGCAGTGGAGAATAAAGCATCAAAGATACAGTAAATGAATGCCAGGCTCTTAAACATCAAAGACATGCTTCTGTATGACACACTGAAGTTGTGTGTATATAGGATGATAGAAGGTTGGAGACTCCAGAGCAATAGAAACCCCAGAGTACTGGCAGATCAACAAGAAATAATTAGAGATAAATATGCAAGTTAAATGAAAAAAAATCTCATATTACTCCAAGCTGTGCTTATGGAGAGAAATACTTATGCTTTCTAAATTTTAAATAGACACATGAAAAGATGTGTTTTTCTACAGTAAGTTGCGAAAACATTGAAGCAGTTTCTATCTTCTCATTCTGGACACTCTGACACAGTCAGTGACAATGTAGTGACACAACTGAGTGGATACAAATACTGGAACTGCAGTCATTTTAGCCTAGCCTAGTCTAACCCCAACCCTAAGTATTGGCCAGGATTCACGTTGTACCACAACCTTTCCCAAAGGCTACAACAGCATAGCAAGATCATAGGGCAGAATAGATGAGCTTTGCATGTAATTGTTGCTAAGGAAGGCAAACTTCTGACAGAGGGAGAACCAGCACTGCCAGTTCTGCAGTCCCTCTCACAGAGCACAGCCTTAGGCATGTCAGATGCAAGCTGCAGGCAGGAACACATTCAAGAACTAACATATTATCATTTCAGTCTTTCTCCTGAAATAGTTTCTGTTCTGAAGTATTTCTCAACTTCTCGAGCCATTTTACAATGACAAAATAGCTAGTTGGACTCTCAGTAACCCAGGAGTAAGGGTTCTTTTTCATAAGGATTACATTTCATAGATTTTCTATTAGAACAGAAGAAAGCACTTTTATTATTCAGCACTATGCACGTACAGACAAGTGTAAGTTTACTTCAGATTTTTCACTTACTGAATACCTCATTATCTGAGCTCCACCACTGCCCTGATCCCCACATCAGGGACAAAGGCCCAGGAACACAAACACAGAAATTTGTGCATTCAGAGCCACCTTGGAAGGAAAGCCACACACTAGGATTATCTGTGATTGCTTCTTAGAAGTAGTATTATAAAGGGACAGATATAATATAAAGGTCTCACACGTAACTCAGTAACTAGCAACTTTGTGATACCAAAATATTCTCTCCCCAGTACAATTTAAGTGAGATAAACACACAGTCTTTTGGATCACAACATTGTCATTCATTTTTCTCTTACAATGACTATCTAATTTTGCCACCTCTACATCCTTTGCCTCCTCTTCTGGATAACTTGACTCCTAGTAGCCCACATTATCTCTGTTGTGCCTTTCTGTCTTCTTTTTTTTCCCTCTCTTTTTTCTCCTTCTACTCCATCCTCAAAACTCACTGTTGTTTTTTTGGTTTTGGTTTTGGGTGGTTTTTTTTTTATTTTATTTTATTTTATTTTTTAGTTCTCTTTTCACCAAATACTAGACATGGAACAAAACAGTGCTGGACAAACACATCACAAAATTATAGCGCCTATCTTCAGAAGCTTGTCATCTTCTGCAAGTTTTAAAGAAAAAAAGCCAATAGACACCAAAAAGTCAAGACATCTTCTGTCAACATTGTAAGCAAGAGTCCCAGCACAGAAGCAGGAATTTTTTTTTGCAGTGTTTTCCCGGACATCATTACCAGCTAACATTTAAAGAGAAATTTAAAAGTGAACTTTACCTATATTTATAAGGAATTCTTTCAAATGACAAGTAAACTAGGAAGAAGCAGAAAAATGCTTGAAAGTGTAACTGATCAATGACAGTAGCTGATATCCTAGGTTAGTGAAAGGTAGGGGCTGACCTCCCTTTACTGCCCAGAAAATGATAGATTGGATGTGGGTAGGCCACAAAAGCTTTCTGATTTGAGGATTCATGTCACATCCATCAGTTAGTATTACAGCTTCTTCTCCATCAGCCCTGCCTGTATACTTGTTCATTTATACAGTTGTGTCTTTTTAAATTAGTTTGTTTGCTTCTACAGATTCTTCCACATATTTGTACAATTTTATGGACATCTTTTTTTGCCATATAAGTTATAAATGCTAATAAAATACTAAGCTGTTCAATTTTTTATCACTTCAGGTCATATTATAAGTACCTCTGTTCCACAATGCTTAATCACAAGTGTATAGGAAATCAATAAATAAAAATATTACCTGGAATAATTTTCGGTTGAGAAAGTTATCAGCATGATTAAAAGCAGTAAGCTGAAATTTCCTGGTTTTCATGGTGCTGAGATGTGCTTCTTAAACGTGGACCTATTTTTCTAACAGAAAAAAATCAAAAAACCCAAACAAACTAACCCCAAGTTCATTTATTTATTCCACATGTATATGCACGTTTGGGTTTTTTTAAAATAACTAGATGGAAAAATAACCTTTCCTTCATTGAAGGAGTGAACTCTTTTTCTTGTTTTTAATATTTCCATTTTTAAAGGGACAACTATTGTCACTGACTTTCCAACAAAGTTCAGGATTCATTTTAATGGATTTTGCTTTGACAGTGGTAGACTATGGTAAGAAGACAGATACAGATTTTTGTAGAAAGCAGCTGAGCCAATTTTTTGCTTCCTCATGGTCAGCTCTGTTCTGTGTAAATCCACAACCTCTGTTAAACCAGCTCATCCTGCAAGAAGGATTTTTCCTCCTTCAATAAATGAATCAGTACCATTTGGAGTAAATGACTACAACAGGGCTGTTTTTCCTGCCCTCTCCTTAAAGCTGAGATTTCATTTGAGCAATTGTGGTCTGAGCCTTGTTACATATATACGATTATCCACCTTTCCTTTTCTGTTTTCCCCAGGAAAATATGTATCATGCCCAAGTGAATATAGAGCCTTCTTTCACTGTTCAGAGAATTAGAGAAACACTGGAAAATGTCTTTTATGTGTTCAGTCTTCTTGCACCACAAAACTTCTTTAGGGATACTGTAAGTAAAATGAAAAGGAGCTATGGGAATGTAAGTATTTTACAGCCCTGAAAAAAAACAAAGGAAGCCCTACACACACAGTTGTCTGGTTAAGCAGAATAAAATCAGGAAGTCTAGCTGGCCAGATTTTCATTGGATGTGCAAAATAGAGAGGAAAATAGAAGAAAAAAAATGTTTTGTCCAAGAGTTTATTTGCCACTCCCAAGTAACGGCTTGTTCATCATAAAGTATTATTCTGAATTCAGCTATGGAGCTGAGAGACTTTTTGTCCCTTAAAATAGCAGAGAGCTTTTTTTCTCTTTTGTTCTCAGTGTGCCCTAGTGGGCCCTATAGCTGACATATACCTACATGGATTATAAACACCTGAAGAGACTTGCAGTTTTTGTGGGGGAATGTTTGCTAACCAATCAATAAAGGTGTTTGGATTTATGAGTCTGTTTCACACAGTAACACAACCTTTATGTTCGGGTTGGGAAGATTCCTCTATTGGTTCTCCATATTGTACTTTAAAGTCAACTAACTTGATTAGTTAGATGTTTTTTCAAACATATAGATAAAAAGACTCATGATTTTGTTTCCTTTGATCTACTCTGATTTGAAGACTATTGTGAATAGCATTAATCAAGAGATTGAGCAAAACATGTTAACATATTATTCAAGTTGGTTTGTAGTTAAGCCCAAATTAGTTAAACACAGATTTTTAGAACAAATCAAAACTCATGGACTTTCAGTAATTATTGTAAAAGTAATTCTATCTACTGAGAATGGTTTTTCAAATTTCATTCACCAATTACATAAGATTATTACGCATATATGATCGGGTGAATTTTATACAGCATGTGTAAATATTTTGAACAATGACACAAATGCATTTTAATCCTCAGTAAGCTGATGTTTAATTTTCATCTCACAATGAATGAATGAAGAGAAAATCAAGAGTAGTCAGAATGAAATTACATGGAAAAGTACATTACGTGTCACTTACAAAAAAACCCAAAATCTCAAATCAATGGTCCAAAATTTTGGGGGAAATTTAATAGAAATATTTCAAAGAAATGTACTTGAGAATGTTGTCTCTGTTCTTGTTTATGTTACTCAGACCAAAGAAGATTGTCAGGCAGTCTAGGTTGTCTCAGCTAAGCCATACACTGCAAACATGAAACACTGCACACAAACCAAACCGACATGCACGGACTTTTTTTGAGGTACAAATTTATATCTTTCTGACAAGCATCCCACAGTGCATTTCTCAGTGGGGCAGCAATGCATGGTGGGATGTTCTGTTGGCACACCTTTGGCATTTGCAGCACAGCCTTCTTGAAACCACTAGAATGAAGTGATTTATTTCCAAGGTCCATCTCTTTCCGAGCATGCAGACAAGACTGATACATCCTATGATGTATCAGATGCTGGCACACATTGATCCAAGCAAGACACATAGCTGATGTTTCAACACTGGCCTCTCTTCTTGTGGTGGCACTTTCTGCCAGGTATGAAGGAAGCCAAAAAGCAGAGCCCAGCACAACGAACCTTTTTATGAGGCTAAAGGAAAAGAATGGCATAAAACGGGAGAGCTTACAAACGACAGGTTAGCAAATGTCTTTATGCATCTGCAGGAAAATCAGTTTGTCAGTTGCAGAACATCAGGCTGAGAGAGGACTCCAGAAAGCAAGGATTCAGAAAGGCTAAAGACAGGCCAGAAATTATCTGAAAATGAGCACTGCAATAAGTTGAAAGAACAGACAAGCTGTAATGCCTGTGTATTCATCATTCTGTTTTAGGAAACCAACTCCTACCAAGCACTACGAGTATAACTTTTATTTATACCTCCCTGTTTGTTATAAATACACCTGGCCAGAACTACAGCTGGCATAAATCAGTTTGACTTCAATGGAGCAATACCAAATTACAACAAGTGAGGATCTGGCCCCATGAAAATATTGTATGTTCTTTTTGTGCCATTCTGCTGGTTCTGAAATCAGTACTTCATTTATCTTCTGTCCCTGGTACAATACCACTTCTGTCCTTATTGTGTTGCTTTGAGCCTGCTAGACATAGGAGTGCTATGCATCTGAGGCATACTTCATTTACCAGAGAGCACTCATTTTTCAAAGCAGTTATCCAAAAAGCTTCTATTTGTTCCATGAGCCACTTAATATTCCCCCAGTTTCCTCCCACAAGCAAGTTGGCCCCATTAAACGGAGCAGAGGTCTGAGACCTGACCGTGCTCTATTCCCTAGCTGACACATCTCCATTTTCACATGCAGAGTGTCTAATTTCAAACAGCTGTTTATCCACTCCCATGTCCTACCCTGTGTCACTTTTTCAATAGGCAAAGTCAAATGCTGTCACTTATCTTTGCCATTTATTCTGTACTAATCAGAAAGGGGATGCACACAAGATTCAGATTGCCATTAAATAAAAAGCAAAGACGATCACATACAAAAATAATGAGTAATGTTTAAAGCCAGAAGTACACTTACTGTTTGAGCTACAGTGATATCACTGATGATGATACTGAGAACAGAATCCAGTGAAGAGAATTGGGAAGATGAAAGACCTTAGTAAATATTAGTACAGTTAAAAGCACAAATTAATACTAACAAAGGAACTGACGGTGTATGTTAATGGAGGAACTGATAATGTATGATTCATCTCAGGAAAAGTGTTCCAGCTACCCCCTTTTGAAGATAGTCTAACACTGAGTAAAGAATAATGTCTAATATTTCACTTACAAGTTCTGACTCACCTTCCATAATGCATCTACGGCCACCCATCATTTGTTAAGGGATTTTAGGATTCTCTCTTTTTTCTCATATCTGTACATAAGTTTAGGTGCCATGTGAGTATCCCATTTTAGTGCTGACCTTTTAGCCATTGAGAACTTTGTGTAGTCTTGTTCCTCATTCAAATTTTCTAATTATACTCATTACCATGAATGTGAATGGGAGGAGACATAAATAAAAAAGTCACAAAAAATAAGCCTATCACTAAAGCCAAAAAAAAGACAATTATTTAGGCAAATCAGCAAAGAATAGGAGCACTAGTCCAACTGTATATCTACCGAAGTACTAAATCTTGTACAGATACATGAAATAAAATATAACCACTAAATACAGTTTTTCTAACTACTAGTTATACAAAAACCCTATTACAGACACAATTAAGTTAGCCAGAATGAGATGTCAATGTCCAATTAACAGGTACAGCTACAGTGATGATCTATTCTGTGCAAATGTCTGTAACTGTGATAACACAGAATTACAGATTAATAAATCCAAAATATTCAATGTAGTTTTCTGAGCTACAATACTGTTAAGAAAAGTTCCATGAAATACCTATGGAGGTCCTCTTAGTGCTCTGCAAGTGGTGTTATTAAGCCTAAGACATCCCATTGCTCAGCAGCATTCCTGGTTGGGAGCTGTTTGCTTACATACCATCCCAAAGCATTCACTGATATATTTTGCCTCTCAAAAAAGAAACCAAATCAATTCAGCTACCTGAGTCATGCTTAGAGTAAGAAAGGGAATTTCATTCTTCTACTTTGTTTCATTTCATTCTCATCCGTGGGAAATTCATGTCCTGTCTGGAACAAGATGACACAAGGTTGTGTGCTCCATCCAGGACTTGGCTGGGCAAGGTCCTGAACAACCTCATCCCCCATTGAAACTGGCCCTTTGTTGAGAAGGAGGCCGCACTAGAGGACAGCTATGCACCAAAAGTCCCTTCCAAACAATCTTTGTGAACCTGTGTATTTTTCATATCAACATTTTCAGTTTGTGAGTCACCAGTGTGGATGAACACACTATGCACAAAATAGATTTTCAGAGGATTTTGTTCACTTTATGCAAGCGTGTCCTTTCTTTCCAATCTGATAGAATTATTAAGCTTGGAAAATACCTCTAACATCACTGAGAATTTCAGACAATTCTAGACTGAATTTTCATGGCTTCAAGTACTCTACATTTTTGCCATAATGACTTCCACCATTGATTAATTTTTCAGTTAATAGTTTCAGAGGTATTTGTTGCAGACAACAGACTCTATATGCGCTACCACATGAGTAGCTATGCTAGTCTGCTTTTTGTAAGTCAGAAATACACTAAAATTCTGCATATGTTACAACCTTACACATTTTTACTGGCCAATATAAATAACATCCTTTATCATTACTAAACATCTTGCTTATTCCATGCTAAAAAAAACCCCTAATTTTACAGCAATCACTTACAAAATCTATTTTTTGTGTTGTACCTACCTCCCTACAGTCCATATAGCAACAATTATTACAAAATATTTTACATCTTTGTAATTTCTCATTACTCTGTGCCTGCCTCTTTCCAAAGCCAAGTACTATTAATTCATTGGAAAGTTGGTCTTAATTCTGTCCTAGCTTATGGACTTTCACGTGTGCTGGAGAATGCTTAAATCTGGACCATGCTTTAGCATGTATATGGTTTGGATATATCTTGCAGGATCTGTGGGTTTTGTTGGAGGGGGTTATATTTCTTTATTAAAGCAGTGTTTTAAATATTCATTCTTTGACTATGCACACAATATTCATAAGCAGAGCTCTTCAAAGCTTACTCTGAAGAAAAAAAAAGGCTGATGACATAATTTTGGAGCAATAAAACTGTTGTTGATTTTATTTGATTAATAGTCTTAGGCAGAAAATAGAGGGATTAAAAGTGGAAAAAACAAAATATCTCATTTCAGTTTTGTCAAACAGAAATACATAAGTGCATTTTAAAAAGAAAAGAGGGATTGAGTATGTTCAGTAGACCTCAAGAAATGTTATGTATATACATTTCTGAAAGGCCACTGAACCAAAATATCTATTATTTGCACAAGTCTACTCATGAATACCAAGTGCTCAACCTTCCTTTTTACTTTATCCTTTTTTTTCCTTCAAATACTTGAGGTAAGATGTCTTCTTGGGAGTGTCTGTCAGTCACAGATTTCTGTATCAGAATTCTTCTACCTGATATATTCAAGTACCTGGTTTTCTCGTTGCTGTGCACTGAGGATTTTGTAAACAGGACTTTCATCAGGCACTGCTGCTCTAAACAAAGAGACTGACATGGACGCCAGATGTCCCTCATCTGTATTATGCAGCCAAGTCATGTTTTGGGATTTTCAACATCACATAGCCTTTTTGAAACTCAGAACAAATACATTTTGAAACCAGATTTTATAGACTTGTTGGCCATGTGAGCTGTAAGTCAAACCTGGTGATATTCAAAAAGGCTACATAAACACAGATTGACTATAGTGAAATGCCCAAAGGCAAATGCTTAAGGCTCAGTAGGTGGTAGAATGTTGCTCCCACTTTGTATTCACCAGTTTTACAGCTTCCTCATCTCAGTTGTGTTAAGTATTTCAGAACAAGGTAGCCAGACACTAATTAGATTTCAGGGAATTGTACACGTTTGAGGACAAATCCAGGCAATACCTTGAGGGGTTCTATTGCCCAGAAAAAAAACAACACTCACTGATGATTGATTCTGTTTATTCCAAAGACAGAAAACGTCTAAAATCCCTAAATTCTCTTAACATCTAGTTAAAGTACTCATTTGTTAGAAGCTAACTCCTATAAAGCATCATACAGAGACAAAGCCTTCTTTTGGTTTTTGACATTGAATCTACTGAGCACTAATACTGTATTTGATGGAAGCTGCTTTTTGATGTGATTAGAACCAAGATGTTCAAAGGAATCTCCAGTATTAAGATGTTACCTGCAACTATCCTAGTAACTTCAAATACTTTGGATTGCTAATATTCTCCTGACCGGGAAAAAAATCACAAATGCAACCTATAACTTCTCTTTTTATGTTGTGTTGCAGTGACAAGGTTTATTTCTTCAAATTTTACCTGCCAATTATGCTTTTGTTCTTAGATGACACAAAACTCGGAGGTCCTGTTGATTCTCTTGAGGGACAGGAGGCAATACAGAGGGATCTAGATAGACTGGACCATTGGACAATGATTAATGGGCTAAAATTTAACAAGACAAAATGCTGAATCCTGCACCTGAGACAGAGTAACACTGGGCACATGTAGAGGATCAGCTGGAGTGATCTGAATGTGCTGGCTGACAGCAGGCTCGGTAGGAGTCAGTGTGTGCCCAAGCAGCCAAAATGGCAAATCCCATCCTGGGGTGCATCAAACAGGGATCATCCCACTGTATTCACTATTGGTGTGGCCTCACCTTGAGCACTCTGTGCAGTTTAAGAAGGATGTGAAGGTCCTTGAACATTTCCGGATGAGAACAAAGCCTGTCATAGGGCTGGAAGGAATGTCCTGTAAGGAGCAGCTAAGAACTTTGGGGTTTTCTAATGTGAAGAAAAGGAGGCTGAGGAGTGACCTCATTGCTCTCTACAACTTTGTGAGGAGGGGACATGGGGACAGAGGTGCTGAGATGGTTCTCCCTGATATCCAGTGACAGGACTTATAGCAGGGGTTCAAAGCTGTGCCAGGGGAAACTTATTCTGAATATTAGGAGGCATTTTTTTACCAAGAGGTTGGTCAAACACTGGAACAGGCTTCCTAGTGGGGTGGTCAATGTCCCAAGCTTGTCAGTACTGAACAGGCATTAGGACAATGCCCTTAACAACATGCTTGAACTTTTAGTCAGCCCTAAATTAATCTGGCAGTTGGATGAGATGATCATTGTAGGTCCCTTCCAACTGAAATAGTCTATTCTATTATACTTAGTGAAAATTTACCAATTTATAAAATATTATGTCAGAAGCCATCTCTTCAGTTTCCTTTTTTTTTTTTTTTCTTGCTTGCACACTGAATAAAAACAACACTCTTAATATTCATGGTAAATCCATCATAGTCAAGCAAAAAGCATGGAGTTCAGACATAAAGTATCAAGCACTTCCAAGTGTTCCATTCCATGCTCAGAATAACACATACATTGCAAATACCTGTTTGGAGCAAATTCAAACAACTGATGGTTAGCTCCCTGACAGTTGGCAGAGAGGCAAGTTGAATGTTTATATTTCCTCATACTTAAGAGGTTTGTCTGCAAGGTTCAGTTCAACGAGTTGGAGGAAAATCTGAGATCTATTACCTAAGAATAAAATTAAATATATTTCTGGGCTACCTAATGCTTTAAGGTTTCCTGCACTTTGAATGATTTGTATCTCCACAGTGAACAAGAATTTTCTCAACCCTCCTTCAGGACAGCATTTACTATCCAGAGGAGCTTTGTTGTGTGCTATAGAAATCTTCATAATTCTGTATGAGAACTTCAGGGGAAATCTTGTTAAAGGATGTTAGGCTAAGCAGATTCTTCAAATTATTTGCTCAGGAAGAAAATCTCAATTGAAGCAAAGGTTCAATCAGAAATGCATATGAGCACACTGAAATGGAAATGGAAAACAGAAGCATTTTAAATTGCCAGTTAATTAGTGAGGTCAAAATTACCCTAGTATACTTTAAAGAACATCTGTTATCCCTGGTTAGTTTAGGCTTGCCAGAGTAACAATGTGTTTTCACTGCACTCAATCACAGTCCAGGTGACATTTGTGGACTGTTTACCTCGGAGAAAAAGTAACCACTTTGGCAAGGACTGGACATGTGGAGGTTCAAAGACTTAAAGGACAGGACTGAAGTGGTCTTCTGACTTCGAGATATGAAATACAAAGCAGGGAAGGCAGACAAAATGCTACAAGAGATTTCTATTCAATATTTTGTGCTAGCTAAGGCATTCAGGGATTATATTTTGCTGAAAGAGACTGAAAATGGGCATCTCATTCTTTATGGTTAATTCTAGTTCTGAACAGTCTTACAGTACTGCTTGTGCAGTCTGGTTTAGGATTGAGGCAAAGCTGCCTTGTATATAGCAGAGAAACAAGTGTGCACAGGGTATATATGAACCTGTCCACTCTCAACACCATGAGGAAAGAGAACAGAGCAAAGTGGCTAATTTTATTACCTGCACCCTCTTCAGACAGTTGGTGCTTATTGTAAGGGTACATGGGGCAGTGCGACTGGATAAAGATAAGAAATTTTGGTGAACAATTCCAGCTGAGGCATAAGAGATTGTCCTTTCCATTTCTACAATTTGACCCCTGAGGACAGTCCAATTCACTGTGTTTTGTGTAACTTGTTAGGCTGAGACTTTGGAACAGCTTAGCGTAACACTGAGGAGACTGCCACGTTTTAAAGACCTATGCCTTTCCCCAGAGCATAATAAAGAGTCTGAAACTGAATTTTTAAGGTTTTGGCAGACAGCATGATGAGGGAGATGACTGACAAAAGTAAAAGGTGTGAACTAAGAAGCCACTTAACTTGCTTGCAATTGCAATGAACCAGTACCAATGGGTGCAAATTGGGATGAGGCTGGAAACAACCCCCATTAAAAAGGTCATAAAGAGTGAAAAGGGCACAAAAACCTATACTGCACAAGTGACTGCCAGATAACTCCTAGATGAATGAAGTTAATAAAGTTTTAGGCTAATTAAACCATATCCCTTATGCTTCGTCATTCTTTCTGCATGTCCAGCACAAAGAATAATTTAAAATGAGACTGCAAAATAGAGCTGTTTAACTAGCTTTTCAATTCTTACTTAAATTAGCAGCACCAATAGCTCTTTCCTTTCTTTTTATTTCCCTTTTAGCATTATTTAAAGCACATTTTTGCTTTCCAGGTAGGTTGTAGTTGATGCCCAATGGGACTGCCATTTCAACTTATACGGTATTAGGATCTCTCCCTAGTAGTCCATCTTTTGATATGTGTAATCAGCAAGACAGTCATTGGGAATTGTATTTGAATGAATGCTGTTCCACTATCAAGCTATATTTATCATGTTGATTTTTTATACTGTGTAGAATTCCCACCATCCATTTTACATGTTTCTGTTTCTAATGGGATAACCAGATGCACTAAATGATGATAAAAAGTAATCCATCTTACTGAAAATGTGTTTTAAAGATGGAGATATTTAAGCAGGTTGAAGGTCCAGGAGGAAGAGCTCCATATAAAAATCTCCTTTTTGTCTCCAGAACTTATACAATGCAGATAACAGCATTGAACACCTCATGTCTGCAGAGAGCTGAGTCAGAAAGTTTAGTGTCTTTAAAATTGTTTTAACCTATGGCCCAGAGACCTCTGCAAGATCATGAACTATTTTTAATGAGTCCATGAAGAGTAAGTAAAGAAGAGAGAGTTCCTCTTGTCAAAAGGCTTTGGTTCAGTCCACATACCTCTACTTCTGCTGGAAAATGATTGGGTATCTGCAAATCCAGAAAATAAAAGATCTGCTGTAGACCAATTTAATGTGTCACTTGCCTGCCAGGATGATCAAGAAAGGTGATGCTTATGACTGTTATTGAAAAAAGGATACATTCTCTGATAAAAAGACAGAGCCCACTGATCCATCTTGCCTGCTGCACAAGATTACAATTGCCTCTGAATAATCACTGTTTTCGTTACCGGTCATTACCAATATTAATAAATCTGAGACAAAGGAAATAATATTAACTTCATTCCTGCAAATGAAAAAACGTAGAACAGAAGAAGAGAATGCAAACTGTGAACTAGGTCATGATTTTTCAAAGCAATTTAATATTACATAGGATGTTTAAATGTTCAAACTGCAGCTCACATTACTTTCATTTGCACCAGAGACACTCAGTTACTGTGCAGATCAGCCCTTGGGATATAGAGTCAAACATTCAGAAACCAAAGACTACACAATAAATGAAAAGGAGTGTTTTTTAGTCTGTTGATTAATTTAAAGTGTCAATTGACAAAGCTAGGAACATAACCTCTAATTTTTAGAGCACTAAAATGATTTAACTGAGTGCTATTCCTTCCTGTGTTTCTTTGAAGGACTAAATGGGCCTAAATGGACAAAGTTGTCAAAGAACCATACGACAAGACAGCATTAGGTCACTCTGTAATGCCCAAGCAATGAATACAAAGGCTTTCGAGTAGTTGTTTACCAAGGGTTTTCTTTTTAATAGTGTCTTTTATTCCCTTATTTTCACTGTAAAGAGTATTTAGAAAGAAAATTTGCTGCTTGATAAATTAACAGAAATATTATTCTTTATTGGGGAAAAAATAAAATAATTCTGTTATTTCTAGAAGGAAGGGCAAGAAAAACCTACATCGAAGAAGAAAGAAGAGAGGAAAAAATTTTTTCAATTGGAAATGCAGATTCTTACTTGCAAACTCACTGCTAAAGAAAGACAAACATATCACACATTCTTATCAGCCCCTTCAAGACCTGGCAGAAGCCAGAATCAAGTTCTTTAGGTCAGTGCTGTTAGCTGCCCTTCTGGTCATGGGTCACAATACTGTTACGAAAGATGAAATCTTAACTAGTTAAATCAGTCTCTTTATTTAAATAAGAGGCAAAAGAATGAAGTAAGAAAGCAGAAAACACCCCTGAGAAGGCAAAGGAAGCATGAGAGAATTGTAAAGAGATAAAAAAAATTCTTTTTTTTTGTTCTTGTTGTTCATAATGAATTCTAATCAGAATCTTACATTTGCTTCAGATTGATTTCTAGCACCACCTTCATTTTGAACACCAGTTCTAATGCTACCTCAGGCTTTGGATGACATTGGAAGGCAGAGTTTGTTTTCACTATTTGTTACATTAACTTGTTTATACTGTAGCAAATTTGAATTGTAAGATTCTGCACAGTTTGTGTGGCATTTGTGACTATTTCCATCTTATGCAAAATGAATTCATAAAAAAAGTAGGGAGATTAGCATCCTGCAAACAAGACTCTCCTTAACTTAACAGAATGTAAAATTGCATAGAGAGATGCCTTCTGCACAATGAATGGCACTGGGATGCCACGGAAAAGTAGGAAGTGATCATGCAGTGAAACCCCATAAGATCGTGTGTGTGTCCTAAACCCCAGCTGCCATGATCCCAGCCCCACAACTAGGCCCCCAGGACTCCAGAGGCTGTCTCAGTGGCAGAGGCTGTCTCATATGCCCAGAGGCATATCTCAGTGTCCTTACCTAAACACCCTACTTCTCCCAGATGCCTGGCTACAAATACTCCCTTGGGCAGCAGATCTATTTGTTCCAGGTCTCTCCCTGATCTGTCATATTTTGCCCCTTCTCATTTCTGGGTCAGACTTCACATACACATGCCTCGGCCATTTTTCTGACAGCCCGATGTACCTTCCCAAGGTTCTACCCAGCAAAATCTGAGTGTCTATCCTTACTTTTTGGTCCAGAAGATTTTTGGAAAGCAAAAGTTATATCTTACATTTTGCAGTCTTTCTGCTTCTTCCTCATCTCTTCCCATTCCTCAAATAAAAGATATTTGAGTACTTCAAAGCAAAGCTTCTGAATCATATGGACAAAACAACCTATTTTTCTCTAGCATTATTCTCAGAAAAGCTTGAAACATTATGATGCAAAGATTCAGCTGGAGGCAGAAATTGGCATGGAAAAATTCATCACAGACAGCTAGAGTCTGGATGAGTTATAAGTAACTGAAAAAAGGTATGTATCAACGAGATTGCTTGGCAACCTCAGGAACAGGCAATGCTGCTTAGTTTTGCCTGAAATACAAATGGTCCTGACAAAAAAAAAAAGAAAAAAAATGTAAAAATAAATAAGAAATTCTAAAGATGATGTCATACAAATACGGAGGGGAAGCTGCAGGACATTAATATGCAAAAGCCACTTTTAAAATATTAGACGTGCCAAATAAAAACCCCACCAGTTGTGACTGCAGTGAGTGTGTTCTACAGCAGATGTCTGCACTAAACTGTCTCCAGTTTCAATAATAGGTTCTATCACAAGTAAATTTCAAGGGCAGGTGGCAGGAAGGAAGATCAAAGCCGTCACCTGCCAATGACCTAGAGGTTTGCATGCCAACTTCCCCCTTTCCAGCATTCACTTCTGTCATCGGAGGCCTGTTTTGGTGTGGTCTTGCTGTGCAGCCTTGACTCTGCCTCTGGGGAGACTGCTAAATTGTGAGTGAGAACTGTGGAGGTGCCTGATGCCTGGGGCTAGGGCTGCCCTGAAAGCCCCATAGCTGCCCTTCTCTTCACTGGGGCTGTGAGAGCCACTGGCCCTCACAACAGCATGACAAACCTAAGGGAACAAGAAGCAAAAAAGAGATGTGAAAATGAAAAAAAATTATAAAGCAGAAAACAGGGAATTGTAGATGATGACTCAAAACAGATGTTTCAGGGACCAGTAGGCAGGGTCCTGTCTGCCGTCTGACTGGTGACCTGGCCAGCAAAAACACGTCATGCCCTTTATGCAGGGTGGTGCTGCACAGACTAACAGCTCACTCACTCCAGCTCTCCATTACATGTGTTATCTGTAATATCTGTTCTAGTTTTAGAAACTGCACAGAATTTCTGCATACATCACAAACAGTTCCTAGATAAAGCAATCCAAGGAGGAACGGTGACAGTACAGGTACAAAAGCAGTCATAGTCATATTAACATAAAATGTTTTGATGGTGTAGGGAAAACTTACAATTTTCATCTAAAAATTGTAAAAAGACCAGAATTTAGGTTACTCATCTTTTCTTTTCTAGCATGACTTATTAACTTGGTCCTTAAGAAAAGACATCCCAAAGAAACCTTGGCAAAACTGCATTGTAGTATTAGAGCTGAAAGAAACAGAAAGAGCACAATGCATTGTATAAGTCCAGAAAATTGCAGAGTTAGTCAATTCAGCTACATGATTTTTCCAGGGTAAATTATATCAACTGCCAGTTCATAGCACTGAAAACAGTAGCACGATACAAGAGTGTATAATCATTTCAGGTCCTGATTGTGCATTCTCTGCACATCCACTTGTACAGACGTCATAGACATTTTGATGCATAAAGAAATTGGTATTACGTCTTCCACAAACTCCATAGGAGCCAGAGTAATTAAAATTTATGTCTTTACAGTCTGGCCATCCCGTCAGCTGATCCAGAGACTCATAGTTCAAGCAGAAACTTTTTGTTCAATCTCTGAACCAATTAACCTTGCCAATTCCTCTGTATTTCTGCAACAGTAATGGTATATTTAGGGAATGAAAAACTGTAATTAGATCCTCTGCATGTATTTAATTCCCTATTCAATTTATGTTAACTTACGCATATCCTCCAAAACTCCTCACCTGTCTGTTAATACTTCCCATAAGCACAGTAGGTACTCAATGTATTACTCAAAGGCATGAAAACACACTGTAAGTGACAAGCCTTTCACCTTGAAAAAAAACCTAAGGGTTTAAACTTTTCTGAGCCTGTCTTCATCTTGATCTGCATTAAGATCTATCTAAATTATTCCTATCATATTAATTGCCAGATGTGGCAGTGGACTCATCCTACTTAGGGTGGAAAAGGTCCTTTCAGAAATGGACTGGTGGAGAAGGTGAAGAAAACAGCATAAATGTTGTGAAAACTGAAGTTTTTAATGTTGTTTAAACAGGTTCCAAAATGGTTTTTTGTAGTTTCTTGCCAAATTTACTGTTTCTTCTTCCCAAAATCCCCCTGGACAACAGTTATCTGTCTGAAAGAATGTCCTTGGGAAGATAAAGAGAAGTCTTCTTATTGGTTTTATTAACTCTTTTCTATTGGTTCTTAACCCTTCCCTTCTATTGGTGAGTTTTGTAAACCTCTAGAGATTTTCTATTGGTCATTTTTTAGATTCCCCTGAAACTTATATAAGTTCCTAGCCAGACAATAAACTCTCTCTCGCTCGTCTCCTCTCCTGTGGTCTCTGTGTGGCTCTTTTCTGGGCTCCTGGGACCCCGAGGCAGGGGGGCAGGGAAGGCGGAGCATATCCTCTCCAGGTAATGGGCTAAAAACCCTATCCTGGAGTCCTAAAACTCCCAAATCACTGTCCCAGCCAGATAATCAGATAATGGTAGGGCAACTGTTGCACCTTCCATTCTAACCTGTGGCAAAACATTGTGGAACTATGTTGTTCAAACAACAGCTGTGATGAGAAGCCTCTGAATGCCTCACTTGCAATTATTCATCACTGCTCTCTTACTAGACCTGCCTGAATATGGGAGTATGCCTGAATAAACCTTCACACTTCATCCAAAGACAACCAGGATTGCCATGAAATTTATTGCATTCTCATGGTGACTGAACCTATTGCATGGGGTACAGCACTTCTTATATACCACGCTTTTAGGTTATACACTTTTCATTTATCCACTCCCCAAATGTTTATATTTCCAGTATTGATCCAGAAGCACATACACAATGGCAACATAAATGAAAGTAAGAATGAAAGTAAAACCTCTCTGAACTATAACTTCACATTGTGCAAAGGAAATCCTTTCAAAAGACATCAATAAAGAACATTTCACAGTAACTGAAGTTTCGATTCTTTTAACTTTTCTTTTTTGGTATGGATCAAAGTATCTTTCATCATTTAAATAATTTGTAATGCTCTTATTTTATTTATGTACTATCCATGTAACAATTTGTCTGCATTTGTAGCATGTCCAAATTACCTACAATTTCTCCCTATACTTTGACACAAAACTTATCTTCAGAATTCGTTGTGTTTGTCTCTGATTAAGATGTACTTCCCCCAGAACAGCAAACTTGCATTTTACTTCTTTTATTAACACACTGCATTCTGACTGTTGTTATTTGGCAGACATCCTAATTCATAACAGAATATCGGTGACATATTACAATACAAACAGAAGAGAGCAAAGGAAATCTAAACTTCTGCCTCATGTGAGGCAGAATATAAAAATAAAGCAGCCTCCCAGAGACAATTCCATATCCAGCAATGTTTATGAGGTTTTTATAGTTTTTGAAATCAAGTCCTTTATGATACAGAAGAAATATTTCAAGTGCACTGCATTTGTCAGCAGACAATACAGGTATACATCCATATATCACAGACATTCCATGATACATCATTACACACATGTAAATGAGACACAAGATAAAGCTTGTCCAAAGGCAAGTATTGGCAACAACTATAATAATAACAGTGACATTTCTTTATATAAATTCCTTTGCTATGGCTCCTAAAACTGAACATAAAACAAGGAAGTAGCAGAACATACAGTATTTGTGGTGTGGGATTAAATACTTCATTTAATTTTAAGGAAGTTTTAAATTATGGTTTTCAAGAGACTTAATTAGAATACACTTAAATAGGAATGGGAATGTCTTTAAAATATAGCTGGAAGCTAAACACTGAACTAAGTGTAAACCTTTCTTTAACAAACTGATGTTGAGATCATTGATAGAAAATCTTATATTTTTTATATTTGGTTACAGAAAAAGGTACACTAATGTCAGAAATAGATTACAATAGGATAAATCTTTACATAGATTGAAATATCTAGAACTTGGTTGATAATCATTTTGAGGTTTGGCTAAGGACTGTCCCACGACAGTATGGAGGTGCCTGAAAAGTGGTCATTGTTACATCAGCTGTGGGATTTGCTTTTCCTCCTGAGCTCACCCTGAAAATAGCACAATTGATAATGGAGATGACTCTAAATCCATTATCAGCACTGAAAGAGTTGCAATATATGTGATTTTCCACCAAACCTCCAATGAGTCTAAATCTATTATTAGACTAAAAAAGTTGCAATATCTGTGGTTTTCCACCAAACCTCCAATGAATTTTTTATGGTAGGGTTGAAAGTGGTCTATTCCAGTTTCCACTAGAGTAAAATTCGTTTCAGTACTAGCTGACTTGGCTCCAAAAAGAATTCAGACAAACACCATCATCAGTCAGTCATATTTTTAGTATGTTGTTCCAATATTTTCCACCAGTTCTTTGTATCTCCAGCATCCTGGTACTAAGATCTCTACAATCAATCAGATTTGTCTTCATGACTTCTGTTTTCTCCCTGCTTTGTTAATATCAGATGTCATTTGAAGCTCCTTACTGTCCCAGACTTGCTGGGAAAATCAGAATATTAACAGAATGCAATAAAAGGAAATCAGCTGCCAAAAAATTTAGCTCAAATAAAGAATCAGAAAGACACAAGGAGAAAAAAAATAGAGCGCAAAATAAATCCAAAACGATGAAAATGATAGTTGGCAGATAAAATCTGTAACCTGAATATGCAAAGCGTATGAATCTTAAGTCTTTGTGTTGCAGGAATGGAACCTGACAGGATTTTCAGCACTGCCAAAAGAGTAGCACCCTATTCTCAGAACGAGAAAAGACAAGGGGGGAAATGGTATGGGGCCAACAAGGACTGGAGTCCTCTGTTTGGAAAGTATGGGCTTTTAAAGCCAAGTCTAAACAAATCTGGAAGGGACAAAAAGTCATGCCCAAGGACAATCCATTCATAAAGTGCATCATTCCCAAAAGACGTCCAAGATCACAGGTAATAAGACTTTCTGCTGGCAACTTTTAATGGTCAAAGAAATGGCAAAACAAACAACAAACTAGATCAAATGGCTTCTCTTAAGATTGATGGAAAGCAGAGCAGAAACAGAAGGAAAAGAAATATCTGGTATCCTTGAGAAGAGAAACATTAAGAAATGAGAAGTGAACTAAAAGTGGGGGGGGAATAAACTTTGATGAGCTTATCTGATCTCACAACCTTCTGGTACATCATCTTACTTTTAAAGAGGTCTGTCTGCTGTTTTTTCCTTGACACTGACCAATAATACTTATTGAAAATCTTAGCTGAATATTATTTTGATTATTTCTGAAAGAGTGAATATACATTTCCCTTCACATACCTTAATTGTAGCTAAACTAAAGAGCTCCTGTAGCAATACTGCATATTTAAGTAGTCACTATTTGTAGATGAACTTTCCAAATTTCTGTGGAACCTTTACTTTCTTTTTAAGACTGAGATTTGAAACACTAATATTAGTTTTACGATTTAATCTATTTGATAAATTTCTGTTCAGCTTTGGGCCAGACTACAGTAAAATTACTTTGAGAAACTACTCCAACAACCTACTTAATGTGCCTTGCCCTTGCTGTTAATATTTGTGGACATATCTATAGGGATCAACAGCTTAGATTTAAAAATTATGCAAACCCAATTTTTTGCCAGAATTCCTTATTTATGAAAGCCTATTTCTTGGTAGAATTTATTTTCTGATATTATGGACTGAAAAAAAAACGAAAAAACCTAATAAATTTTATTTTTTTTTTCAGTTTTAACATCCCATTTTTTTACTTTTAAAATATTTACTTTAAAGAAATGTCATAAATAACAGTGTTATAGAAAGTAGCATTTCTTGACAATTCCAAATGAAAGGAAACACAGTATCAATATTTTACTAGTACAGTTCCAGATGAATTTCCCAAAGTTTTCTCTTTTTTTAGTGGAAAATGTTCAGGCATCATACAATGAGATATTTTGTTTTCCTTGAATTGAGTATTTAATGTCCAACATCTTGCATATGGAAAGTAATTTTTTTCATCTTAATTTATTCTGCATTAACACTTGAATATTGGTTACTCTACTTTCCCCCCTTTTTCTCTGAAATGAACAATCCCATTGCTTCTAATATTTCTTTACAGTGTTTTTGAGACCTCTGATCATTATTTTGTGACTTTCCTTAATGATCCATGGCTCATGGAAAAAGGTGTTAAAACTCGACACAGTATTCCAGCTGTACTTTTACTAGGGCTGTCAAAAGCAGAAGAATTGTTGTTTGAGCTTTGCACACCCGCGCCTACCTGTGCCCTCACGTGAAGTAGAGTGATTGATACCTTGCACTTGACAATGGCAGTAGAATGGTTTTTCATATGAACTCCTAGAGTGATGCAGACTTTACCTTAAAAACCATACACTTATGCCTTGAAGCTCTGAAGCTTTGACACGTATAAATTTTTCCCAAATTGAGATGCCAGTGCTCCATGATTTCAGAGGAGTTTTGAATAAATGTGCACTGGGGTCTTGATTCTGTATGATAGAGCTGTGCATTTTGAAAGGTAAACATGTAGCGACATGTTTTGCTAGACAAGACGTTGCATTTAATGTAACAATGACTGGAGCAGGGCTTCCCTGTGTTTATAAGAAAAAAGGTCTTAACAGACACAGTGATGTTGATAGTGATCAGCTGCTGAATTTATGTAAAGAGAGATTTTTCCATCTAATCTCAGCAATATTTGGTGACATGGAATTAAAACACTTTCAAAACCTTGTTACTGTAACTCTTCTCAACACCTTACTTACGAAAAATCCTAATTTTGAGCTTCACTTTCAGCTGTCCTTCATTAAGTGCGCTGCAGGTCCAATGTTATTCAAAACTGTTGAAGTCAGAGACATCAAGTCCTAGATAATCTTTGTCACTGTAAAGGGCAATTTAGTAGCTTCAGTAAAAATCCTGAGATGTTGGTTTCATTTGTCTTTAATTCAAATCCTCAAAATTACTATGATAACTATTTCCAATCTCTTCCATTTAAAACTGGAACATCATGCTGATCTTTGGGCTCTAATTTTAAAGCAAATTTTGTTCTGCCTATAGTGTAATTTTCTTTTATTAGGGTCACATGCAGGCTACCTATAAATAATGTTCTGGTCTGTGATTACTTTTCAGGATAAATTTAATCTCCATGGGGTTATAATGAAAGTCTCATTTTCTGAATTTCTGCCTACACTGTAGATTTTCATCATGTTGGAACATGAATGTGAGGAACAAGATAACTTGATACAAGTCTGAATACTGTGGTCAGCACAGACCATTTGCATCATCATGACAGATAATCACAATAGCTTTATCTGTCTGTTACAAAATTATCATTTTCTCTATGCTGAGCACAATGAAAACCATTTCATAATTCCATTTCTATTTCTGTTTTACTTTATTCCCTACACTATACTTCGCTTTAAACGCTGGCACAGGTCTTACACGACCTGAAAATATCAGCTTTTGTTTAAAAATATTTTTTTATATTATCCTAAGTCTGAATTCTACTGAATTCTGCCAGTTACATCAGCCTCAGGGTTCACTGTTGCTGAGCATTGAATCCAGCCTCAGATGATTGTGATGGTCAGGAAGTGTCTTTCCTCAGCTATCCAAGGCAGAGTTTCTGAGAGTCCCTAATCAAAATGGATAAAACACAGAACATATTATTCCCCAACTCTGAGAAACATCTATATGAAGTGTTGGCTTCCAGCCTTAAAGTCATGGATTCTTTTAATACTGGTTTCCTCCCTGAATACTGCAAGGTACATGAGGAAGATGGTAAGGACAGAGAAGAGCCCTCTCCCATCTGGACGGGTGGTGGCTGGCTTGCTCCTTCACAGATTTCACAAGGCCTCAGAAACCAAAGGATTTCCATCTAGTCAGTGACCTACTATTCATTAGGAATGTGGAAGAACAGTTTGTTAAAAAGAAAGGAAATAAAAAACTTGTAAGGATAATGTGCTCTTGCTTTTAACACTGAAGTTCAAAGAGTTTTCTTGATATATATCTTGTTCCTAAGAAGCTCTGAAAAAAGCTGTGGTGGTCAGCTCTTTCCTCTGTGTACTAAATTACGTATGTCTCTGTGGGATCAGAAATATTTGTATTACAAAAAAATTACTTTTCTGCAATTCTTCAGAAAAAGATCACAGTGATCTGGCCAAGTTCTGTGTGTCTCCGCAGAGTAAGGATGAAGATTCTCAATCATAGCCTCAGTCTATTCCACTCTTTAAAAAGCATCCCCAGGCTGGCCAGAACTTGGGGGAAAAAAGTGAAATATGAGGTCCGTTGTTTCTATTTAAAAGGTTCTTTAAAATTCCATGAAGCATGAGTCAGAAAAGTGCTTTAGAAAAAATAAACAAGAATTTCCTATGTAGCATCAAAAAAACATAGTAAGGTATGAGAAGCCAAATAAAAGCTGATGTATACTTTACAGTAAATGTAGTGCATATTTTAAATTTTACGTAATGAAGTTTTCCAGAGGCAGAAAAATATGAAAGGGAAAAAATAAAGTTTGGAGTTAGAAAGAACATAAAATAAAAATACTAGAATTGATTGCTGTACCAAAAATGCTGATACCTGAGAAAAACATCATCTCTCTTTTAATAAATTTGAAACACTACAAAAAGATTTTATGCAGTTTCTGACAGCACTTTCAGTATCAGTAACATAAATAGAAAGATGGAATACGATCTATGCAATTCTGTAAGCTAAATAGCAGAAAAGGTAGATCTATACTAAAAGTAGAAATAATTCAAAATCCAGTCTAGTTGTGTTTAATATCTTTAATTATCTAGAGCACATACTGGTATCTGCCTCATCATCAGGGTTGACTCCCTGGTGCAGTTGCATGTATACTGAGCCTTTATTGTCAATAAGGTGATGTGTTGTCACTTTCCACGACATAAAGGATTTATCTCTAGAATCAATCAGAAAAAATTAATATGGGAAAGCTTTTTGATGAGGGGATTCTTATTCTATACCTAATGGTGGAAACTTATGGCATGTAGCCACCAAATTAGAACACCACAAATACACAGTTAAGGGTTTGTTGCAAGATACTGGGAAAGAATTAACATCCAGTCATGAGAAGACACATTTAAATTTAATAAACTAACTAAAGCTATCATAGTATGTAAATTTTAAATTACTAAATATTACAGGTCAGTAGAGGTTCAGAGGGCATTTTAGTTTTTCTTTCAACACATGAGCTGCCATGTTCCCAGGTTTTACCCTTTTCTATCAGCTCAGCAATATTCATGCATAACTGAGCTGCAGAGTTCTCAAACTGATGTGTACCAGAGGAAACACTACAGCAGGAGAATCAGAACATACAATGGGACTGTTCAAGAGCTAATATTATGACATAGATGCTGTTGGAATCCACTAATAACATGATGTTTCCTAATATATTATATAATAAAATATGCAAATACCTATATGTATAAACATAAAAATATAAAATAATGAAAAGGAAAAAAAAAAAAAAACCTAAACCAAACAGAAAAAATAATCAACAAAGCCTTTGCAGTAAAATAAAATACAAAAATAAAGAGCATTGTGAAACAAAAACTTCATGGTAAAACAAACCTTTGTATTTAGACATTTTTGTCAGTAGCAACTGAAACCTTGAACTGCTGTTTCATTTTGAATGCAGCTTCTTTGTCCGTTGGTGGGTATTGGATCAGAACTTCTTGTATATCAGGGCAAAATAGTGTCCTTACAGAAAATTAAAGACCAAAATCCCATTAATTTCATAGGGACTGAGACTGTCAGTGTTCTTTGTGTCTACTATTAAATTCACTTCTGAAAACCCTGGTTTTTTGATGTGTCTTTTGAGGGATACATTCAATAGTACAAAGCTCTTCAAAGAAGCAGAGCAGATATAGTGAATTCATCATCAGGAAAACAGTTTGATTTTTTTCTTTTTTTTGTACACCTGCAGAAGAAACTGAGATAGGGTAGAAAGTCCAACATAGAAGAAAAATATCCTGACATTCATTTTAGAAGGGAGCAGAATGAAAAGGAGATCAGAAAGTAAATCAGTGGCATTGATTGACTTTTAAAAATCTTATCAGAAAACAACAAAGTGCAGTCAGAAATATCATATATAAATCCTGTGTGGTATATATTAGTACCAAATAGCCAGATGAAAACCTAGTATTAAAGGTTATGAGTAACACAATATATGAAGATGGAAATGCAAGTGATTTCACTCACAGTAACTGTTCAGTGACTTACAAGACGCTCCACTTGACGGTAGCAACACCATCTTTCTCTGGTAAGAATGTTCCAGGGCATCTCCTCTTAAGGACTTACATAGATCAAAACACTTCTTTGCTCCATTTCCTTAGTCATTCTTTTGTGTTATATCTGGAAAGAATACACCACTCTATTGAGTGACAATTGACAATGACCTTTGACAAAGGGTGAGGGAAACAGGATGAGTGCAGAGGCAGAAAAATTCCTGGGGAATGAGATGGGGAGGTGTCATGGTTTAGGAATGGTATTCTCAAATTCAGTACTCCCACTAAAACCATGTGTTGCTCTCCCTCACCCTTCCAGTTGGAGACAAACACAGGTTGAAATAAGAACAATTTAGTGAAAACAGCAAGGAGATAAGAAAATTAACAGCAACAATATTAATAATGATAGGTATAAGAAAATAAATGATTCACAGAGGAAAACTCCTGTGTGAACTAGACAACACTGGACAGCTCCCTCTGCCATGTTTTCTCAACCGGAAGGAACTGCTTCTTCCTGGAAGAGAGTCCCAACCCCATCCCAAGCAATGATGTAAGGTGGTATATCATAATCTCCATGTCCTAGCCCTGCACCCTCCCAGCTACTGTAAAAAATTCACCCTGTCCTGGCTGGAACCAGGACATGAGAGCAGATCACTAGCTGACACAAAGCATCATCTGACTATCCCTTATAAATTATGGGGCCCTTAGGAATCCTTGGCATTTGGCATATTGGTTTATGCCAGACTCAGGTAGGGAGAGAGGGAGACACAATCCCCAAAGGCTGGAAAAGCCTTGTCGTGTAAAGAGCAATCTACCACAGCTGATACACAACACCCCTTCTCTCTCAAACAGATTTTCCTTTCTCCAAGGGATAGTAGGACCTAATAAACATTTCTTAAGATGTAGATGTTTTAACCCTTTTATTCCAGCTCATCATATACCAGTTTCACAAGGTTACAAATGTGCTGCTGTGGCTGAAGCGGTATTTGCAGTTAGCTGCAAAGCTGCCAAAAAGTTGGTCATCGTCCATGGCTCATCAGGTATCAGAGCTGAAGACTGCAGTCAGAGAGTGTCAGGAAGGGAGGTGAAATCCAAGTTAGATGTACATCACCTAGGAACTATGTCACATATGTTTTTGTAAACTCTGATTATGGAAATAATAAACCTGCTATATTTTTTGAACTTACAGATAAACACAAAATGTTCTGTGTTCTCAGAAAAAAAAAAAAAAGATAAAGATAAAAAACTCATTTAAAATTAATACATTTGTTCCCATTACTCCACTGAGAAAATGTTAGAATATCTCTAAATCTCCAACTACTCAGAAGTTATCAAAAAGGCTGATCAATTCTACCTCATGTTCATTCTGCCTATATAGTATTTCTATAGCACTAACCAAAGCAGAGCACTTTTCCACATAGCCAGAATTTCAGTACAGTTTATTTGAAACTTTTGAAAAGAATAAGGATTGAAACTCAAAGTATGCTTATTGAATCATAATTTATGAGTAGCACATTACCCAGGTGTTTTGGACAAGATAGTGAAAGGGTAAAGCAGGAAATATGACACACTGCTTTCTATTAACCCCCTGGCACTTGCAATTTGAAGCTCCCCTTACTAAAGGCTAATCCATTTTGCTGTAGTGCTTAGCATTTTAAAATCTCAGCTCCTTGTGTCAAAATATTTATATACATTTAGATATTAGAAAGGCAGGTAGCAATTTTGATCCCCTTACTGTTTCGCACATTGTCATAGCGAATCAAAACAAAGAGCAATGCAAACCATACCTACTGAAAAATACTGCTCCATAGTATATGAGTAAACTACTTTAACCCCTATCTCCAGACAAATGTTTTTGTCCAATCTCCAGAATTCTGTAACAAATCATAGATACTAACAGCAAGGCTGAAGTTTAATACATCAAGGTTCTAGAAACTACTAACAATGATGTTACTTGTGACAATGTCTTTTTGTTGTTTTTTAGAAATTAGATTTGGTTGTAGCAAAAGCAGCCTACCTATTCCTTGGTGCTGAAACTGGGATAGGAAATATTTTGCTTTTGTTATTTTGAAATTTGCATTCTTTTCCTGGATGAAACCTAAGTGCTTCAAGAAATGAATTATTCTGTTAGAAAAATGCCTATTAGCTCAGTCAGATCAACAGGTCCTATGTTTCATATCCATAACAGATTATTCTGAGAGGAACAAAGAATGATAAGAGTTTAAGTATCATTTGGATTATTTCCATTTACTCCCCAATGAGCAGAATAAGGGAACCCTACTGTCATTACCATTAGGAAAACAAAGACTATAAAAAATACGCTTCATAATTTGGACAATTATTGCCTATGCTTCCAAAATATCATCACTCTTTCCCATACAAGCAAGAAGCAGATAAGCATCTGAAGTTGATATTAGTTTTCTCTAGAGTGATTAGTTCAGCAATCTATACCATGATGACATGCATTTGTTTCCCTCGATTTGAAAGCTTTGACATCTCTCATTTAAGTTTTAGAAAATCTCGTATCACTGAAAATTCTCCAGTCAATACGGATGACTATCACCTGCTTTAGGATGGAGCTATTCTTGTGATGAATTTAGACTGGATTCTGCAGAAATAACATTAATTATTAGAAAATGAAGTGTCATTTTAGTCTCTGATACAGAGAGCAGATGCTGTCTTCAAGTGACTGCATTTGTGCTTGGAGCTGAAACAGAATTTACTGGTATTTGTCTCTTTCCTCTTGAAGGAGCTTTTCACGCCTAATGCTGTAGAATTCTCTTCTGGCAATTAACATCTGTATGACTTCCAGGTAGAGCAGAGGGAAACAGGAGCTTCTGTGATTTTTTTTATGTAAAGAATACAGCTTCCAAGCTCACTTTTGACAGGAGGAATGCTACACTGGTATTAGCACTGAGTATACTGCATGTGCAGCAGGTCTACGTGCCTGGCCATTTTATAGCACTGTCACTGGTCCCATGTCTAACACACTCATTGTCCTATAAAATATAATCAACACTTTCTGAGAAGCATTGAAAACTTTGCATGTTTATTGTATGTCAGCTTTCTAAAGACTAAAAAATTCAAATTTTGAAGTATGCATTACATACACCTAGTCATTTATATTTGGGGCTGGTTTTTACATCATGTTCCCAAAGAACACTGGCACTATTGAAAATCAGCAGAACTACTGGATAGCAACTGACATCTTCAAGGTGCACTCAAAGGATCTCACTTTTGCCTGGTCTATGTCAACAAATTTACAGTACCACCTACAGAGAACTAAAAACAAAATGTAGCCAAGTGTCAGACTTCATGAAACCTCTCTGCCAAAAGAACACAGTGAAAACAGCTGATGTTTCTACCTCCAGATATCTGTTTGAGAAGATTGTTGAGAAATTCTTGAAGTTGGCAGCTCAAACCTAAGAATGAAAACTATTTGGCTGAGAAAATAGCTGAGACTCCACACATCAGGAGCCCCACAACAAGATTTGAACGCCTTCTCTCTGGCACAAACAGCAGGTCTAATGCTCTTTAACATCACATTGCAAATATAGCACAGTATGAAGTTCTCATAGAGTACTTTCTATTGAATTTTCAAAACCAGAAAATTTAATGAAGACTGAGGGGACAACTGGAAAAGTGGAAAGAATCAAAGAACCAAACCAGCAATGAGCACATGATAAAAGGGGTCTCTCAAACCTTTATGACAGACCAGAATAAAAATAGATATCTATGCACAGAGAGTACATATATGGATAATTATACCTAAATACACAAGCCAATCTGATCATGGCTGCAATGTTATAGAACCCAAAAATAAAATGAAACACATACTGAACAGCTGTGTTAAAAAATATGCTGTTTCTATGGATGTATGTTTGGCTTCTTTTTACATCGTGTGTCCTCATACATTGCATTAAAGCAATTAGGAGACAATAATGCACCTACTAAACTCCAAAGGAAATAAAGATAGGTCAAATACAATTGCTCAATTGTATACAATTGAATTGAATTGAATTCAATTGAATTGAATTCAATTGAATACAGATTTTTGTTTACATAAACAGAAGAGTACTATTGCATGATTAAAAAATACTATTTACTCACTATGTAAGAAGTGACACATTTAATTCAAGAAGCATCAGAAAATTTATTAACAGAATATTAAGAGATTTCAGAACAGAAGAAAACTTCACAATTGGGCACAGTTTTCACAAGAGCTATCTATATGATAATTTAAATTCAATCACAGATTATATAAAAATATATCCAGATAAAAATTTGGATATATAACTTTGACCCTATCTAGGAACTTTGAAGAAGAAAGGAGACGGGGAGAGGAGGGGAGGGGAGGGGAGGGGAAGGGAGGAAAGGAAAAGGAAAAGGAAATGGAAAAGGAAAAAGGAAAAAGGAAAAAGGAAAAAGGAAAAAGGAAAAAGGAAAAAGGAAAAAGGAAAAAGGAAAAAGGAAAGGAAAAGTCTGTCTCCTCTGTCCAGATGGGAAAGGGAGTGATAGAATGGCTGAGTGGGCACCTGGTATCCAGCCAAGGTCAACCCACCACAGCTTCTAATGTAGTATGTCCTTTTCTATGAGTAAAATGTTAAAAAAAATTTTGAATGCATATGTTTTTCTTCGTATACAGGTTTGGGCTTTTAAAATATTTTTAAATTCATTATGTTTTTAGGTCGTTTCTCTTTTCACTCTTACCTTAATATTTTAATATCAATGTAAAGGCAGACATGCCTTTACATGTAAAGAGACTGCACGTGAGAGAGTAAGAGAGATTTGTGGATGTCAAAGGGACAGCAAAATTTTCCAGAAAGACCTTTTAGGTCATAGAATATTTTTCCAAGAGAAACAGTTTACATTGTATCAATGGGAACCTTCAGAATTACATTCAGAAAAACCCTTGTAACTGTCAGCTTAAAAATATTATCTTACTCTAAGGAAGAGATGGAATAGATCACTCAAAGGCATTTTTCTCCTTTGATGCCTATATTTTGTAATTATGCAGAGACTGAATATTTCACTCCATGTTCAAAATGTTAATCAGAAACTCAGTCAGGGATTCTGGTCCTTAATCAGCTTCTGTACCTTAGTTTTAAAACCACATCTAGAATTCAAGAGCTCTCTGCAGTGGGCGACATTATTAGCTAAAGCTTTTTTTGCCTCTCAGCTTCACTGAGAAATACTTGGCTACATTTTCTCAGGAAAAATAAACCCACTTAAATTATCTCAGAAGATTTTTTTTTTTCATGTTTTTTGCAAAACAGGGTTTTGATCCTTTTTCAAAGGATCAAAAGCAAACTGGCTTTTTATTTAAGCAAACTGGCCTATCACTTACTATTGGCTGTGTTTTCAGTTTTTAATGATGCATCAATCTGTACATTTATGCATAGGTATACATATGTCAATTAAATATAAATCAATCCTTAAAAGTTACTGAAACTGAGAAGGCTGATTTGCAAGCATTTAACTGTAGCTAGTCTAAATCCTTATGATCCAATCTTGTTTTCCTCAAGTACTTTGCAAAATTAGCTATTGTCAGACAAAAGTAATTGCAAGATTGATCTAATCCTCTCTCCATTTTATTTCAGTGCTTTTATCCACATTAAGTATGTGTTTTATTCCTTGCTACATATGACATTCCATTAATATAAATCCCTTACAATAAGGTCTCTAGTACCAGCACTTATAAAGTGGTCTCATGTAAATAATTTCCCTATTCCTTCTCTGACTCTTACTATTAATCTACCATTAATTCCAGCAGAAAACAATATTTTTTCCCCAAGCAAATAAACAAATAAACCCCCCTAGCTTATATTCTACTTTTTAAAATATTTTTAAGTTACCATAGACCAAAGAAATCCCACAGTTTCTTTAAAAGGGAAAGAGAAAGGCACTGGATTGCACTTGTTTACAACTGACATATTCTTACTTGTTTACAATTGGATTCCGCTTGGTTACAGCTTCAAATGTTGGAGTTATTCAACAGAAGAGGGTTATAAAGCAATTTACCTATTATGCTACAATCACAGCATGGAATTTCCCCCACTGATATTTTCTAAAATTCTTTACTAAATACAACAGTAACCTACATTAGGTATACTCTCCAATGCAGCTTCATATAGATTTATCCAAGCTGACTCTAAGAGCTTTACACTAGCACAGCTAATCCACCTGGCCATGGTGCAATGCTAATGTGACTGTATCACCTCAACAACCAAGTTACAGAGTGCAAGGAGATGTTGCAGCATGTCAAACTCTCTCTCAGATACCTTTGTGTGGTGCTTTGTCTTAAATATACATATATTCCATGAGATTCCCAGCTCAGGTAACAGAACCTTAAGGGACAGCTTTGCTCTTAGTATCCTATCATGCTCTGAAAGTGTGTGTATACATAAGGAAGGTGTGGTCTTAAGCAGCCAGTCTGCAAGGCCTTTAGCAGAGCAAATTGACCTTCAAGGCCTGACACCTTATCCCTGAGAACAGAGATTGCATTAGCAGGGGAGTGAGACCATGCCTGTGAGAGCAGAGGGACATGGAGGTATACATTAACTGTATTTCTGTTAAGCTTAGGATGCAGATTACATTAGTTACTATGTTACTATCTGTTGGACCCTCATAAAAAAGCAAAACTTTCTCAGACAGAACTCACCAATGAAGAAGGTGTTATTGTGCTTTGTGTAATGGGTATCCAATCAGTAAGTGACACAGCTACTGGGCATTTTGTATTAATGTCAATGCCTGCTTGAAAATAAAGTTCTTCTGCTGCTCATTTGGCACCACTTTGTTGTTGTTCCTTTTGGCTGTCCCAACCGTAACAGGAAGGTTATTTTTTCCTGTCTTCACGGTTTGATATTGCTTACAGGCAAGTGTAGTCTGTCTGAATAATCACCCTCTTTAGCATGTATCTAATGTTTAGTACCTAGCTCATTTCATGTATTCTCCATGGGCTGGAAATGAGCTATCAAAGTCCTTGCATCTAGCATGATGAATGCCTCAGTTCTGATTGGCAGCTCAGGTTCTCTTACCATACCAAAAACAATTAATAATAGCAATTGACCATGAGATTCTACAGTTACATTGATTGCAATGTCAGATTTTCTATGAAAAAAATTCAATGGGACTTTCTGAACTAGTGATTTTGAAGTGAATTTACATTCTTCCTGTCAAACATCTAGCGTAGGTTTTTATGCTGTTTATTCAGAATTTTAAAACACAGTCATTTTAAACAACAAAAAAATCACATTTTCACCAGCAAAGGACCAGAGATTAACACAAAAGCAAAGTGTGGTAGCAGAGAGAGTAATTCAAATAGAAAGTAAATTCAACATTTTTAATTCAAAAGACATTAAGAATAGAGGGAAGATATAAAATTCAAAATGTGGTGTGTATTTAACAGGGTCCTTTACTCTAAAAAAATCACACAATATTTCAAGATAGTAATGTAAAATCCAGAGCATGCAATCCCCATGACAGCTTCTTGAAGAAATAACCAGCTGACAACTCAGAGTAACAACTACTCCCGTGTTAAACACTGACTAAGGATATATGCCTGTGCTGCGTACTGTCATGCAGCGTGTACATCCTCAGGCCAGCCATAAATAGAGGAGCAGAAGTGCCAAAAGGTGCCAAGTAGCCTGAAAGCAGGATAAATTAATTCACATAGTGTTCAATTCTACTGCAGCTAGACTCATAAGGGAGAGCAAACAAGTTCACTTACAGCTAGCATCATCTGCCTCTTCATGGGCAAAATAGATACATGCTGTTGCCATATATAGAGATTTTTAATACCTACTTGCATAAGCTAAAGACTGTTCCTTCTCATCTGTTTCTGGATGTTAAATATTTATGGTGTTTTTCAAAACAATCAAGGGGGACATTGGGTGTTTAACTTGAAGCTAAAAAGAGGATGGGCATAAGAAGTCTAAGCTTAATCATGATCATATCAACATTTTGACATAAATATTGGTTTGGTTTTACTTTATTTTTAGATAAAATAAAGCAAAGTTCCATGCAAAAACTAAATGAAGATTGCCATTAAATTTCCAAGTGTCAGTTCAAAACCAAACTTTAAATTTCTTACATTTTCATTGTATTTGACGTATTTCTTCAAGAAATTTCATTTCAGTAAAATATTACTCTTCCAGTGCGTAAAGTCAACCAAACAGCTACAGTAACACCCATGGGACCATTTCTATTCTGAGGAATCACTAATGTGATGCTTTACTAAATGGCATCAGAGTTGAATTAGACCATATCAATACCTATGGTCATTATAAAGCCCTTATATTTCCTTTAATTATTCAGGCAAAGTTATACACAGAAAAATGTATAAAACACATTCTGCTCATAACTTCATGTGATGGTTCCTCTTCATGGTTTCTTGCCACATTGATTCTACCTTGAGTAATATAATGGGTTAATATTTAATGTGAATGCTGAGAACTACAGTCCAAATGTGTTTGCGAATATCACTACATCCGAAATAGCATTTTACTAGAGAAGGTAATGATGAGTAATATGTATGAAAGAGAAATCTCACTGCTTCATTTTCTAACTACCAAATACGTAGCAAAATGAGGAATGTAGCTGATACATTAACATTCAGAAAACCATTTAGGGATATAATTGGTACTTACTAAACCAATTAGTATAAAGTAATCAAGTGTCAGAGAACATAAATGATTCTATGAATCTACAATATATAATTTACTGTTGCTACTTAAAGTGGCCAAATTTTTTGTTATTCTCAGTAAATGAGTATAAACAACAGAAAGCAAACACTCTGATATTTAGGACAGAGTTTCCTTAGAAAGGTTTATTACTTGAAAAAGTTCTGTCTGCACAATCTATTAGAGGTACACAAACCTATGTTGAGTCTCAAATTACCTTAGCTTTTAACCTACATCTTTGTTTTCTTTTTCCTTTTTTTTTTCATTTCCAGTCATATATGTACTCTTTGAGGACATGCTTATTTTTGTTTTGAGCCTGGACTTCTGAACACAGCCAGATGTGAAGTTTAAAGGAGAAGCTGTTTCCCTCAGGTTCATAATCACTCTCTTTTCAAGGAACACATTGAGATCTATGAATGCAGAACACAGCAGGAAACTTGGGTATCTGTATATAACAGAGCATGAGGAAACCTTTTGCTGATCCCCAGAAAAAGAGTGGAATTTACTTGGCATGGTACAAACTTCTGTGGAGTTCCAGACCTTCAAATGAATGGACATGAGCTGCTTCTGTCACAGAAATGCTGTGCATGGCATGTTGGTTCATTTTTAGAACTTTTTTTAGTTAAGTAAAGGAGGGATAAATGTTTCAAAAACATTTCAAATGGAAAATGCCAATTCCTTATCTGTTTATCCAAGCAAAAAATTGTTTGTGGGTTTAGTGACCCAAAAGTCATTTTTTTATAGCCTCAAATGTCTTTTGCATAGCAGTCAGGAGTTTAGAGATGTCTTAGATTAATGAAGACACTGATTTTGTTCCTTCCTCAGCCACACAAAGTTCAAAACCTGTCATGAAGAATATTTTCCTAGATAACAAGATAGGTAACCCACCTTGTAGGGGTAGCAAGCAATTAGACCCTCTTGCTCAGAGAGAACAGATATATATTGCTTCTGTAGAAGGCTTTCTGGTCTGGTCTGCTTGCAGAATGTAAAACACAGATACAGTCCTAAAAATAGACCAAGGCTCAGAATTCTCTTTTCCTAGAAGGCAGAAAAACAGCACATTGATCTCCACATTTCGTTCATGTCTTCCTCCCTGTGCTTATTCTTCGGAGTTCCATTTGATGCCTTACAGCTCCCACAGCCCAATGAAATGGCTACAAGCATCAGGGAAAGGGCACAGCCTCCACACAGACATTGGTTAATGACCTCATGAAGTCTGCAGGAGGCTCCAGAAACAGTTCCAGGTGTTTGAGCTGTTGAGGTGTTTTGAGCTGTTCATGGGGGGGAGGTTTTAACTCCTTTGGTGTTAAAGGAATAAAAAACTCAGAAAGCACAGGTTTAAATTATGCATTCACTTCTCCCTTGAAAGACTCAAATGTTTAATTTTTTCCCTTTTACTGAACTCTGGGCATCCATGAAATGTAGGAAGTCCATATCTTTCCAATTTATCATGATGATAAGCTTCACGAGATCCCGTGGTTTGAGGAAATTCTAAGCTGTGTAGAACTATAAATCCTGACTTCTTTGATTAAATCTTTTGAGACATTTCTATTCAAGCAAGACTTATAGTAGAACAGCCTGGCTTATTATTTTAACTAGTTACTGAAGTTTTCCCTGGCAAAGTGGCACATCTTCTTTCTCATATGCCATCTTACTCTTCATGCTTTCTCTCAGGCAACCCTGGAGCACTCCACAGGTTGGAGGAAGGAAGTTAAATCAGTTTTTTTGAATTATTCCTACATTTAAAAGAGAGTAAGGATGCTTTATGCTTAAGTAAAACACAGAATAGATTAGAAGTATGTCATATTTAGTCTGAAATTGCTTGTCTATCACAGGCATTCTGGACAATTAAATGTCTGCTTTTTGGGATCACTGCCAAAAGAACAGATTCAATTAAATCAATTGCAATGACTCCTAACAATAGTTAACTGGCCCACCTAATCCATTTAAATAGCACATCTGGTCTTGCCTGCTCACCTATTCATGGTTCACTCGTACAGAATTTGTTAACATAAATGGCCTAAAGTGTTTTTTTTTCTTTCTGGTTTATTGCTGAGTTTTAGCCACTGAATTACTGGATCTAACTTGGTTTGGAGCCTCTACCTTTGTCATTTACTGTTAGGCCATTTTGGGGAAATATGTGGAGGAACCAAAAACCATTAGCTGAAAAAAATTGTATTTCATACACTAGAACTTATGGAATATGCCTAGAATTTGTCCTTCTGTTCAGCCAGGCCATGCTCTTGAAAATTCCTGGTGGCTCCAGGGTTGTACTGAGAGCCTTGAGATGTTCTGGCAACACAAATCATTCAGAATACTCACTACCAAAATTACCTGGATGGAACAAGCTTACAGCAAGCCTCTCCTGGGAGCAGCTAACAGGAGCAGAAGGGTGCCTGATGTCCACCCCACAACCAAAGTCCCTGCCACTGGATGGTATCCAGGAAAATGCCTGCTTGGCCATTGATGCTGCCCGTGGTTCTGCCCTTATGCTGTGTTTGTGCCTTGAAAAAAATGTCAATGGAACCTGATTACATTGTAAAACTTGGTATCATTAGCTAGAGTGCATATGGGAATTTTCACAGAGGAACAAGCAGAATGATTGTGAAAACTCTCAAAGCTACTGAGTCATACTACAGTTACCAGCCTTTCTCAAGCACTTTTTCTTCAGCAGAATAAATTGAAGAGGAAAGTTATAAATTATTAATAAATTACTCACTTTTATAATTCACAATGTGTTATCTTTGTGGAAATGCCCTCTCATTTAATTTATATAATTTTTAGTCTAATATATATTGGTTTCTGTGAATTGTTTGTTAGTAAATATATTCTGGGTAAAAGTAAAAAAAATTCCATCAAAGGTACAATCAGACCATTTTAAAAAATTACTACCATTAAAAATTACTGCATGAAAACTTCATAGATACAATCACAAACAATCAACATACAATTACAACATGAAAACCTACCAAGTACAGATACAATCACAAAGACAAGTACAGCTGATGGCAAATCTAGAAGCAATTACATAAAGCCTTTGAAGAATTGCACACATTTATCTAAACTTGATAAATGTATATGTCTTAGCAGTAACATTACTGAGTAGGACTATTATAGCCAGTGAGATGGGGCAATTTCATTTGCATAAGTAGTTTTGCAAATTATGAATATTTAAAATTTGATTAAAAAATGAAGAGGTAGTTATTACCATTCAGGTTATTCACTTTTCTATCTTACAATCATTAATTATTTTAGAGCAAACAGAATTTTTAAAAAATACTTCACATACATGAGAAATTAGAATCCTTCACAAAGGCTCTTGATATGTAATCTTGGCCATAATTTGCAACCAAGAAGTAACAAGGAAGGCAATAAAAAGACACACAAAATTGTAGGAACTGTTGGGTCCTTGAATCTGCAAACTTACACTGTGATCCAAAATTCTGCAAGTCAAAAGACATATTGCAGTAACTTGCAGGGATGTTGGATCAAGCCTTTACCTAAGGAATTGTTCTTTTATTTCGCTGCTCATAGCCACCATTCAAAAAATGAGTGTTATTTTGTCTCGCAGTGCTTGGTGTGGAAATAAATCTGAGACTGATTTGAATCACAAGAGGATAATCATGAAGTTTTTCTCAGCAAGTTACTAAAACAAATAAACCTAAGTTTGTTCAAAATGATACTCTGAGAAATTCAATCAGAATAGCTAGCAGCTCATTTTAAAATATATAATTACCAGTAAGACATCTTTGAAATCATAATGATAAGCATTTTAAATTTCTAGAAACAAAATCAAATACACAGAAGAAACGTAAACCAAGATAATGATATGCCAGTATTGGCAAAGGGGCACATTGAAACACACAATTTTACTTTTACTTGACAAGGACTTGACAGGCGTTGTGATAGATACCAGAACAAAGATTGTCTCTGGCATCAAAATTAAATCAAAGACTCATGGATAATTTTAGTCTGCCAACTTCAAACTGTACTTGACATACTCGTTCATGGATTCTGTTCCTGGATCAAGGACATTGCTCTGTACAAGCCTCGGTACAAGCAACATTTTTCAAGACAAGAGTCATCCTCTTAAGTTCTTAAGTTGCTAAATGTTAGATTGCTTAAAATCCAAACCAAGCATGCCAAATTATTCCTTAACCTTATGCATTTCCCAGAAGCCGTTCTGCTGCCAGATCTTGCTTTTGATGAATCGGTGACAGTAGCATTTTGCTACTGTATAATAAAAGGTATTAAAACACATTTAACAACATTACTAGTGAACTACAAACTTTTAAAGTTACATGCTTTCATATCTTCACTGCAATTTATGCTCTAAGAATCAGTTTTCTGTGCCAGGTAATACATGTAAAAGATATGTGCATCTCTATTTTTGAAACATCAAAATAGTTTAATTCTACTCTAAACATCCACCCTAAACATTTCATTTCTGTGCACTACTTTGTAATTTCAATTTTTAAATAAAAGAAGTCTGAAGGGTCACGTTCCTTTATACTTGACCAAAGCTAAGTTTATTATTGATGGTTCACTGTGTTTGCAAGGACCTGTTCAGTCTGATTCCCACCTAATGTTTGTGAAAAGTAGTACAGAACTTAATGCTGATTGATGGGATTAAGATTTAAAGATGCTTCATCTCTATTCCTGCTCAGAAATAAAACAAGAGGTGTGGAAAATTGATCATATGGAAAGTGAGGCAGGAATATTTGCATTTTGGGGATTTTCTTTGGCTACTTGGCCCTAAGAACAAAATTTTGAGGCCCTTAGTTGAGCCAAATTCTAATTGACAAGTTATATTTCCTGGGAAACACACATTTTGATCCACAGAGATACACTGTTATTCATAATGTATTAGTAGTTTAATCATGCAACTAGGAACCTTGTTGAGCCATTTGTTCTCATCTCATTTTTTTCATTACAGCTTAGCTGCATCTGCAAGATTGAATTCTGATAAATTAATTTATTCTCTCATTGCTACGGAAGATGACCTTAACTTTATGGGATTAGTAAATATCAGGTTTCCTCAGTGTGTAATTGTAGTTCTTCCACTCTCAGTATAGATTACAAAATAAACAACATAATGAAACAAAGCAGAGAACTCAACAGTTGGTAAATCTACATAATGCACTCTACTTGGTATGCACACTACAGCAGGAGAATGAACAGAAAAGGAACTGCAAATTGCTTGACCTATTTTAATATTTGATGAAGAAATACTAAGCCTAGAAATATCATGTCTTCGGGGACCTTGTAGTTGATACTATTAAAAAACATTTTAAAAAGAGGCTCCTATAGTCTATCATAATAAGCTTTGGGTAATACTTTAGGAGTCCATTAACTTATTCTCAACTAATCTTGAATAACAACAGAAATCCTTTGAAAGCATGTATGATAGTTACACAAATACCACATAAATTCCTTCCCATCCTTTTGTGAGTGTTTTCCCCTAGACACACTAGAGTTTTTAATCCCTTTGAGTAATAATCCAGAACTTGGTATTTTAACGTTAAGGGAAGGAAGTCAGGTCAGTTCCAACCCTAACACTATTGTGTACTATTGAGGAATCTAATTCAAAACTCCTTGTGAAACAAATTTAAAGAATTTTTTTAAAGTTACTTATCCATAACTTTGAAACTACAGTAGATTAAAAAACATGTTTTTCTCATAGAAGTAGAATAATTGTAATATTGTGAAGGTTTGGACCTGGCACCCAGCCAAATGCCCAAACCCACAGCAAACACCTTCCCCCTCCCTTCTCCTCCCAGGTCAAAGGAATAAAAACTGCAGGACCNATAACCAAGTGAAATCCCACTATATTCCTTGAGACAGCAGAATCGCCAAACAACCGCTGGCATTCTCCGCCTCCCAAGGCCCACAAGGCCGCACCAGGCCTCACTCCTCCATGCAGGCAGAACCGACAGCAGAGAACCTGCACCTTCGGATCCACTTAAAGAGAAGAGAGAGCGAAGGCTTCTCCCCCTTCTTATTTATACCCTGGGTTATGTAAAAATCATACGGAATACCGGGAACATGACCACTTCCCTGGTTACAAACTGGTTACCAGAAAAAGGACCTGGACCAAGCCATCAAAATATTTATTTTTCCTATTATTTTATATATTATTTTGGTGGTTTAAATCAGCTGAGTTATCCATACAAGCTAAATTTTTTTCAGAGAATCAAAATAAGATTTATGATCTAAATTACACCTTTTCTTAAAGTCTAAATATTTTTATTGGCATCTTCCCATTGACCATGCCCAGTCATTTCAAAGGAAAGATAAAGCTGAGAAGCTAGATGGTTTAAAGATCAGAAAATTAATAATTCCAAATAATTCCTCCTGTAAATGTCTTTGAATATACTTGAATGCAAACAAGACAGAACTTTTTCTTCAGTGGCTCTACTCTAACCACTCTCTTTTTGTTACTGCTGAGATTTTAAGTTTCTTGAAGGGAAAGATTCCTACTGTGGGTTATTTCCTTACCAAGAGCCGAGCTTAACCCATATCCTGCTGAGGCCCCATATACTACAGTAATATAAATATCTGTGATGTTTCTTTGCACTGGGACCTTTCAGTGTTTTGCCCAGTTAGTCAGCACAGATACTAGACTTGATGGAACCACAGATCAGAAATGGAGATTCACACCAGCGTGGTTCAGTGACCTCCCAAACCCTGTACAGGATCTTGAACAGAGCAACTGGAAGTACTGGAAATGTCCCTGGGTGGCCAGGGCATACAGCCAGAGGCACCAGCGGAGGCTGGTAGTGAGCACATTCATTCATACTCCTAACTGCCATCACTACTTTTAAAATTGACTGTTTCATCCTTCTTTCAAGTGTTTGAGAATTCCATCATCACTTATGTTTGGAAGAATAAACCACAACACCAAGGAATGGAGATCATCCCACCCACTCATCAGCCTGTAATTTACAGCCAGCACTGAACAGTTTGAGCTACCCTCTATGTACCTGGAAGGCCAGAAACTTGACTTATCTGTGTGGTAAAAGGTCGTGGTGACATTGCTAATTTGAAAATAAATAGCTTCCTGTAATGCTACAGAATTACTGTAGCAATCAGGCACATAAAGATAAAAGCTCATATAGATAAAAGCATATTAATTAGCTCATAAAACCTTATTAATCAGCCTTGTAATGGTAGCGGTTTAAAACCATAAAAGAAATGTGTAAGATATTTGTCTGCAGGCTTAAAATAGAGAAAAGAATGAAAACCCACCTTCACAGCATGATGTGACATTTGCACCCCGGTACTGGGAAAAGCAATTTACAGTCTAAAAGTAACATCTTCTTTACAATATGTGAGTGATTTAATACATTTACTCTGGTCTAGCTGAGGTATGATAGCAAAGAGTACTTTGGATCTACCGAGACATATTAATATACTTCTAAAGTAGCTTGACAATTTTAACTCACTGCTGTCCTGGTTTTGGCTGGGATAGAGTTAATTTTCTTCCTAATATCTGGTACAATGCTGTGTTTTGGATTTAGAATGAAAATAATATTGACAATACACCAATGTTTTAGTTTATGCTGAGCGATGCTTACTCTAAGTCAAGGACTTTTCAGCTTCCTGTGCTCTGACAGTGAGAAGGGGCACAAAAAGGCAGGAGGCAGCACAACCAGGAGAGCTGAGCTGAACTGACCAAAGGAATATTCCACACCATAGAATGTCGTGTTGAATATATAAACTGGGGGGGCAGTTGAATGGGAGCCACTGATACCAGCCTGGGGACAGGCTGGGCATTGGTCAGCAGGTGGTGAGCAATTGTATTGAGCATCACTTGTGTTTCTTAGGTTTTATTCTTCTCTCTCTTTTACTATTATTTTTGTTATCATTAATAATATTATCATTATTAATTTTTTTCATTTGTTTCAATTCTATCTCAATCCACAAGTTTTACCTTTTTTCGAATTTTCCTCTCTATCATGGGGGCCAGGGGAAGGGGGATGAAGCAAGTAGCTGCTTTGAACTTAATTGTCAGGTGGGTTTAAAACACAATTGCTATGGAAGTCAGTGTGACTCCTGCTGAGAGTGGGATCCTATGAGCTCCATTTGTAAAGAAATACTATGCAAAATTAAGTCCATGGCTACTGACTTCAAACCAGAAGACACCAATGTATTTCCTTGTCTACGTCCCAGACCTCTTTCAGGAAAAAATTACTATTCAGATTTAGATCAAATGAAATTCAAGAATTCTTAAAAAAATAATGAAATATATCTTGCTTTCTCATGGAAGTGATCTACTTCCATCTTAATTTAATATTTTGTATTTCTGACCAAAGACATCTACTCTCATCCATTGAATTGTCAAGAAAAACTAAAGATCATGGACTTTTAAAAAATTGTATACTCTTTTATTTCTTTCTTTGTCACATCCCACTTGCCCTACAAGTTTCTGATAAATCTGCCTTGTTCCAAGGAAGACTTTTTCCACATAGTGCAACCCATGTCAATGTAAATAACTGAGGACATTGCAGCAATTTATGACAGAGAAAAATACCCTTCCTAATCACTAAAACTCCATTAATTTTATATATATATTTCCAGAAGGTAGAACTATTTGCTGTGCAAGAGACTATAAAAGAAGACAGGTATTATTTTTCCCTTTCTTTCTTCCTTTTGCTCCCATTTGCACAGCAGATTTACTTGGTAAAAGTAAGCTCCACTCGTCTCCGGAGAAGCCATGAGCAGCAACGGTGGTGCATGGTCCTTGACACTCACCCACCCCCTCCTCATACCTATCACTGTTGCTTTTGACTTGCATAAACCAACAGTTATCCTGGACACATTCAGACAGGACCACATCAGAGTGATGAAGGCTCATGTTCCATTTTAAGTCCTTCCAAAGAAATGCATTTTGGGACATCAGAGGAGTCAGTAGGTTTTGTTTCCTTTTCACCAAATATTAAACTGAAGTTAAGCACTATTTTACATATTCAGCAGTTCATCCCTTACAGTGAATTAATGGTAGAACTTACTTTACCAGTGTGATCAACGTTGTAGTTTCTAACAAACATTATATGGTGACAATTATACCATTTTCATTTGTTGCTTTGTCATATAAAGTCGTTCATATTATTGCAAAACAACAGTGACATCCAGAGGTACAAACGACTAATCAGAAGTGTTCATTATCCATGACAATGTTTTCAAAATCTGAGTTACTCAGGATTTCAACACCTTTGATTGCTTGAGACTCTGAATTTTACAAGCATGTATAGTATATAAGCAACACATGTAAACTTTTTATTTTAAATCCCCTCCAACACAGCCTTACACTGGCCAATATTCATTGGAATATGATTGACTGAGACAATATTGGGATAAGGGCATAGTGAACCATTATGTCCTGTCATTAATAGTTGCCATTGATAAGGCTCTGTGTGAAACCTTTTGGTCCAGATACTTTTCTGCACATTTTTCTTGACAAGACACAAGATCAAAAGAAATTCAGGTACTTCCAACTGAGATATAAGAATACTTTAAATTACATACAGCTAGACACCTTCCTGGAGAACCAAAGCTGTTAATGTACAGCAAGTTGCTGAAAGCACACCTACTAGGTCAACATGTGATAAGGTATTAGGCAGACTGCAGTGCACTGCTTCACTTCCGAGACATGAAAATGGAATTGTGAACTCAATCCAGCCCAATAGCAGGAGTGACCAGCTTCAGTGTGCATTTATATGCACAGTAAATGGCTGCTTTCTACACAGAGTGTTTGTGTTTGTAGTGAGGCTGTAAGTTCACTGAAATATGAGTGCTGAGAGCTTTGCCTGATGAAAGGACTGAGAGATTAGAAGTTTTAAGATTTTTTTTCTATTTTTTTATATTGGAAGATGCCAAGTGGATTACAGAAGAAATAAATATATATGTAGCCCCGAGGAAAAAAAAAAGTATCCACAGCACTTACAATTACCATAATCTTAGAAAAGTTCAAGTCTCAAAGGAATGCACTTATTGACCAGTTCCTCTGCTGGCTTGAATCATAATAGCTCTGCTTATTTCAGTGGAGCTCTATCATGTTATATCAGCAGAGGACTCCTATAGGTCTCTTTCTTAACGTTCCTGTCACTTCCAAATGCATGTAAGTGCTTTGAGCTTTTTAGCTCCTCACTTATGCTGAACCCGTGCTTGCAATATGAAGATAATAACATAGAGTCACCATTTCTGTCCACACATTGGAGGAAAATGCAGCTCTGTTTAACTCTACACACTCATTTCTTTGACCAGGAAGAGTATTTTAGGAGATGCCTTTTAAGCAATCCTTATATATACTGAAGGAAGTGGCTATTGTAATAACCACAGTATCATTTTGTCTTTCAATAGAAATTTTCTCCTAGAACAGCTTCTCGTTGTAAATAATGCCTGGAAGTAGCTTATTTTAGGAGGTTCTCTTCCTTCCCAGATAATGTTTTTCCCAGGATTTCATTCAAGGAAAAAGTTTTTTGAGGAAAATGCTATCCGTCTCCCTTGATGTCAGACTAGCTGTTGGCATACGGGTGAACTGTTTACAAAGATGGAATGCTACTTCCTGCATCCAGCTGACAGATTCCTGCAGTTGGTAATATATTGTTTATTCTTGCTATGAAATAATTTGTACATAATCCCTTCATTGCATTCAGTTTTTGTATAAAAGGCAGAATAATTACAATTCTTCTATTTGTGATCATGCAACTGTGAGTTCTAGTCATGTAATCTAAAAACAATTTACTGATAACCATGTGTGAAATGATACTGTATAAATAAGAATCTTTCCCTTTGACAACTAAATGATGCTCAGTTGGCCTAAATGAATCCTTTTTTCTTTTGTCCTATTTAGGACAATATGTCTGTTTCCAAATTCAGAAATTTCAAATTTCTGGAACTTGAAGATAATTTATAAAACTAAATACAGACTTACAGTATTATATATATATTGGTTGAAGAGGAAGAAAAAACTAGATTAGAAAAATCCTTCAATACATTTAGCAGTGATTAAGAAAGTGTTTTTATGGATAAATATTTTCTAGCTCAGGAAATAAATGTTTAGCTAGCATACATCATCAATGGCACATTCCTTATTTTCCTAAGGATCTAGCCTATATGTTCCATTATGACATAAAAATGTTTTTCATCCTGATACAAGAAAGAAACAATATCTGAACTCATTTTATAAATTGAAATAGTGGTGAGTTGTGGTGGGGAGGATGCTAAATAATATGACCAATATTCCACAAAAAATATGTATCGAGGCCAAGGCTGTCTGTACAGCTTGCTTGTCTCTAAAATATTATAGCCCTTGCCAAAGTCCCTATATTTAAAAATTTTAAGTAGGATGACCTTGAATTTGGCACCAAGAATTAATGGCTTATTCTAACAACTAAGTACTTATGTCACACTAATTATTTCATATTTACAGCAAGTGAAAATGAAAGAAATCCATCTCACTGTATTTAGGGAAATTAATCACAGAATCACAGAATATGTCGAGTTGGAAGGAACCCACAAGGATCATTGAGCTCAAGAACCACAGAATCAGAATGGTTTGTGTTGGAAGGGACCTTAAATTTCATGTAGTTCCAACCTCCTTGCCATGGGGGTCAGTAGACCAGATTGCTCAGGGTCCCGTTCAGCCTGGCCTTGAACACTTCCAGGGATGTGGCAGGCTCATCATCTCTGGGCAACCTGTTCCAGTGCCTCACCACCCTCACAGTAAAGAAGATCTTTCTAATATCTAATCTAAATCTCTTTCAGCCTAAGGTCATTTCTCCTTGTCCTATAACTACAGGCCCCAGCAAAAATCCCTCTCCAGTTCTCTTGTAGACCCCCCTACTAGAAGGCTGCTAGAAGGTCACACTGAATCCTTCTCTTCTCCAGGCTGAACAATCCCAATCCTCTTAGCCTTTTCCTCACAGGAGAGGTGCTTCAGCCCTCTGATCATATTAGTGGCCCCCTCTGTAATAGCTCCAGAAGGTTTCCTTGAAAAATATTAAGTTGAACTCAGCCTCTGATTACCATGATGTCACAGATGAGCAGAGAGGGCACAAAGAAGCGAAGCATTTTTTTCAAAATTGTACAACAGATCATTTATCATCATGTTTTTTTCTGGTTAAAGGTCTGTATCCCTGTGAACCCAGTGCAGAGATAACATTATAAAGGAGAGTCGACATGATGCTGTGCACATTTGCAGTCCATACTTTTACTAGTAATCATCAACTGTCTTCTATGCATGTTAAAATAAAGGAAGTGAATTCCTTGCAAATACAATATTTTATTCTTACTTCTGTCCCTAAATAGGTATCAGGATAGGGAGACACAGCTCATCACTAAAGGTGATGAGTGTTTGGCAAGGGCATGATCATTCAGTCCCAGACAGAGCAAGTGCATCAGAGTTTCATACCATCATGGCCTGGGCAGCTGGATGCACAGTACATCCCACTTCAATCATAGCCCCCAAAGTCTTGCAAGCTCTTCTAAGACCCTACTATGCAAGTCACCTTTGGAAATACATTCTAACCTCCTACAGCATACCTCCTCTACGTGGAAGATCGGTAGGTAACAAAATCCCTAACTTAGTAAATGGTTCTATGGATTTCAGTAGCAGAGAAGTTGAGGCTTCTTTGGTTTGTTTTCCCAATTCTGAGGCCTTCTTTTTAAAAATGATTCACACTAAGAGATTAATGTGGAATTAAAATTGAAGATACATGAAGGCATTACATTGTATTCCTCATGTGCACTGAAGTCAGTTGTAATCTCTTAATCTCCAATTTGCATGTGATTAGGTTTCAAGAGTGTTCCCTGTCTGCCCATGCTATATTTTCTGCTTCAGTGCCTATTGCCAGGCATTTTTCAGAAATGATAGTGGCTTATCACTATCAAAAAGCAGCTCAAAGTCCTTAGGAAAATCTTCAGCTTAGAAACCATCCTTATCGAGTTGTAAATGGTACCTGTTTTCCTTCATCTTTATAGCTATTAATAACACTTCTCATGACAACTGGATTGTTTGTGGGGTTATGAGATATCATCTGCTCCTTCTCTTTCCTCCTCTTTTAAGCTATAATTTTCTGTCACATCATAATGGGTTGTCCTGCAAATAGCTTGCCACAAAATGAAAGATTTGTTGCTACTTAAAGAGCAGAAACAGCTGTAAAAGAGCAAAAGTTAGATTTCAGCCATATGTTCTTTAAACAACTGAATAGGAAGAAAGGAGACCCTAAACAATCCTTACTTAAGATATTCTGTTTCTCCAGCCTTTGCAAAGTGTGGGAAAATAAGGAGAGTCCTACAAATGGTTCTAGCTTCAAATAGATTGTGTGGGTGGATAAATGTAAGGGAGCAGAGTGAGTGATGGAAATAGAATGGGTTTGAGTATGTACTCAGAAGGAAAACAAATTTATTTTCTAGCAGAAAGCAAAAAATAAATAAATAGTATGGCTCATCATTACCTGCTTTAAGCTTGATTAGGTTAAATATACTTCCAGCAGTCAGTATTTCAGATCAAGAGAGCGAAGTTTTACTTTTTTCTGCTAAGGCTCTGCTGCCCTCAATTGGTGTCAGGCATGAGGACTAGAAGGAGCCAGGGTCCATGTACCACTCTCAGACATTCACTCTCTTTGGTCTTCCCTTGGGAAGAGAAATGTGATAGCTATTTCCAAGAGTGCTCTAAGCCCAAGGGTTAATTAGTCTTCCACCAGAACATGCCAGAAGGTTCCATGTTATAGCTGTGGTATGTAATTAAATAAACATCCCAGTGTTTGCCTTTCATTGGTCCCTGTAGGAGGAGCCTGCAGACCCATAGCCCACCTGCGGTGTGTGTGTGTGTGTGTGTGTGTGTGTGTGTGCCATACTCCCATGTACCAGGAACATCCCCATAACAGTAGTGACAGACAGACCCTCTTTCTTGTCTATATGAGCAGAGCACTGGGCCAAAACTAGAGTCTGTGTGTACAGCACACAGCTTTTGCAACTGAGCACCCAAAGGAACAAACCAACATATTTTCCTTAGTTTCCAAAAAGATGTGTAATTATAGCCAGTGAAATTAAAGCATAGCAGAAAGACAACTGAAGCGCATAAATATTCCCAAGATGGTAAGTTTTTAATCAATATCCTGTTTCAGGCAGTATTTTGTATCTAATCAATTTTCCATAAAAAAGTAAACTCAATCAACACCCAAAAAAAAAAATAAAATTACTTCAACTGCAACCTGCAAGGCCAGGTTGGATGGAGCTCTGAGCTACCTGGCCTACTGAAAGGTTCACTGCCCACAGTAGGCAGGTTGGAACCAGATGGTCTTTCAAGTCCCTTCCAACCCAAACATTCTATGATTCTATGATGTTTCAGTTATGCTTAGTGTGTACAAACAGAAAGAAGCTCCTTATACTGCCTCCAGACTTAAAACAGACTTATTCATTATCTTCATTATTCATTATCTTCAGTATGAGGCTATATTCTTAAATCCTCAGAATAATTATTATTGTTATAGCTATGCTGATAATTTCTAGTAGTCCTACCCATAAAAGCCATTGTTATGTGCTGCATATATATGCTAAAATATTCTACTAGATGATGAGAAGAAAATTATTATAATTTTTATTTACTTTTTCTAAAGTAAACATCAGTAAACTAATTACAAGATACACCTATTTTACAGATTCTGTGAATGGAAAAGATTCACTGATTACCAGTTTTGTCTTCAGTTCTGTTTGATGAATCACATTTAATTACAACATAATTAGGTAGCACCTCTGGAAAAATATGCCATGTGATGGTTATAAAGAATGAAAAGAAGTGATCATATCGTAATTTTGAAATACATCGTAGTAATTCTTTTCATTAAATTTCTAGGCAAACGATGCCACTTATCTTAATTGTCAGTGTCAATACCACAGTCCTAATATTATAGTTTCCAAAAAGCTAATTTCAATCCCAAAGTAAAGTCTGGGTTTACTTTAGAAATCATCCCAGACCATTTAACTTCAAACATTCAAGAAATCCCATTAGACTACTAAATATAAGAAAATACAGAATTTTGTGCTTTCTAGAAGCTTTAGACAGCATTGGATTCCTCTAATGTAATTCTGACTTAAAACAATACCTTATGTGGGTTTACAGATATGTTTTATTCTCTAGTGAATAGAAACACTGCTAAAAGCATCTACATTTATATTGTTGCAGTTTCCAGTGACTTGAGGCATAATCACGGCCCCATGTAATTGAAATGTATCAGCAATAAAGGAAACAAAAAAAAGTCCTTCCCGGATTTACATAGAAAGGAGACAAAGAAGTAGAGAGGATTTATGAAGCAGAAATCTCAACACACCTTTTTTTTCTTGGCTTTATGACTACACAGTGCAAGCAGCAACAATACTTGTGGATAGTTCAGTAATCCCATCTCCACAGGAGCAACCTTCTCTGGAACAGCTAGGTCCATCAGTAGCTATAAAATATCTTCCCTATTGGCAGTGCATGTGTTTTGCTGACAGGTGAGCTGCCTTTTCATTTGGGATGCATTTGGCAGTCCAGCCACCCTCAGCATGGTGCCAGCAGTGTCTGGAGTGCTGCAGTCAGTCTGAACAGTCTAGATAGGGGTCTGAGTCATCACTTTTTCACTTAGACTTTACCTATTTTTATTTTACAAAAACTTATTGGGAACGAAGCCTCTCTATAAGTTTTTTGTGTCCTGCTGTATCTTTCAGTAACATCCAAGATGCTAGGTTAGGCTGAGGAAGTCATCAAGAAAACATTCTCAGTGGCCAGAAGAGACTGCATATTTCTCTGCCTCAGAAGGCTAAATATATGGCAAGTTTTGTTGTCTTTTTCTTCTGATTTCTGGGATTCTTTAGTAGAAACTTGATTTCTTCCATATCACAGGATACCATGAGGTACATTTCCAGGTAAAAATGGCAGATATTTTAAAGTGCGGTAGAAGTCATGAAGGTCACCAGTGCTGCAGGTTGAACAGCAAGGAAGAAAAGCAAGCTGGCTAAACACTGACCCTACCTGGCAAGAAATTTTTTTTCTGTGACATTTTCTGTACAGAGATCAGTTGGAATACTAGAGAAGACTGCACTGTGTTGTTGTAAGTGAAGTTATGGGACAACCAAGAACCTCCCAAACAGCTCCTGTACCAAAAACCTGCTGTACTGTCTACCCATTTACCGTTCTAGAGAAGAAGGGCTCACAAGCAAATCTTTGTGAGCTAAGGGGTGCTTCCAGGTTTCTGGAATACTTCAGATTGCTGCAGTGAAGATATTTTTTAAGCCCAAGGGGCTTTCAGAGGATGGAGCAGCTGTGCATCTGCACCAAGCCTGCAACACAGTTACTCAAGGAAATAAACCAAGGCCAGATATTCCACCTAAATGTGAAGTTTCTCTTCAAGATGTAACCTAAAGGAAAACTAACTTAAGAAGTCCAAGGATTATTTTTTCTTTCCTTTTCTCACTGCACATTTCACAGCATAAGCCAGTGCCAGGAGGTCACCCAGTGCCAAGGGCCTCTGCAAACCAAGCTGCTCATCTCTCACAAGGGCTGGTGCACAGCACTATTTTCAATAAACTCACAGGTGCTGAAAAAAGGCCTAAATATTGCCTAAATATCAAAAGGAGCATAAAGTAAAGAAATGTTTTTATGGACTTTGTATAATTTTAAACAGATTAAAATTTAAAGGCTCTTAGACATAAAAACAGTAAGAAGAAAATCAGGCTTGTGTAATACTAAAATTTTTATTGCATTACAAGAAAATCAGTAGTAGGTTGACTTTAAGTATCTTCAGCTCAAGGGAACATAAATGTGTTCTTTATCTTTTGCAATTGCCTGGGTTTACTATGACTTTGTTTAAAATGTCTAATTGTTAAACTCCTGTCTGAAAAATGCTATCCAAAAATTCAAAAATATTAAAGTTAGGTATGATAGTTGAGCGCAATCATAACAAAATCAGATATGAATATGAAATTGTATTTTTCAAAATTTTAATGCAGATGAAAAATGTCAACAGGAAGGGAAAATATAGACTTGTTTAAAAAATAATTAAAAATATTTTCTTTCTTTTTCATTTTTGAAATTAATGTACATTTTCTGACATGATCATAGAAGTACTTCTGGAAAAAAGTTATTCAGAATTTTATTCTGGAGAATAATCCAAGCTAAAATGCTGAGGTCTATATAGTGTGGAATATAATTACAGTAGAGGAAGGAAATTATCACAGCCATGAAAAAGAAATACAAGCTGCTTTGGAGAATTAAGTAACTTCATCCCAGTAAGTTCAGTATATTTCTCATCAGCATTAACAGGAGCTATGCTCAGAGTATGAGTAAATTTAAACAAGTTAATTTCATACCTCTCAATGCAGGAAGATGATTTTAGGATGAAGGATAAAGATTGCTAAGATATCTGTCTTTGGATGAAGACAGCTAACTTGTCCTTGTGTAAAACCCTCTAGTTCCTTTCCTTTGTAACCTTTCTGTCAAGTCAAATATTTGTGAGTGGCTACTCCTTGTTCCAGCATAATACTATGAATAATATTATATCATAGATTTGGGTCTACACAGGAAGTAGGTAGTAAGCTTCCAAATCTGTCTTCAAAAGATTTTGTTCCGAAACAAAACAAAATTTGAATGAACAAAGTTATTTTAGATGGCAATATGCCATCATTTTGGAAAGAGCAGCCCCACTGAACTTATGAGAATGGCCTGAAGCATCATCTTGCACGAATTCCAGATCTGTAGATTCAATAGGCCTCTGCCCTTCACTAGCAGCTTTTCAATATTTTGATCTGAGTTCTTCTATCTTTGTTACCATAGCACAAGTAATTCTAGTCAGGTTTACTGCAGTTCATAGTTCATAATCATGCTAGTGACTCATAACTCTTTAATTCTGTTTAAATGGCATCTGCCTTTCTCATGATTACTTCTGCCAATAGCTTAAAAAATCCTTTAACTGTAAAAAGCTCCACAAAGTTTCAAACTACATTATAACAGGCTCCTATTCTCTCTTCACTTTTAGCAATTTCAGCATAATAAATATACCATACCCAAGAACTCAGGAATAAATTCTGAATTCTGGGCCAGTTTTCTCCCAGGTGGAAGAAAAGCAGTGCCAGTGTTTTAGCTTTGTGCCTGCGTTCTTCAAAAGCCTTCTTTTCTGAAATGTTAGCTCTTTATGAGTCACAGTAATCCCTGCTGCAACTTGTGTTAAGAGACAAAGGAAAATCCTGCCTTACATCATGCAAAAATCACATTCAGTCAGATAATATTCTGCAGCTGTTAAATATACAATATGACATAAATCAGTGGTGATCTGTGTAGAACAATATGTGTTCCCAAGGTAAGAATTTAAAATAAAGATATCATGGTTTAGGTTCAGATAGGCAGCAAGTATACCAGGAAATAAAATAACCAGATAGTGCTTAACAGCATGTACCCTAAAGAACTGCTTAAAACTTAGAATGAAATTTTAGTGAGGTAAAGGTTAATTTGAAAACATACTTTTCCTATCTAACCTTCCAAATTTAATTAAATATCACAAAACCAGTAAAGAGTCAGTATGCTTTGTTAAAGCAACACTAGTCTGATTAAAATGAATCATTCTTGAGTTCAGTTCTGCTTTCACTTTTCTGAAGTAACTATTCTGTAGCCAGCTGTCTTTCACTACCAGTAAAATCTCTTCCTTTTTCTGAAATCTCCCAGGTATATCACCCAATCAGTCTTTACAGGAAAGGAGCTGAGCCTGCTCCAAGCTGGGAGTTCAAACCTGCCTGTTTGCATGTCAAATGGAACAGGAATAGCCTTTGCAGTATGCCTTGGGTCCTAAGAGGGAAGATATAAGAACATTTATTTTTCACCAGCAAAGCTTCACTGTTTCTAGTCTTTGTATGATGAGGGAAATGAAAGAATTTGCAGCACCTAAGAGAAAAATCTTTCTCTCAGTCTTTCTTTGGGGTTTACTTATGCCCCACTGAAGATTGTGACTTGGGGAATTTAGAGATTTCAATCTGTCTGTTTTAAATTACCACATTGAAGTACATAATAATAAAATATAGAAAGAAATTGCAATAAAAGTCACATCAAAAATTTTTTAAAAAAATAGTTCTGTAAAGAGTGAATAGAAGCTGTTGCAACACTGCATGAATATTTGTTTGTTTGAATTTTCCAAAACCAAAATTCTAGTATTCTGGTGTGTTTCACAAAGATTTTAATTTGCCAGAGCCTTGTTTTCCCACAAATGAGTTTTCATTAAAGTATTTACCACCCAACTTTAGTACCATCTTGGAGATAAATCATAATTTTTCTATGACCGAATAAACCACATCAGAATTTGTTCTTGTCTCTAGTATTAACCTTAAAAATACCTCTGTACATCTTCTACAGTCACATGCTTATTTCCATCTCTTTTCAAAGGCCTGGAGAAGAAGTAACTTCCAGGAACTATTTACACCAGGGCAGAGCAATGTCCATATTACTGTGATCACTGTGAAGTTAGATGAAGGACTGAGCCAAAGGTGCATTCCAATTCTAAGTAAATTTTAAAGCTTTTAAACTACCAGATTGTGAGAGAAACTTTGCAGCAGAAACTATCATCACTTACACTACAGATAATTATGAAATTTGGCCTATATCTTGTATATCTCTTCTTTGTTCTTCTGAATGTGAACAAGGGTCATGCTTTGATCCCCAAAGCTGAGGAGAAGCAGTTGAAGGAGTCAGAGCAGCCACTTGGCAGTAGGTACAGAAAAACTTGATATCAACATAAAAGTAAATTACATATGTCAGTACATATGACACCAAAACTGAACGCCATGGACCAGTCCATGTCCATACTACTAAATTCCTTTCCCCTCCCAAATAGGATAGCTGTATCGAGACTGCCTGTTAGGACTGGTCCCCTTTGCTAACACCTGAACAGGGCCCCAGCATGGGTTGAGAGATGGCTGGCAAGGCAAAACCATCCCATGAACCACCATGAGATGTCACCAGCATAGCTGTTAAGCAAAATGCAGTAGCATTTTGGACGGAAGCTGTGGAACCACTAGACTGTTGCAGCTCCACAGTCAAGTCACACCACAGGATGCATTTACCACAAGTTGTCCACAAAAGGACAGCTGAATTCATACTGTTTTAGTTATCACCCTGTTCAGTATATATTACATAGATATACATGCATCCTTTAAATGATTCAGGAACCATGTTTTTAACTTTAAAAAGAAAATGTTACTCTTAGCTACTCAATCATTTCACTAAGCTTCTCACCAGTGAAAAACTGTAGAGAAATTTTAAAAAAAAAAAAAAAAAAAACCACATCCAGTACAAGGGGTTTTTGTAAGTATATCAGAGCCTTTTTCTCCGTCATCCCATCTCTAGTCATGATTTTAACCATACACCTAATGAGATTGAGATTCACCTCAAAAATTCTCCTGGCAGCTGTCAAGTGTTCTTTGCTCCTTTTCCTTAAACTCATCTGAATTCTCCAAGCTGCACCATTCCTGCAGTGAAGCTCCCTTATGACATGCTGACTTTGTGATTGACAGGCAGCATACACACACCGAGCAGAATGTCAAAGAACACGACATGATAAAACCAAACATAGCTTAATATAGTTATGATAATGCCAAACTGCTCAAAATTCTCTGTACCTTTGACAGACTAGCCATGTACTGTATGTCTTTCAAAGCTGTGCATCTGCCTAGAAAAAGCTAGTTTCTCTGGCCCTTGAAGGAGATAAACATCATTTGCATTTTAGACTACGTCTAAACTGAAGCTAAGTAGATTGATTTTTGCTGATGAGAGTTAAATGTTTATTATGATCTTTCAGACTTACAAGATTGTATTTCATTGCATTTCTAATATGTGATGTGAAGGCTACACAACTTCAATAGCAGGGGGTTTAGAGCTTGTTAAATGATAAAGACCTGACATATTTTCACAGTTGAAATCTGCAAGAAAAAGTTATCTGTGGTCATATTTGCAGACAATAACTGGGAAAAAAATAACAATTTATTGTCTACAAGATTATTCTTCAAAACTTAATTGTCGAAGTAGTTATTTCAGATTTTCTTATTCTTCAACCAAAGAGAAGGTAACTAAAAGATTATTTCGTCAGGGAATACAAAACGCCAGAAAATAATAACTAAGCAAACAGTTCCTAAACAACTCACAGACTAGAAATTATTCACTCAAGCAAATGCATTTGTTTCCAAAGACAGGTATAATGGGAAGACTTAGGGGTCATTTATAGCCACAACTTTGAATGCTATTATTTAAGTGGATTTCCTACACAGAAAGCCATCATGCAGCACAAAGGACATGAATTTACAGCATGTTTGCTATTCCTGCCACTCTTCTGTGGCCGCATCTGGCTTGACATTATAGGGCCACAGCCCTATTTAGCACCCTTATGGCCCAGAGATGTGCCCATTTTGGGGGTAGGGGAGCCTTCTCATTCCAAAGTGTTTGAAATAAGGCTGTGTTACAGCCTGTCACAGAGGTGCTTTGCAGCATGGAACTATGGGACATGTCTGGCACTGTGCCACAAAGACATCTGAGAGATTTGGGAAGGCAAAGCCTGCTGGGGGAGCCATGGAGGCATATCTGGGGGAGGCCAAACCCAATACTACTGTTAGGCATGGTGTCTCGTGTCCTCTTAGCCATACCCAAAAGACATCTCAGAAAGAGCCAGCCAGCACAGAACAAAACATTTAGGTGTGCATGTAGGAAGCATAACTGGTCTGAATCATAAGTAGAAGACTATTTGAAGTAACACCCCACCTCTCTTTTATTTAGCAAAACAGATAGAGGCCGAGAATTCAAAAGTTCACTGGTCTTTGCATAAAAAGTGAACACAGAGGCTATTTTCTGCTGCCCATGCGCAACAGCAGCAGGAGCAACCAGACTACTAAGAGCACCTTAACAACGTTTGACCTTTAGTTGCTTCTGTCTTTCATCAACTTCATTGTTGACAACATCCTCTTTTATGGCAAAACTACTCTTGCATCCACTCTCTGCTTTCCTTTGAAGATCTGAGAAAGCATTTGTGTGCCCAAAGCTTTATAAGTCTTACTGGCTACATGAGTCACTGATAAACTGTTACCTCCATCTATCTTCTGGCTCTGGCTTTTGCCAGAGCAAATTATGCTCTGGTATATCATGTCTGGAGCAAATTATCAAGTTGTTGTGTGTTTACCAGCCCCCCTGGGCTGAGATAGTCAGGTCCAGGTGGATTTCCAGAGAAGAGACAATCAAAAGTTTTAGTAAAGCCTCTGCTAATGGAACATTTAAGAAAACGGAAAAGAAGATGATTGGGCAGAAGAAATTAAGCAGCCATGTGAGGAGGGAGGCAGCAGGCCCCCAAGTGGGGGGCCAGGCCCCTCTGCCCCGGCCCTGGGGTGGGGGCAGGCATGGCACTGAAGTCTCCCCCGGCCAAGATGTAACAGAGCAGAGAAAAAAAACCCTCCAGAGAGAAGCTGTCCACCTGAAACTTGCTGCAGAAAGAATTCCAGCCCCGGTGGAGAGCAGAAGAGGATTTGAGACAACAAGTACTCCAAGGTCAGTCTAGCAAGAGAGAGCAGAGAAGCACGGAGGGAGCTTTCCCCGCACCCTCTCCCTCCAGCAGGGGAAAGACCGAAAGTTAAAAACCCCTGCTACCTGTAGAAGAAAACTGGGGTGCAGAGACCTCCCCTGCTCCAGCAATTCGTGAAGGAGTTGGTGCCGGAGCAGACAAGTGTCTGAGGAGACTGTGACCCTTTGTGGGAAGCCTAAGATGGAGAAGAGTCCTGCTAGAGATCTGTGGCCCATGGAGAGAGAAACCTATGCTGGAGCAAGTTGTTCAAGTAGGACTTGCAGTCCCAGTGAAGGATCCATGCTGGTGCAGATTACTTGTGACCCTAAAGGACAGCAGAGAACAGAAGAGCTGTTGTCCTGGGTGAATCCACAAGGAGAGGTCTATTTAAGACTGTGTTCTGTGGGAAGGGACCTCCACACAGCAGAGTAAGGACTCAAAGTCATTCTCTGTAGCCGTGGCTGAAGACTATGGTGAAGCAGGTGTCCCCCTGTAGTCCGTAGAAAGAATCCTACAGGAACAGGGAAAAGGACTCAAAGCCATTATCCCCTGTGACTGTGGTGAAGACCATGGTGTGACAAGTATCCCCATGAAGTCCATGGGAGACTTCAGCAGTCCGAGTGTGCTCTCTTGGCCTCCTGTCCTGTCCCAAATGGAGGAGGGGCAGGTCCAGTCCTGAAGTCAGAATGCGGCCAAGAGAGAGAGAAAGAAAGCTGTTGTCCTAAAGCTAACAGAACTTCATAGTACTACCGAATTGCTTCAGAAAGAAAAGACTCTCTCCTCCTGGACTGACACGCGGGGGAGAGAGATACTTTTGTAAATACCTGTGATGGTTTGGACTTGGCACCCAGCCCAAGGCCCGGGCCCACTGCAGGGGCCTTCCCCCCCTCCTTTGCCTTCCCAGGGCAGAGGAATAGACACTGTAGGACTTGAGACCAACCAAATTATATAAATAATAACCTAACATTCTCTTCATAAAATAAGCAAGCCTCATGAGAATTGTTGTAGTATATATATTCCTTTAGTTTTTATCTTACTAGTAATAAATCTTAGTATTATTCCCTCAAGTCAAGCCTCTGTTTTGTCTGTATAAAACCTCTCTCAACTTACAGCAGTTGTGTGGAGGGGGGAGTTTGAAAAAATTAAGCCCTGGTAAACCCACAACACAAGTCCAGCTAAGATCATGCCTTTGCTCATGAACTTGCTTGCACTTGTAATAAATGCTGAATGTTGAGCTGCTGACAGTGGAAAAACAGCGCCTGTGAAACAAAGATTCAAACAAACAAACAAACAAAAAACACAAAAACCCCATAGCCTACTACTTAAGGATTAATTTTGCATCCAAAGTCAGAATCTTTTCCCTTGAAAAGTTGAATACAGTAATTTTCAATCAAGGCAAACTAAACTTCTTTATATCATTTAGCAAAATATAAACTTTCTGTTATGAGACAATTCACAATTCTGCTGTTTTTTCATATCTGAAGGGAAACCTCCAAAATTCTCTGTCATCTAACCAGCCTGGCAGGACAACTTCATCTACATGGAAGCACAGAACAGATCTTCATTGTCTTCTCACAGCATCTCATCCAACATTTAGTCTGAGCTAATCTCTCCCCAAAAACCAACGGAGTAAAAGGCCTTGTACAAGTGTCAGTAAACTGTTTGAATACTGACACAAGCCAAAAGGAGATCATGTACTTGGGAATTAAAAAATATAATTTTCTTGATATATAAAAACACTTATTAATCTCGACTTTTCTAGATGAAATACATCTGCTAAAAGCAAATCACGTGCATTTTTTAACTTGATGGGATTTCTTTGCTTGTTTCACTAAACACTTTTTACTAAATGTGACATTACTAAGCATGACTTTTAAAATTTAAAATATTCTACTGAATGGTAAAAGAACAAGTTTTTGTTGCTGACATTGTATGAAAAATTGGTCACCCCAATTCACAGTAGTCTGCAGTATTGCTTAGATATCATCCATCTCCCTACCCCTGAGTCTATGCTTAGTTTCTCATTCCTCCCATCACAGTTGCTTATTACTGCTGTTTTTATGTTAGAAACATTTAGAAGATTCATCTTTAGTCTTTACCATGCTGAGCCAGTTTCTCAGAAGACAGCAGTTTCTAGAGCTATTCCTTAATTACGTTCATTGCAAAAATAATGGCTTAATTTAAAAAAAATACCTTTAATTTGAAACTTTCATATCTCAATGTCTGCACCAATAATAAAATGCTGAAATCCCACTGACAATCATGGAAGGAACACATCTAACAATACACCTCTGCAATGACTTTTTTTCCTTTGTTCATTACTGTGCCTTAATTTCTCCTTTGGGATTTGGTGGAAGAAAAGAAAAATAATGCCAAAAGAAGTGCAATCCACAGGCATGGTATGAAGTCACAGATTGTGCTTGCTATATAACAAGAAATTTTCAAGATAAAGAAGTAAAACAATAGGGGCAATGAGAGCATCCTTTACAGATTCATTGTAGAAATTGCAACCAGCATCCTATTCAAATGAAGACAAAGTTCAGCACAAGGGAACTGCTGCCTAAGAGACCTAGAAAAGATTAAAGCAGATTAGCTAATACTAGCTGAAATGGCAGTATTTTTACTTCAGTTTGGTTATTCTTGACTTATGTCTTTAATGGGTAATATTCATATTTGTTCTTTCTTGCAATCTGAGTTACACAAAGTGCTATGCAAGCACAAGATAATATTTTCAAATAGACTCATCGGCACATTAATCTATAGCAATATAATCAGTCTGAACATCACATTTTTATTTTTTTCATTAAGCAGTGAATGTCAGCTCCTTTGAGCATACAAGGTGTCATCAACTTTATGCCAGTTTTGCTGACTCATATAAATGTTTATACTTGTAAGCATTTATTTTCTTAGAGCTTCAGCACATTATGTACTAAAGGAGATCAGAAGTAAGCAAAATCATTTGGAAAATATATTTTAAATTTATATTGCTTCTACTGAGAGGATTAATTTAACTGTCTGGAGATAGAATATATATTAAGCCATTAATGTTTATAATTCTAGAGACACAAAATAACTCATTTCACACCACACGTCATTACCACACTTGTTTTGTTTGTATGTGCTCAAAACATTCTGTTACCTGAGTGCTGAGAGGACCCCAAAGTTATTAAGCAGCTTTATGTTCAAGGCAAAAGCATTTTGCGATCTTGAACTTTTTGAACATTTGATAAAATCTGATGTTTTCTTTATTAGTTGAACAGCACACACTTACTGAAAATAAACAGCAGCTTCCTTTTCTAAAGATGTGTGCACTTTCCTGTTTTGATGGCAAGGTATATAGATAGTATTATCTGAACTTAAGCTACTCTTTCAAAGCCTCAGCTGCTCAAGCATCATTTCAGCAAATCTGGAGCAGCTCTCTTATTTACTGAATGCCTCCCATGGGTAACACAGGAGGACAGCTCCTCTTTTGCTGCCATGTAACACCAGGGCAGAGAGTATGGGTCACTTTGGTAGCCCCTCTCTTCTTCCTAAGACATGCAGGCAACAAAGAAATATGGTAAGAGACAGAAAAACTGCACCATAGTGGAAGGATCAGGAAAAAACTTTGGATTCAGTATGGGGAGAACTTTAAAATATTGAAATAGAATATTTTATGAAGAGACTTAACCCTTGATAATTGTTCTATTTCTTTGTCCTTAGAACTGGACATAGACAAAATCTTCCTCTCTGTGAAACAATAGGCTGGATTCCATGTAAATTGATAGATGGCTGCATTTACCATGTATGTGTAGATTTATTGATGTTCTTTTATGATGTTTCCACTACTTCTGAAATCAGTTTTCACTGAATCTTGAAAGTAAAGTTTTTGAGTTACAGACTATCTCCTCCTGCTCAAAGCTGAACAGTGGTTCTGGTTAGTTAAGGACTGAAGACTAGGAGTTACTCAGCTCACCCTGTCAGAGGCAGAATGGGTCCTGATTTTATTTATCTTTTTTATTCTATTGACCTCATTCATATTTATAATTTTAAAGTATGTTAGTAAAACATTAAGGTGCATTTAGGTGGTTCAGAGAAATGGTACTGGAATACTGAGCCATCTCTTTTTAAGGTTGTCAGAACAAAATTAGTATGGGTTAGCTTTTATTCCTCACAGCTACACAAATTAAGCTGACAGCCTCCATCTTTTACAAGTGGACTCCCCTCTGTGAGCATTGGTAGTGAATAGAAACATCTGGTAACTATGAACACTGTCTCATCTGAATTCCAGCTTTTATGGTATTATTTCAATAGTTCTTGATTTGTTAGCACACTGTAAATTTTTATATTTTCACAGCTTTATGATTATAATAGAATAAAAATATCTGGATTCTCACTGCCAAGAATATTTAAACGAATATTAACATTTGTTCTTTGCACACTCCTAATCATAAGCTCACCAGGAGAGAAACAAGAGCATGTATGCCTTTTTAAAAAACAGTTATTTTAGCAGCAAACAGGTATCTATTAAACTGGTTAAATGCAATTTTAAACATTTTCTGAGGAAGGGTTCTTAATATTACACAAGTCCAGTAAACTGTCATAAGGTATGAGAAGCACATTTTAAACAGTCAGCAATTATTTCTCTGCATCTCCACACCAGGCAAATAAAATGAATTTATAAACACTGCAGAAACAACTTTCCAATTTTCTCATTTGAACTGTAACTTTAATAATTTTGTTTGTATCAATTTATTCCAGTGTAAGTCTATATAGTAAGGAAAATACTAGAACGACATTAGCATCACAGTGTTTTCTCTATGAAAAATCAACCCAGCCTTGGAAACTTTCTGTTAGGAATTTGGCAAAACAGTATGCTGGGATTCAGTGAATAACATGAGTTATTCATCTTGAAACTGAGATGTTATATCCATGCTGTTACTGATCACATATTTGCTGGTCTAAATGAAGTGGGGACCAAAAAAGAAATCTGAGTTACATAAAACACAGAGCTCAAACAGAATTGTCTTCCAGTCTCAGTTCTACAAGGAATCAAGGGTGAATGTTGTCTTGAGGCCCAATACTACCCTACAGCTGCCTTGTGATCTAAGTAAAAGTCAGAGGAGGTGGACTCAATGTAAACTGTGATCACATTAAAAGTTTCTATCTTAGGGCAAGACACACAGAGGAACCTGAGTGCCACAAAGTCAGCTTTGTAATATTCTCAGCTGAGTTGCTTTGCCTGTATAGGGCACCTGAGCAGCCTGTTCAACAGAGAAGCCTGTAAGATGGGGAGAAAAAGGCTGATGCCCACAATTTATTAATATTTTCGTCCAGGGATGTGTGAGAGGACCTCAGCCGTTGGAAGATCCAAGTTTCCACATATGCTAGTTTCCACAAATGCTAGATAGCATTTTTCCATGTAATGCATCCCTTGCAGTTTCTCAAAGTCTAAGGCTATGGGGTGAGGAAAAGAAAATGTCCTCCACCACTTCCTCCTTCTTTAGGCTGAAAAGTCATGCTGCAGACTGTCAGCTTGTCAGGACACACCAACAAGTCAAGAAAGGAGGTGCACAGTTAGTGAACTCCAACACAGAGCCACCAGGGTACAAACTTTTATGATTTAGGTTGCCAGGAAACAGCACCAGCAGGAATGCAGCCAGAGCCCCTAGATTCTCTGAGGATTAGGCAATGACTGACCAAGGCTTTGAAAGGTCTAGCTGAGAGACTACAATGACCATTGTAGCACTTAAACACTAAATCTCTGTTTATCCCTTTCTAGATCTAGCACTGGTGGTAGGCCAGCCAAGAAGTTTATGGACTGCAAATCCCAAAAAAAACTTGACCACTTGGATGAACATGATGGAAACAACCTTCCACAGTTACTTCATGCACTTATTTCATTGAGGAATATTATCCAATTTACAACAAAGTCTGAAAATCAGGGACCATATCAGAGACCAGTAGAAGGGATTAAATCTATCTGAGCTAAACTTAGGGATGAACTGAGTTCTCTCTAATTGCAACAGTACCCTCCAAGGAGAGTTAGATTTCCACAGTATCTGTGTTAACCTCAAATACACATTATCTGTAGGAAGCAGAACACTCTAATAAGTAATTTTGAAGGAAAAAAGATAACATTTCTCCAGGCAGTTTGCTGGTGGTCTGTGAAATTTTTTTGACTTTTAAAAAAGTGATCATTTCCAGAAAAAAAAAAAAAAATTATTTCTGATGGGACAAATGTATATATAGTGGCAGGAGCTGATGACACAGGATTAAAACTGAAATTTTTCCTCTTATGGAAACCCTCATACTTTTGGCAAGATATGTTATGTCTGTCCTCTCCCTTCTGCTGAAGCATTAGACAAAGCACCTGCTGGAAGTAGAATAACGTACCTGAAGGACCAAAAATCCAATCTGGTGGAGTAGATTGTGTTTTTGTATTCAGAGCTATTTAACAAACCACATTGTGAATCATGTCTGCAAAACAAAGACCTTGTTAACCTTTAAAACCGGATTTTATACAGGCCAGACGGATCATGGCAGAGCCTAGTCAAGACTGCGGTCTTGTTCAACTAGGTAATCAACAAACATGAGAAATTAAGGCTTGGAGGGAAGACAAACATGGCACTTATAGAGTGTTATCACACACAGTGCTCAAACACTTGAACAAGCAGAGAGAAATTATCCCTACCACTTGAACCAGAGCAGCCACCTGTGTAACCTACTGAGAACCTATACCTACAGATTTCAATCCATAAGGCCCAGCTCGCCCGGGCTCTCAGTCCACTATTACAATACAGAAAAAAGCTATGGGAAACAAGAAGTTGACAAAGCTCATATATTTGCTTAGCTGACTACTGAGCATCTATCACAAACAATTCTTCTTAATGTTTTCCTGCCCTTGCTTCCTTCTTTATCAGGCATCTAATGCTATTCTTCCAAAGCTTTTCTAGAGCAGGTTCCTGGAGCAGCCAGCCCTGTGCTCTGTTAATCCTACCTAACAACTTGCAGCTCCATTTGTAATGCATTTGGTCTCTGCTCATTTGGATGGAGACATTACTATGGTCCCTACCTAGTTGCTTGCTATGGTCAGTGCACCTCAACAAAAAATACTAAATGGAATATCAGGATTTGCCATTGAAAACATAAAAAAAATCATCATAATAAAATATGAATAGCATTTTGAACCAGAGTCAGAGGAAGAAACTTTAGCAATAAAAATTAACATAATCTTACTGCCTTATGGTCCATTGCTTATTGGGTTAGCTCAGTTTCCTCTTCAATGGAATCATAAAGGCTTCCAGTGGAGAAACAATTTGAAAGACATATTTGTTTATGATCTTTCACTACCAAGAGAGAGATCAAACCCAGGGTTCTGAAACCATCTTTCAGAGAGAAGTGCAGTGCAGAAGACAAGCTGCCTTCACTCAGCAGGGAATGCTGATTGTACTGGAGCGCTGAGAAGAAACTCCTCAGAACATGTGGTTTTTCAAGGTGAAAGAAAATCCTTGTCAAATCCTGGCAGTGAAAGAAAATGAGAAAGTATGATTAATAGCACCATTAAAAGTAACAAAATAACCCATGAAAACTAAAAAATCTAATGTCATGTAGGGAGCCTATGAATATGAACAATCCATTTAATTTATTTATGTTTTAGTGGTTTACTACATTTCTAAACTCTAAAGGGTATGTAAATGTATTCCCCTTTTGATGGAGCAAAGTTTCCAACACTGGATTACACAAATATCTGCTATCTCCCCATACATTCCCACTGCCACAAATAACACATTCCATGTCTATTTAAAAGTTGTCAATCCCTTTTGGTTTTTTTCACTGAAAGTGGACACTGGCACTGGAATAAGTTGACCAGTGGGGTGGTGGAGTCACGATCTTGGAAACTGTCCAAGAGGTGTCTGATTGTGGCATTTGGGGATGAGGTTTAGGGATAATTATGCTGGAACTAGGTTGACTGTTGGACTAGATGATCTTGCAGATCTCTTCCAATCTTGATGATTCCGTGATTCTGTGAAATATTGTGGGGATTTTGGCTCCACATTTGCACGAGTGAACAATGCTGTTTTCTGGCTTCTGAAGGAAATATACATAATTTAAAGAAGAGAAAACCTACAAAGCTTCTACATAGAAACTTCTGCCTTGTTTAAATCAAACCACCTGTTTCTTCCAGTATTTTCTTTTCCAAATAGTAACACATAGGCTTACAGAGAAAATTAAAAAAAAGCCCTTAAGTAATAGGTTATTCTAATCCAAAAAATTGATAAAACCCCTTAAGAATGTGACCTTTTTTTTCTGGAACGTTGAATAAAAACATATTTTTGTTATTAAATATTCATTTCACATGGAGGAACCTGCTTGAATTGCAACTTATTAAAGAGAGACAAACAGGACTCACTGGTGCTTCTGCATTACATTGATACATCAAGTTGGAAAAAAACCTCATAAAGGATGCTCAGTTTATTGCTTTTATCACAAAAAGGCAATAAGTCAGGATTAACATCTTAACAAGAATATTCCATAGAGCTACATAACTGCTAGATCAAAGTAACATTGTTCTGCAACTACAACCAGTAGTTTCAAATTTCTAGCTGAAACACACTCCTGCAAACACACATTCTTCTAGATCTGACTCAGATCCATTTTCCCACCATATAGTTCTTATTTTAATTTTTTTTTTTAATTTATTTACACAAAGTAAGAAGGGACCCAAAGCACTGTCTTATAAATTTTCTCTGTCCAGGGAGGACACTTTCTAGTTCCATAGAATGGAGAAAGATGTAGGGCCAGGCAATCAAATCAGTCAAATTAAGATCTTGTTCTTCTCTTAAAATTCATTTCCTGACACATAAATTCTTGCCCATTGTTACCCTCAACTGCCCAACCACTCCTGAGGAGGGAATGTTTGACAAAACTGTGGCTGTACTGCATGATAGATCTTCTCCCTGGGCAAGACCAGACACTCCACCCCCCGTTCATTTAAATTTCACACCTTTTTCATTTTCCAATTCTGATAGTATCACAGATTTCTCCTGCTACTAACTAATAAGTCACTTGTTTCTGCCATCACACTGTCATGACTAATTTCACTTTACCTAAAAACTGTGTGCAGTGCTTTCCCACTCCACCACCCATTCTTTTTCACCTTTATTAGTAGTTTCTCCACTAATGTCCTTGAATTTATTGCTTCCTTTCAACATCCTTTCTTCTTAGCTCTGAAATGACTGACATTACTGGAACTCATAAATGTCAATTTTATGATTTGTGATAAAATAGACCCAAAAAAAAAAAAATCACAGATTTTAATAAAGCAATCTCAGAACCTTACTGTTACAGAATGGAAAAGTTTAATTTTTATGATATTGTTGCTTTTATTGCTGAGGGTGATTGCATTTGTGCCATCTACATATTGGCTGTTGAAGATGATCGGGTCATGTTCCCCACTAATCAGCACGTCAGGAAGCGTCAGAGTATGTTTGATCTGAACAATGAAGTCAGTGTTTTAGCAACAGAATGGGACATTTTTTGATACTTCAAAGTATTGTCATAATGCAACTTTTTTTATAGCTAGGTTTTAACTTGATGTAAATTAGTAATAATTAACTAATATGACTTAGAGCACTTTGAGTGTAAAGAAACAGATCTTGTCCCAACTAGAGGTTTATCTGATTGCCAGAATTAAGGAGCTAATCATAAGAGGCATGATTTCTTTGGGGTTTTGCTGTTGCTTTTATCTTATTACTATAAGCACCTTGGAAGAAAATAGATCTTCTAACCATATAACCTTGGCTTGTGCTTCATCTCAAGAGACGTGTATTTGAAAGATTGGCACATTTTTCAGCCTACAACCTATCCTCACACCCCTTAGGTTAACCAGCTACAGTGTTTCTCTCATGTACCATATCATGTGTTTATCTCTAAATTTTTTTAAGTACATAATTTTATAGATAGATATAGATCTGAAACATACCTTGCAAAAGCTGATAGCAAACTGCTGATAGGGAGGTCAGGTTTTGTATTTTTGTATGCCCTGTACTCCTGTAAAGGTCAGTTTCCTAGTAGTTTGAAAATGTAAAGGTTGCTAAAGGCTACAGTGTATAGAATCACAGAATCATAGGATGGTTAGGGTTGTAAGGGAATATATAAACTGAATGCTAATCAGACACAGAGCATTGTATTCTGGTACAGAAGATTTATATCACTTTTCTCCTAGTACAAGCTTAATCAGCTATTTTAACACCCCAAAGCTGAAAATTAATAGTTCATGTTTGTCCTTATCAAATCCATCATATGAGACTGCACAAGATAATTAAGATGTACAAGAGGATTTTAGAAAAAATTAAAGGAATTATGCCAGGGCTGGCAGGCTTAAAAATTAAGCATACTTGCTTGGCTGTTGTAAGAAATTTTGTTTCCTTGCCCCATCGCTCTGCCTACCAACAACATTCTTTGTGAACTAGTCAGGCACAGAAATATTGTGAGTATTTTGTCAGTCTCTCTCTGCCTTTAAAATTTATAAAAGCTGGCTGAAATTACAAATCCTTACAGTACTGTTAAGTTGATTAGGATATTATTTAAACAACTGACTCCTTAGACATAACTTGAAAATTAAGCTTTTAATTGAAGTCTCATGAATCAGTCTTTTGTGACAGGTTGGGTACACAGGCTGTCTCTCATGGGGTTTTTCCACAGGCTGGCTTCAGGACACCTCAACTCAATTTCTGCTGAATTTAATGGGAATTTAATCATGAAATTCCCATGACAGTGAATTTTCCTAGCTGGCCATGAACACCATAAATAATACTACTTTAGCTTCTGAAACTAAAAAGGCTTTTAACAGTGCTCCTGAATCTGTAGTTAATGTTTTGTAACAAATATTTAGACAGCTTCAGCCCGTTCTCTGGCAGAATAGCATACACCACTAATGCCACATTCTGGCAGTGGAAAGTACTGCTTTGGCTGAATGAAAGCAACTGATCCTTTGTCAAATCATCCCAAAGCAAATAAATTCACCAGTCCTGTGCCCAAACCTGCAGAAAGGGGGTCAGTGACTGCCAGATAGAGACCTAGGTCTGCTGATCTTACTTCAAAACTACCATCACAGGGTGTCTTCATCCCATTCTCCTGAGCAATACCTGAACTGACCTGGTTTATCCATCCCAGCCAGACTTTCCCATCAGACAGCACAGCCGGCCCTCCTCTGGGATGGGAGAAATGGGTTTCTACAGTCCTCTCCCTTAGGCCCAGCACATGCACCTGACATCCCAGAGGATCTGCACTCCTCAGGACACATAGAAGCAGTTCCATCCTGCCTCTCCCAAGGCTGCATCTAACCTCTGAAGAGAAAACATGCGACAGATGTAGGGCACTAACTGGTTTTGTACGTGCATCTGACTCTGAAATAAAATGTAGACAGGAGAAATTCATGTGTACATAATACTACAGAAAGAGACAAACTCCCCTCTGCAGGTCATGAGATCTGCTTCCTCCTGTAAGAAACGTTTTAAACCAAACAGCAATGTTTTGTTTTAAACTGCTGATTTCACTAAGATAACAACACTACATCGGTATTCAACCAAGTGTTCACACATCTTACAGTTGCCCCTCACCCTTTAGTGTCAATGTATAGAGTTTTATTTTTCATACTTTGACCATTGTAATGGCCCATTTGTGAAAGGTACACACAGTTTATCAATGGGATTAAATAAATACTGGAAGTAGCATTGAGTACTTCCTTTGGTCTAAAATGCATGAGTTTACTAAGCACTTTCAAACTCTTTTGAAAGTGACCACTGAGGCAATTTTCTAAAATGCAAAGAAGAGTAAAAGAAACAAACAAGTCCATAAGCATTTATTTATTTCAAAATAAATTAACACAATTTTTTAGGATTCATAATAAACACATTAAAGTACTATTTCTACAGAGTAAATCTGCATTTAAGAAGTTCTGAACACATGTACCTGTTTGACACAAACTGCTAAATGCCACTTTCAACTGTTGGAGCTGCTAGCTAAAGCAAGTCAACAATTAAAACAGTTAAAATCAGAAAAATATATTTGAAATCCATAAAATCCTAAATTCACCATCAGACAATAGGCAAATAGATAACTGAAGAACATATCCCACTGCATTCAAAGACACAACTTTCAAATGGAAGATAGAAATTTGTGTCACGTTTGAGGCACAGACTATTATTGTCCTAACAGCCCATTAAATTACATCATCATCATTTGTACTGCTACCACAAACATAAAGGTACCTTAAATATAAATGCTTCTTTGTAAAATTCGTGTTCGACAGTCTATAAACCTTCTTTTTTGTATCTGTTTCTTCATTGATAGGTGAACTATAGAGGTTTGGTTGAAAAATATGCTGTATTAACAATGTGATCCTATTTCTTAATAAACTGGCAGCACATATTATCCAGACAAGGTACAAGACCTTAACATGAAAGAGTAAGAATGCTTATACAGGGAACAATGGTGTGATGTGGCACCAGGCAATTTACCAGCTGGAGCAGCTTCAATGCTCAGAGACCAGCAGTTCCATGTGCTAAGACAAAGGGTCTTTCAGATTCCTGAGCTGGTCCCATCCTAAGCCAGAACATCTTCATGGTAATATTGCAGGAATACAAGGACACGGCTCAAGTTAAACTAGTCCTACTAAAAAGAGACACCTATTGTCTCTGGTGCTGTGGCAGACCACCTGGGACATTCAGGACCCTCTGGATCACTTTCTTCTGCTGTCTAAATGTCCACAGGGAATAAACTCTCACTATCCACGTAAAAAATGGAAGGACAGTAGAGGAAGAGGTACTTAGGGAGAAAGGGGCTGAAGATCATTAGCAGAGTCAGCAACAAACCTCTAAGTCAAGAAGAGAGAGCCAGGAGAGTCCCTCACCAGTGCACACTACCTCAACTACTAAACTAGTTACCATTAGAACAGTTACTGTTCCCTACTGGGATGTTAATCTCATTTACTTTAGGTTTCCACATGAGATTTTTAGAGCACTCTTAAATCTTTTTGATATTGAAACACAGCGGCTCTGCTATTGGTAAATGAAAGGTAAGGACTTCTTATGTACATCAAATGTGGCTCCCTTCTACACAAATTTGAAGGATCATCCAACAGCAGAGAAAAGCCAGAAGCACGTGTTGTCTGGCCAGCACCAGGATTTCTGGCCTTTACCACTTCTGGTTTTCACCAGTAGGTGAAAGCTGTTAATCTACAGCATTCCCCACTGCTGTGGGAAGTTTGTAAGAGGAGATTAAATAAGCACTTTTCAAAATAATTCAGAGAGTGGTAACTGAGCCTCAGCAGGCACACTATGTAGATGACTTCTTTGAGACCCTTCTGGGGCAATTTTCAGCAACCTGCGTTTGTTTCAGGCTGTTGCCTTACAGATTCAGCTTAGTGCTGCCATAAGCTCCTACAATCTTCCTATGGTCTTTTAATGTCACATCTTTTGTAATGGAAACAAAATCTACTTCATAACTTGGTGACATAAAATTGATGCAGCTGAAACCTTCAAAACCACAAAGAAATCTAGTGTTCAAAAGAATACTGTCCATCATGGTCATGCTTTAGATCACTTTTGATGTAATAACGTGTATGTAGCTAATACAGAGAGTAGGAAAAACATCAGCTTTCAATCGCTAATACCCAAGCATTGAAGTACTTCTGAAAAGCTGCTCAATAATTTCTTGATCAGGAGGAATAAACCAAATCTCTGCCTGACTCAGAGAGATATAACAAGACCTCACTTTACAGACTGTATCAAAGCAGATTTCACAGGATTAGCCTGGGCTGTACTTCAGATGCAATGCTGATGTCCCTCTGGACAGATTATTTATCACAATATATTACAGCTGATTCATGGGTACTGAATGTTAAGGATGTTGCAAAGCTAATAATGATAGCTATGAATCCAAGTTTACCATCACTGCTCTGCAAGCATGTAATTTATTTCAGGAAGGTGAGAAAGCTATTAAAAAGTAGCATAATGTGACTCATTCTGTCAAGCAGTATAAATAGCATAGGAGAATCAGTGTTTATCAGCATCTCTCCTGATTGTGGATATCTCTGAAGGGTAGCTCTCTTCCCCTCTAGTTGGGTGGGAGTCTTGCTGCCTGTTTCTTAGTTACCTATAGAGAAAACTTAATTACCTATAAAACAAATTGTCTGTTATTTTGTTAGTGATAGAAAGTTTTGTTAGTGATAGAAAGTATTTTACTATTTTATGGCAAAGAGACCAAAACTAAAAGCTGTTTCGCTGCTAAAAAACCCACACCTGACTTGTCTGCTAAGTATTTAGTCACAGGAACAGAAAGAGGACTAAATCCCTCAGTTAATACTCAGAATGAATGATTTACCTGACTTCAGGAGTCCATGCAAGTTTTTATGTGCCATTTGCTCCAAAAAAGCACTCTATTCAGGTTACAATTAGAAGGTAGAAAAACTGCCTTTTTAAAGTATTCAGAAGTGGATTAAAGCAAAGGCACTGTAGGTCTGCTGGTGCTGTTTACAAGATCTGCCAGTCATGCTCAACAGTCCCAAACTGTTTGAACTTCCCTTCCTATCCTTTGTCATATACTGTGGCTCATACTGTACTTCTCACTGGGAAGCATCCTTCAAAATACTTTTCTCTTCTGGATTAGTCTGCATTTCTGGTTATAGTAGAAACCTATGATTAGCCCAGCTCTGAACTCACAGCTCAGAGTCATCAGATCCTTAAATCACAGTTTCAGTTTCCATTAGAGAAAACACTTCTAGCTTACAAGAAGGCAGAAAAATATTGAATATATGAGTCCAGGGTAATAAATACACATATAAGCCTGCCTGAAATAATAATTGTCCTCTGAATTCTAAAGTTCAATGTTGTCAAAAGAAGTTACAAGGATATAAAGAAGGGGGAATCCATCTAGGAGCCTCTTTTGCCTTAACCCTGACCAAAGACTAGTCTTGATCTACTCCTGTGCAGCCTGCTAAATTCTGAGTTGGTAACGCCCACTAAGTTGCTCAAAATCTTGCAAACTGATCACAGAAATCATAAAAAAAAAAAAAAATAGGGCATGTAGGCTTCCATAGCGTCCCATACTGCTTAGCTGGCATGCTCCAGGATGTACTCCAGTACATATCCCAGGCTGTCCTCCCCCATTCAGAGATCACAGAAAGATAGATTTCTCTTCCCTTGTAAGTAGGCCTTGTCAGTTCTCAGAGAATGCAAATAATAGTCAGACAGGAGGAGAAGAAATGATGGTAGATGATAACATTCTGTCATAAAATATGTGAAATTAAATTTAAATTAATTTTAGTATATTCATTTCAGGTGAGAAGTAATTATTTCCAGCGGTTAAAAAATTCTTCAACATTTCAGACACAATAGTTATTAAATCTTTTCAGAAATTGCCAGTAGACTTTTAAAGCTATAATATAAGGGGTCTTTACCTTAGAAAGTATATTCAGTCTGAAATAGAACCTGTAAATGGATTTTTCTTATCATCCGTGAAGAAGTGTAAACTTAATCTAGTTGCTGGTTCTTTATCTCAATTCCTTTTTAATTGACATCCTGCTTAAACTAATGAAAAACCACCTTCTCTAAAGTCACTGCCATTAGTACCTTATTCTGGCCTTGTCAGGAATGACTGACAGAGAGGTGAAGCTTAAACAGTGATAATTTGAAATCTTCCTGTTAATCCAAAGTCACTAAAATCTTAGAACTCTTCAGACTGAACATATAGCTATTCTTTGTAACTAACTTCAAGAGGATTTGAAACAGCAGATAAGGCAATTCAGTAAGACCTTGGTACATGTTTAGGACTCTATCTAAAAAGTCTCATTGGCTTATTAGATATTGTGATTTATTCCAGGAAATTAATCTAAAGAAGGCTGGGGAGAAGGGGAGGGGGAAGCAAAACCAAAAACAGAAACAAACAAACAACGAACAAACATAATCTTTCTCATCTTCTTGTTATTCATTTTCTCAATTCTCCTTGAATACAGCTGTTAGTCAGAGCCCAGATCCAGCTGATAAAAACGCAGCTGAGGAAGTGAGGATGAGCCAAGGAAGCCCAACCTAAGTTAGTCTCACTCAATTCCTTTGGCCTATGGCAAATGTATGTTTCCTGAACAGAAATGCAACTCCATGCTATGGGGCATTATCTCTTTCACATCGTTCCGTTTCCATATCACATGTTTACTCTACAAGGTCATTGGGTTGGTGCAATATTTTCCAGTACAAGAGGCTGGGGTAAAAGAGTGATCCCTTCTAATGATAGCCAAGGGGGTTTGAGTTCTTAGAGGAAATGCTTCTGTTTTTCAAAATTTTGGGGCAAAAAGTAAGTAATAAAAACTTGGTTTAAATCTTTAGACTGAGCTTTTAATTTTGGGGGAAAGGTACATTTCATACTGTAATGTAGCCATTCTTTAACCAACTCTATTCATCATTTCACTCAATATGTTCAATGCTGTTCATAAATTAAATACTAGCTGAGCATAATACTAACATCTTTATTTTCTTGAAAGTTTTAGGAGTGTTTACACGCATTTATGTCTTCTATATGAATATTTTGCTTTTCAAGCCATCCTGGTTTTTTGATTTTTTTTTTTTTTCTGTAATCATTTGAGCTACAACTATCAATGAACATCTTGGAAACCAGGGCTGTAATTCATTCTTGTCAGAAACAGATGGCTGAGAAAATGAAAGCAACAACAGCAGTGAAAGGCAAGGCCACCTGGGTCCATCAAGCTGATGAGAAAAGCCTGTGAAGCTAATGCCAGTGATACCTGCAGCCAACCCAAGCAGACTTTCAAAACAAGAGCTAGGAATCAATCATTAATAAACAGGGGAAGAAAAAAAAAAAAGAAACTTCCTATAAAGCTGTAGGAGAAGGAGTTTAGGGAATTTCAGGCTACCTATAAAACATCATGAATTCACAGGGAAATTGGTGTATCAGGAGTTGTTACTGGTGTTATTTCTGCTTACAGATAGAACATGTAGCATGATGCTAGGGGAATATATGCATAGCAAGCTACAGAGACTTGAGCCCCTGTGCTGCACTTAGCAAAATTCACAAGGATGCCCATGTTGCACATGCAAATGATAACTTTGTGAGACTTAAAGGTACAGTACTTTTCAAAGATGTGGAGGTACAGTCATAAACCACAATATTAAGCATGGTGAAACAAACACCTTGTTCAAATAGCGTTGCTAGTCATGGGTTGCAGTAGCAGTTATCTGCAACTGCAGCTACTTTGAGCTTTTGGGTTTTATTTAAAAATCTTAATTGGAATTTTTGTTACTCCCAATTAAGCTTTTTAATTAAAAAGAAAGTTGAAAGAGGCTGGAGGCAAGTATTGCTGAAACTCATATCTGTGTAGACTCTGAAGGGGAAAAAAAGGAGTTTTGTAAAATTGCAACTGTCAGCCAGATGCAGCTTTCACTTTCAGCTTACTGCTGATCCCATTTACCTTGCCAGTGGCATGCTGCAAATGCAGATACACACATCTAATTGGAAAAACAGGCTTTCAGCTTTAAATAGCACTATAAGAACATGAATCTTGCTTCACTCCTGCAAAGGACACATCATGTGAGTAAAAAATATTACTTACTGCCCTATCTCCACTTTTTTATTCCATTAGAAATTTGAATCTGGTAGATATCTTCCTTTTCCAAGACCAGTGTAGATTCACCACTAAGATGACATTCCAGCACCCATGGGACTAAACTCACATTTTTCTCCAGACCCTAAATGTATAGACAGAACTGATAACATGGTCACAGAACAGGGACCCTTCTGACCCTTCCTTATAGAACCCAATCCCTGTTTTTGACCCAAAATATATTTAAACTTTTTTTTCAAACTCAGTTTTTCCATATAACCTTAAACACTTTACATGGTTTAAAGAAGGAGTGAAAACTAATATGGAGAGATCTGCAACATTCGGCAGGCAAAACAGACTGGGAAACATTCTCAAATCCCAACAAATGAAACTTTTTAGATAATTATTATGTTGGACCAAGTATTTTAAAAAAAATTAATATCACTAATTTGTGCACATTAAATTCTCCACTTTTTGGAAGGAAAGATAATTCATATCTAACTCTACTGGAGGTTTGTTCAGACAGTAAGATAGTAGTCTACCTTGTTGGATTAGAAAGATACTTTCACATCTAACTCGAGGTTTGTTCGGACAGTAAAATAATATTCTATCTTGTTGGATTAGCCCTTGGAATTTACTCTACTGTTCCCAGAGAACATCTGATGAAACTATTTTTGAAATATACTCAGTGGAAAAAAAATTATTTTTACTTAAGTATACCTATAGATATATATTATTAAAGTGCAGCAGTTAGACAATATGTTGTTAGTCAACTGATTTTTAAAGTTTAAGTTTAGATATTTTATTTCCCAGATATGAATCTCAACAGAATGGTGTTTTATCCCACACTTGCTTTAAGAAAAAATCTTACCATGAATTATTCTTACAGAATAGATATGTTTTACAATAGAGCTTAGAGGATAAAGTAGTAGAGGAGAATGAAGATTAGCATTGTATGCTTTTTTTTTAACATAGTTAAAGAGCAAAAAGTGAAGGGATTACCCAACCTACAAGCTGAAACATTTTTCTCAAGAGGCATTTAATTCCATGGGAAATTAAGGATTCAAGAAAGATTGATTTCCTCCTTGTTATTGTAGCTAAAGCTGTGCTTTGAGTGAAGACTAGAGGGCGAAGTGCGTAGGTAAACATGTACTGTTTTCCTTAGAATGACAAAAAAAAAAAAAAGGTTGAGGGATGTACACTTGCTTAGATACAGTTCAGACAGTGTTTTGGTATTTTTAATGGAAATTATCAATCATGCTTTATAACTCTTGAAACAGATAATGGAATCATCTACATACAGCAATCTAAGATCTTCTGTGTTTTCTGTGTTCTTCATCTTTCCATCCCTTCAATATTTAATTCTGAATATTTGTCTGTACATCAAGATCATTACCAAGCAGCTTATTAATGGAATATCTTTCACAGATATTAGCAGTCCAAGGACCAGAGAGTAAATTATAATGCACAGTTTTAAAAATATGAGAGCAGATCTTATGTACATTAAAATACAATTATTAACCCCATACAAAACAGTTAGACATCAAAAGCTTTGTCATGAAAACATATTGCTTTTTTTTTCTCTGTGACTTCTTGAACCAAAATGTCTCTGGACTGGCAACACAAAGGGTTTCTTCTAACCAGAGGACAGCCATGTTAGAAAGGGCACAACTGATACTTCCCACCATGTGAATTATGAGTGATAGTGAAATTTGCAGGCTGCTTGTCCCAAGGTCCCCATGGAAACCACAAGAGAAAGCAACCACCTCTAAGTGTGGCTCTCCTCTACTCTCTTGCTCACACACAAAAGGTCCAAAAGCAAGAAAAGTGGGGAGCTTTGGCTCCACCTCCCAAGCATAAATTTATATTGCTGACATATAGGATGAGCCCCATAGAGAAAAAGAGCTTTGCTACTGGTCTGCACCAGGGATAGTTATCTAAATAAATTGTGTTTGATCCAGGAGCTGTACAGCTGTAATATTGACTACAACTGAGGAGAAACTATGATATTGCAACTTACATTAAATGCTCTAATAGTAGCTATTCCAGACTCCCTAAAGATGCCAGTCATTTTCTAGATCCTAATCTTTTAAAAAAGAGGCCAACACATAGCATAATTTCTCCATCGTTCAGTGCTTCATTAAAAAAATTTTCTTTTAAAATATACTGCTGACAATATTGTGAGAACATTTGCTCTGATTCATTGTTGAACCCTGGGACATTTTTTCATGTTTATGAATATGACTTTATTTTCTCATTAATATATCTCCTAGATATAGACTGTTATTAAACAATTTTAGCAAGGATTACAATGAGTTTGTTTTCATACAGGGATGAGGTTATATTTGTGGGTTGTTTTGCAAAATGTTACTATTACTTGCTGAGAATCTGCTGTGGCTATAGTGATAAGATGGGGACAAAGGTTTAAAAGATAATTTCATTTATTTTAAATGGATTGTGTCATCTGATATATACTGGAAAATGTCTTTAGCAAATGAGAAACCAAGGCAAATAAACCATGTATAAATCTACACAACTGTCTTTATTGTAAGAAGAATTACATTATGTTCTCTGAGAAACTAAGTAGAATTTCTTCTTTAAGAAGTTAGCCCTCCTGCAGGATGTGATACCAGCTGTGGGAACATTACCAGCAGGGCTCCAGCACCATTCAGGAGTGGCTGGAGGGATGTTCATTTCTGCTCCAACCAAACGAGCTTGGCTCCGACCTGAATACATGACTTTGAATAACATTCAGGATACATCCTCAATACAGTGAAGTGAGAAAGAAATTTAAAAAAAACCAACCAAACAAAAACCACTTTATTTAAGTGAGTCTACATTTTTTTCTTTCTTCTTACTAGGTTGGTTATAAATCTCTGCCTTGCCTAATCTTTCCATCAGTCAATCTCAGTCAGGGAAGTCAGGGCACTTAAAAGCTGGTTTGGTTCCGAGTAATTACCTGAACAAAAGACCATCTGGGATTGGACTAACTGTTGGCTCATCTTTATTCAGCAGCACTTTCAGATCATGAAATGAGAAACCTGGAAAGTACAAGGGAGGAAGTACAAAAAAGAGGATGAATTAAAAGAGAAAAAATATACTGTAAATGTACACCATAAGGAAAAAAGGTAGAAATGTATATATGTTTTTAGACCAAATCACAGATTTATGTGAGAATAGAGAAGCTGCAGAAAGAAAAATAATTTAGAAGCTTTTAGCATTAAACTTCTGCTAAAAAGAAGAAATAAGAAAACAATTAACATTTCAACTACAAATAAACCAAGACTCATTTGGGCTATCTGAGACCGAGAGTTATCGACTATTTTAAATTGTGATGGAAACTTAGTCTTTGATCTCTCACATAGCTCTCCTCATCAACAAGCCATTTAATAAACTGCAGAATTTCTTTTATTTTTTGCCTGTCAACCGTCTCTGACTCATGCTGACGTGAGGTGGAAAATATTCTACGATAAACACAGAAACTTTTGTGTGATAAGAAAATTGTTTGCTACTCAGCTCTAGTTGAAGCTGAGCCTTGAGACACACTGCGTTTACACATACTGATTTATTGCTCCACTCCAGTGGGCAGTGACCTTGTTTTAAATGTTTTGGTAAGAACTGCAAGGGAAATGATTTTTACCAATATTCTCAGGTGGAAACTCTTCCACTTTTATTATATGACTGTAGACAACTTCATATAGCAATGAACTTCTTCAGGGAGACATTTTATGCAAAGATTCACAGAATTTCCCATTAGAGAAGTTTGTCCAATTATACTGAGCTTTAGCTTCATCTTTCTCCTGCACTTTTCCTTGGGTTGAATCAGTTTCTGTTACTTTCAAATCTACATTCCAAACTCCTACATTTGTTAGTGTTCTCACAATGGACATTAACTGGAAGCCTTAAGCACAGCCTCAGCCTGGTTGAAGATGGAGCCAGAGCTCACACTCCTTCAGTAGCCAGTGTATGGTCTTCCCAGAAGAAGATTTGCTATGAGTGTCTCAGAAGCTACCACTACACAAATGTGAATTAGTAGCTTTTTGGACTTATCCATCTAAGCTTTAGCTAAAACTAACCTTGTACTAAAAAGCAAAAGCTCTTGCTACTTTCATGTATTTTCAGCCTCGCTTTCTGTTTGGGAGATTAAGACCTTCATATGATTGTGTTCTCCAGCTCCGTTAGTCTTGTAACTCTGATGAGTTTGCCTAAACAGATTTTAACTCTACAGAAGTCCAAATCTCCAAAAAATCTCCACAGAAGTGAGGCAACATGCAGGACTGGAGGTTATCAGCCCAGTGAGCAACATAAAACTTTCCTGCAGTTGGAATGTCTGTCAAAGCAGTAATGTTATAACTCATGCACTCCTGTCAGTTATGACAGATGTTTTATGCATACATGTTTATACATACATGTTTGCATAACATGCAAAGAGGTCAAAATTCTTTAGCACAGACAAAGCCAGACTCCAAGTAATAAAAACCAAAAAATATTGCTTTAAAATTATAACAAATAATAGCCATAAGAAAAGGAAGAGCAGCAGTGGTGACTGACAGCCCCTCTCACACTACATGGTGTAGAGTGATGCAGAAAGGATGCTGGTAGCTTCATAAAAACTCTGGCAGAAACCTTTGGAGAAGAAACAGACAGATGAGAATGAAGGACGGTATGGGCAGAACATATTATTACCAAAAATAAATATTAATAAACAGGAAATGTCCTAGAAATCACCTGTGGTACTTGGGAAAGCACCATGCTGAAGACCTATTCTTAGCTGACTGTGCATTGTATTTCTGTACTTAAAATCTATATTAATTTTCTCCATATGTATGACCTGGAAATTGTGTTAGTATTATTTTAGTGCTCAAACCATGGAATTATCAGTCTTAAATGCTAAGAGAAATTGTTGCCCATAACACTAGCATGTTTCTCACACAGCTTTGGAAACTTGAGGCAGGGTGGAGGCTGCACGGTTCTCTCATGTTGTAGTGAAAGTATGTGTGTCTGTAAAATGAATAAATACTTGCTGAAAGCTAAAATAATTTCTGGTGGCTGTGGAGTTACTTTGATACTATTCTGAAAATCTCCTTAATTGAGGAGGCCACAAATGAACCAGAACTGCCTAAAGCGTCAGCTGACATGTATGCCCATCATCATAGAGAGTGTTTAGTTATTTCTTTATAGCATTATGACACTTTCTAAAGCAGTTTAAGATTCCTCTTTTCACAGTAAGATGCATATTACTTTTCCTGCCTTCCTTTTAATTCTTACCAAAAATTAAGGCTATGAAGAGTTTGGGCAGGACCTGAAGTCTGGATCTGCATTTCAACCCTGATTTACTAGGAAAAAGTGGCACAGGATATCAAGTAGGAAAATCATTCTTCTTGTGAATATCTTCTTATGAAAATCATTCTCCAAGTGAATATCACCAGAGGCAGAACAAACATAGGAGAGACTACTGCAGCATCGTAATCATAGCAAAACAAAAAGGGACTTGTATTCTCCATTACAGACAGAATAGCCAATGAGCTGTGTTCAATACTGTGAACAAATCAAAGTATTCAGGATGTGGAGGATTCTAGAACAAGCTAAGATTGTAAAGGAAGGAAAACTTTCAAAACCACTCTTTATTTGTACTGTAAAAACCAAGAGATTATAATTTCCTATGAGTCAGACACTGAAATAATTAGAAATGTAACACTCCACCTCCACTCAACCCCACAGAGTTACAGATCTTTACAAGTTGTGGCATATTGCAGGGTAAAAATATGTCAGTCAGATAATCTGTACTAGATTCACCCCTGCTGGCACAGAGGGTTGCAAATAATTTGAATAATTGTTGTAGAGAGCAGATGGTAGAAATACTCCACTAGAAGTTTTGAATATAGCTTAATTCAGCAAGAGGAGTGAGGAAAGTAGAGAAAAAGTTCAAATAAAATCTGGCATAAAATTAAATTAATAATAATCATAATAATAGAAAACAAAACTGAATGGTGAAAAAACGATGCCAAAATTGCTATTTGGGTTATTGCACTCTAAGGGATGCCACCAGATTAAAACAGTCTGGTTTGCATCACCACCATCTCTAAGAGTGCCAATACAGCTAGATACCATCAATCTGGTGCCACATTATTGTGTTTCTGGCTTTAGCCAGAGCACTGAGTCAAATGGATTTCCTGAGTTGCCCAGCTCTTTTCTGCCTTTGCACATCATTATCAGATGTCTGGGTGCCTCTCAGGGATGAGAAATGCTCAGCTCCTTGCAATGCAGTAACCTCCTAGTCCAGTGCCTCGCCCCAGGGCACAGAACTATGAAACTCAGGGTTGAACTGAGTTTCTCATCTTTACACTCCCCTATTCCCAATAGCAAAACTGTGGGAAGGTGTGCCCTTCAATGCCTGCGAACCTTAGCCAGATCACAACAGCAGAAATGGGTCACAGAATCAGTGTTACAAAATAATAAATCACCAAAGATGTAGTTCTCCGGTGGAACTTTGCTGTTGTAAAGTCAGGGATCTGAAATTGAGTGAACCTTGCTGAATGCCCTTCCTCAGCACTGCCGTGAACGTTCATCATTTTTGTCAGATTAATAAATTGTAGTGAGAGAACAGAAGAACACATCTGAGAAGAACATTATAAATATGTTTTGATACAGGTGATAAAAACACACTGCAGGATGAAGAGTGATTTGGTTAAATTCTTCACAGATTACTGATGATTAATTCAAATTTCTTTCAGATACTCTAAAAGGAAACATGAAAAGGAGAGATACATATTTTAGTCAATTCATTAATCACCTCATATGACCTTGGAAAAAAGCACAAATCCAACCTAAATGTGGAAAAGAAAGTGGACAGTGACTCATATATTTGACTTTTTGCAAAAGTAAAAGTCAACAAACAAGGCATGTACCTTGAAATAAAAGGAAAGACAAAATTATACAAACCCCATGTATTTTGCTAAAAATTTTGGGGTTCACCATCCTGAGTATAACATAATGTAAAACTGTTTAAAATAACTCACTACAATTTGCATTGTAGCCTGTGTTAGATACTTTAAAGTCAATAATGGGAATAACGGGTGTACATACATTTGGTGGAAAATAATAATCAATAAATGATAAATGTTGGCAACTACATCAGAAAACATTTGAACCTTCTACTCATATCTGCAAAATTTAAGTCACACTCCAAGTTTTTCGCCTGGACATACAAATTACAACATTTATAGTAGCAAATCTACTTTATTGCCATTTTTTTCTCTTTGGAAATAATAACTTTAATAACTTTGGAAATAATAACTTGTGGCCTTTGCATTTGTGTACACAAATGGTTGCACACGGCATCATTTTAGAGACTGCACTACAAGAACTATGTGTATCCATGGCCACAGTGCACACTCACAGCCACTGTTTGCCTTGCAAAGGTTTTGAAGATCTACAGACAAAAAACAGCAGAAAACAATACAGGCTAAAAAAAAAAGAATCCAAGGGTTTTCTCTATGTCCTTAAGCACTGAAGAAGGCTTAAAGAAGATCAAGCACTTCAAATACTGCAGTCTGCTCCACTGGAAACATTTTTAATCAAATTAAACATGAACTGAATAAAATTAAATGAAGAGTAAGGGAGTTTATGATAAAGATTGCTGGATTTCAGTGAGTGGTCTGCTTCAGCTTTTTTAGGTTTTTCTTTGGTTTTCGTTTTGGTTTTTTTGGGGGTTTTTTTTGTAGGTATCATTAAGAGCTGCAAAAGCAGCTTAATTAGGGAAAAAATTCTGTGAGGAAAAAAATTGACAGTGTTTAAAGGTGAAGAAACTCATATTTGACAAAGAAAGTGTGTTGCAGAATGTTCTTAATGTACTGAAAATGTAAGCCCCAAGTCAGTGGTGAAGGAGACATCTGAATACTAAATATTATGGTAACACGGCTGGAAAACGTGGTTAGTGTTTGAGTTTGTAGTGAAACAGCTGGACTGATTTGGCAGCAAAGAGCCCACCAGAACCAGCATGAGCCTTACCACATGGAAAGGAACCTCTGGTGCATCTACAGAAACAGAAACTGTAGTCTGGCTCGCAGGTATTTTACAGCCTTCGCCTTACACCAATAGCTCGCCACATACAAAATATGAGAAGTGGAAATGTGGCAAATGGAACAAGGGAGGAAACTGGATCCTAAACACCTGTTTCTGACCAAGACAAGAAGCCGCAGCACTGGCATTCTGACACACTGCTGTGCAGCCAGTGATGTATATGGACCATGTCGCTGCCTTGGTGTCCCTGGGCCACACACCTCCCCTTGAGGGACCACCCATGGCCACTGCTGCCACCAGTGCCGTGCCAGAGGCAGCCCTGAGGGCTGCTCTCCTCCCAGTGCTCAGCCATTGCTGATTCTCATGGGGCAGCTCAAACCAAGAAGCCAAGCGCATGTAACTTCTGCGGCCGAGAATCCTGCAGAGGAGGAATTGGGGACAATGGTTGATGAAAAACTCAACATGAGCCAGCAGTTTGCAGCCCTGAGAGTCAATGGAATCCTGGGCTGCATAAAAAGGGGCATGGCCACCACATCAAGGGAGATGATTCTCTTCCTCTACTCTGCTCTTGTGAGACTCCACCTAGAGTACTGCATAGAGGTCCAGTCCTCCCAACATAAGAAGGACATGGAACTATTGGAGCAAGTCCAAAAGAGGGTCACAAAGTTGATAAAAGGACTGGAGCATCTCCTCTATGAAGATAGGCTGGGAAAGTTGGGGCTGTTCAGCCCTGGAGAAGAGAAGGTTGCCTGGAGACCTCATAGCAACATTCCAGTATCTGAAGGGGATCTACCAGGAAGCTGGAGAGGACTCTTTGTTAGTAACTGAAGTGGCAGGACAAGTAGTAATGGGCACAAACTGAAATTTAGGGGGAAAGGGGAAATTTAGGCTAGATATTAGAAAGACATTCTTTATGGTGAGGGTGGTGAGTTACTGGACCAGGTTGCCCAGGGAAGGTGTGGAAGCCCCAATCCCGTTAGTGCTCAAGGCCAAGCTGGACAAAGCCTTGAGCAAACTGGTCAGGTGGGAGATGTTGCTGCCCATGGCAGGGGTTGTTGGGACTAGATGATCTTTAAGGTCCCTTCCAACCCTTAACATTCTATGATTCTGCTGAGAAGAGGCAGCACTGTTACCTCCCAGCCTAATGAGACACAGAGGGGGAATGCTTATGGTCAATAAACCTGTCTGTGACGTTGTCAGGTCCCAGGAAATGCTAGGCACATAAACCACTTCAGAAATTAAAATTCTCCCTTTTTTTTAAAGACTGTGACAAGGAAGAGAAGAAAATGACATATTTGTATTTAAAGATGGATATAGGAAATACAGGATTTAAAGGAAATACTGTATTAATTGGCTTTCAAAGTATCTGTTTCCCAGGATGACTTAACTAATCAGGTGCATGTCACCTGGAGACACCAAATACTTTTTCAGTGCTTGCTTAAGACAGGGAAAAGGATAATCAGAGAATACATAAAATGTACTTTATGATATACAATATGGAATCTTCATAGAATCACAGAATATGTTGAGTTGGAAGGAACACACCAGGATCGAGTCCAACTCCTTGACCCTGCACAGGACACCCCAAGAATCACACCATATGCCTGAGAGTGTTGTCCAAAGTCTTCTTGAATTCACACAGACTTGGTGTTGAGACCACTTCACTGGGGAACCTGTTGCAGTGCTCAACCACTCTCTGGGAGAAAAACTTTTTCCTGATATCCAACCTAAACCTCCCCTAACTCAGTTTCATGTTATTTCCTCTTTTCACGAGAGCGAAGAGTTCTGTACCTGCCCCACTGCTTGCCCTCATGAGGAAGTTGTGGACTACAATAAGGTCTTTCCTCAGTCTCCTCTTCTCCAGGCTGAATGGACGAAGTGATCTCAGCCGCTCCTCATGAGGCTTCCTCTCCAGATGCTTCACCATTCTCGTGGCCCTCCCTTGGATGCTCTCTAACAGCTTTCTGTGATCTATGTGAGTATCCTGCTATATCCACAGTCTGGATATAATCATTATGTGAGAATTTTTCCTAATTGAGTCAAGGTCAAGTGCAAAAATGAATGTTTCAGAAAGCAACTCCAATAGTTTGATGCTGCACACGGGTAGAAAGCTCTATTTTCTGAGGATGTGCTGGATAAAAACAGCAGCAGTTTCCTTGCTACAAGGAAGAACTATCTGCACACATTCTCCAGAGAACTGCTCCTTTCAGTTAACTATTGCTAACTACTAGAAACAGAAGAAGGCTTAATACAATCCATACAAACAATCACGAAGTTAAGCTTCAAGGAGTAGGTATGAGACAGCGTCTCAGCTGAGCTGAATAAGCCATGAGCAGTGCATGGCAAAGAAACACCTCATTTTCCTAAGGAGAACAGCACTACAGGGAGTGCAAGAAGATGGTGGGGCATTTAGACAAAGAGTACTGAGATACTATAAACTGCACTAGAGCAACTTTTGCAGTGCTGATGCAAAAAGGCAAATGCAAATCTGGGACATACAGGTGTGGGTGGGGTTCATCAGACACAGAGGTGGCAATTGACAAAATTAAGTTCAGCAGAAATCAACAAGATTGATAAACACAGTATATGAGGAGAGAATATAGATCAATAGGACTGGCTTAATTTCAGAGAAGAGGCATAATGAGATTACGTGAAATACTGTCACAAGCGTGTCAGTGATTAATTATTTTCTGTGTACCCTCTGTATACAAGAAATTGGCAACACTGGTAAAAAAGAAGGTTTCTGTAATGTATAGGAAAAATCTGCCTCTTTATAAGGAGAATTATGTGCTGAACCAGTTGCGAAAGTTAAGAAATCCTTGCACTCACAGTTTTTTAAGAACAAATGCAGCACTATTTGGACTCCTGCCATTTGAACTTGTTCTTATAGTGTCAGTTCAAGAGATTCAATGATGTTGCAGATTTCTTTTGATTCTTTCTTATCAGTATCTCTTTAGTCATGGGCACATTAAAAAGCCATGACCATACTGCAGCTATAATATGATATCTATGAATGTATGGCTGTGAATATAAAATGAGAACACATACGCATTATTTCCTTTTCACATTTCATGAAGCCAAAGCTATTTCTACAACTTCTAGTTTGATTTTTATCTTTTAACAGTGAGAGAATAACCACACTGGAATCAGGACAAATAATAAAGATCAACAGCAAGAAATACTCAACCATCTTCTTTTTAATAAGTAAACACACACGAAAAAAAGGCATGTGTAGTATTTTACATCAATATATTTCAAATCCAACAAAATCCAAAATCCAAAATAATGTCCTTTTATAAATTCTATAGTCCAGAGAACTAGATATGTACAACGTAATACAATCATACAGGTTGAAATAGACAACTTTATAGGAAAAAAATGATTTACCACAAGATGAAACACTAGGAGTCAGTGAAAGTACCAAAAATAGGAACCACAACACATCAGTATTCATTCTGAATTGTGTACAATAGCTCACAGATGTCTTTCAGATTGGAGGCATTAAGATTCACAGGACTACAGAAAACAGATGTGCTACTTGTTTAAATAATGAAAGCTAGTGTTTTGTTCTACTTGGAAATCTCAGACTGCAGACTTCAGGGTATTAAAAAAGTACTGGGATTTATGTGGATATGAACAGAATCACAGAAGCATTGGTGTTGGAAGGGATTTCTGGAGATAATCTAGTCCAGAGGATCTAAGTTTCAGTTTGTGCCGGTTGCCCCTTGTTCTGTCACTGAGCACCACTGAAACAGGTCTGGCCCCATCCTCTGGACACCTACCCTGAAGATATTTGTACGCATCAATAAGATCCACTCTCAGTCATCTCTTCTTGAGACTGAACAGGCCCAGCTCCCTCAGCCTTTCTTCATAAGATAGATACTGCAGTTCCCTCATCATTTTCGTAGCTATCTGCTAGAGCTTCTCCACTAGTTCCTTGTTCTTCTTGAACTGGGGTGCCCAGAACCGGACACAGCACTCCAGGAGAGGCTTCCTCAGTGCTGAGTAGTGGGACAGGAACACCTTCCTCCATTTGCTGGCAGTGGTCCTCCTAATGCACCCTAGGATATCATTGGTCTTCTTGGCTACAAGGGCACACTGCTGGGTCAGATACAGTTTGCTGTCCTCCAGGATCCCCAGGTGCTTTATAAGCTCTCAGAGCTGCTTTCCACCAGGCTGGCCTCCGGCTTGTACTGGTGCCTGGTACCAGTACAAGGTACTCCTCCCCAGGTGCAGGACCCTCCATTTGCCTTTGCTGAATTTCATTATGTTCATTATGTTCCTCTCCACCAGCCTGCCCAGGTCTCACTGAATGACAGTACAGCACTCTGGTGTGTTGGCCACTCTCCCAGTTTTGTAATATCAGCCAGCCTGTTGAGGGTACACTCTGTCCCTTCATCCAGGTTGAAGACTGGATCCAGCGGTGACCCCTGGGGAACGCCACTAACTACAGGTCTCCCACCAGAGTCTGCACCACTGATCACCACCCTCTCAGCTCTGTCATTTAGCCAGTTCTCAACCCACATGACCTCCACTCATCCAGCCCACACTTCCNCAAGACTGGATCCAGTGGTGACCCCTGGGGAACTACAGGTCTCCAACCAGACTCTGCACCACTGATCACCACCCTCTCAGCTCTGTCATTTAGCCAGTTCTCAACCCACATGACCTCCACTCATCCAGCCCACACTTCCTGAGCTTATCCACAAGGGTGTATTAGATGTGTAAGGTGTTAGAAGCGCCACAACAAGAAGGGCTTCAGTTCCAGCTCATCCCTACTCCTACACATGTAGTTGGTTGAAATGCTTAAAATTTTCTGTGTGTTTCCTGGACCTGATCAATAGTATGGGGTACTTGGACATCCTAACAGGCAATGTCTTTCTCTTCAGGAACATACAGCCTCTTCATTGCTTTCCTACAGAACTGGATGTTCAGAAAATGGCAGATGCATTTCTAATTTGCAAACTGATTATTTAGGACCTGGTGTGGTGATGCATATTTGAATGCCTTACTGTCACTTCAGACACACTAGAATATCTGACAAATCCCTGCAGAGCTGGTATATATTTCACACAAGACCTCTGTGAGACCGATTCACTTCTGGACACTGATGGAGAGATGCTCTCCATAGCTCACATGGCTCTAGATGTTCAAGCACGAGCAAAAGAATCAAGCCCAAGGACACTTAATTTGGGTTTCAGCCCTCTCAACACATCCACCAGTCTGAAATGTTCCAACCATAAGAGGAAATGCTGACAGAAACAGCTCTGTACCTCCTCCTTAGATCCTCTGGTGGAGTGGGAAGAGGCACATAAAAGAGTCAGAGATGGTGGAAGCAAGTCAGCATTGCTTGGCTCCAGGGACAGGCAGAACAGAGTCTGTTACTTTGGATAGAAATACAGTCTGAATAACAAAACACAACATAACATGGACCTCCTTATGTGAAGCCTCTTGAGAATAATAATGTACTCACCTTTTTCTTATTATTTTAAATGGATTATTACACAGCCTTGACTTCCCTAACCTCTATAGAAGTATTACTCCACTAGGACAATAATAACCTAGTGGTAAATTATATTAATTCTATAAATAGTGTGAAAAATTGTGGATAACCAAAGAGGTTATCCCTGTTTAATCTTCAATTCCTGTGCTCATGTGGTATAAATCTGATGGTAAAGGTAAGGGACAGGATAGCAGAATAAAGCCCTGCATACAAAATGTAGTAATTTGAAAGTTGACTTTCGTACTATAATGTTTCATAAAAGGCTAGTGAACTGACAATAACAGGAAAATAAGCACTAAAAGAATAGCATTTATCTGCCCTTTCTGGCATGCTCACTTTGGATGCAAGAGCCTAGGGAAAGATGGAAATACTGCAGCTGAAATGCACATATCGTTTGCTTTGAGCACAAGAAAAAGGCTCCTCAAGGGGCAGCTGAAATACTCAAAGGATGTACATCCTACACACCCAAACAACCCTTAGATTGCTCTGTCCACAGAAGTGCAATACAAGGTAAAGCAGATACTGAAAACAAGTATTTATTCTCTGCATGGTATTTCTTGTCTCTCCCTGCTGCTAATATTATTCTTATGACACCAGACACTGCATAATTTGACATTTCAAATGTATGACACCGTCACAATGATACATGAGGAAACATTTACAGAGCCTGGCACAAGAAGCAAAATTATTACTGAAAAGCAAATTATTTGCTTAGATTGCCTGCTATTCCTCAGTTTGCAGGGCAAATATTCAGTGTCACAGTTAAAATTTGGAACACAAATAATTGATAGCTTTCAAGCAATGATTGTAGATAGTTCCCTCCTACCTCTTTAACTACTTGGTTTTTTTGCCAGCAGTAATGTTATTTTGCTGCAGGCATGTCTGGCTACATGATCAATTATGGTTAAAAATAATCATCATTGTGAATTCATTATGCTCTTTATGCAAAGGAATTATCTTTAAGATTTCAAACAGAAAAGATTGCAAAAGCACAACTGACGAAAACATCCCATGGAAGTTTCTCACTCAGGAGAAATTTAAAAAAAATATATGGAAAATTAACAGAGTAGCGTTCCCTGCCCAAAGTATTTGGGCCCCTTTTCAACAATTTTAAAAACAATTTGTGAAAGGATATTTAAGAAATACACTGAATATTTTTGCTAGGCTGTCTTGCCTTTCCACCCTCTCCACTCTCTTGGGTAGCACCTCCTGCTCATTCAGGACACATCCTCATGCTCCATTTGCCTAAAGTTCAATCATCTTAAAGAGTTTTTTCTGAAGGTCAAGAAGAAACAAAAAGCATATATCAACATTAATGGAAGAGGAATAATCTAAGTGTGAGTGCTAAGAAGGAATCAGAGAGAAACCAATCATGTCCTGGGTAGCAGGAGAACAGAAAGAAGAAAGGCTTCACTCTCTAAATTCTAACACTCCAACCAATCATTTCTTATAATTAGTATTTCAGGGTGACACAACAAAAGCTAGATTCCTATGGCCTTGAGCATTGCTAGATTAACTTTTTGCAGGTAATAAAAGGCCTGGAGTCTCCATAGACTGCAGTTGACTCAGCACTACTACAACACATTGCTGCCTTATGCAATCACAGCTAGGACTTTGAAAAAGCTAGAAGGTTATCAACCAAGATCTTCCTAATGTTAGATCAAGTCTCTATATACCTCCAGCCTTCTGGATGTAAAATTCTGTTTGTTCAAAGGTGTTAGCATATGTACTTGGTTGTAACAAGCTTTGAGCAGCTTTTGCTCATGTGTGATTCTGAATGCAGACTTCTCCAAGTGAAGGAGATAGAGAACAAGGGCTACATACTCTGTTCCTATTTGTCTCATATTCAATCCCAAATTAACAAAATACTGATGTCATTTCTGGATTAATGCTAATTTATATTACCCTTCACTATATTTAGTTTTTTCTTAGTTAAAAACAAAACAAAACAACAAACACTGGGATAAACAATTTTTGTCATTCTCTAGACACTCAGATCTGCCATCAAGTATCAGACTGTGTTTTGAAATTTTGATAATAAAGAAAATAATCTTTCAGTTAAATCAGGTCTCTTAATGTCCCTTAGTAAGTTCTTTGAGGTCTTAATTTGTATTTTTAGTTTCTGCTAGAGAGCTCATTAACTGATGAATTCATTATATAATGACAATAACATAATTTATTGCCAAAGTGAAATCTGGAAGCAGAGTAAATCTCAGCCACAAATTCCTGTTAAAACCTAACAATGAAAATGAAACCACATGGACAAAAACTGGTTTTAGATAAAGAAGAAAAAAGATAAAGTCAGGCTACATTCAGAGAGGAACAAAACCACTTACCTGATGCCATGTTGAAGGACCTTTTGTAAAGTCTCTAGACAGAGTCTTTTTCCTGCTGTAAAAGGAATGATCAATAAATATCAATTTTCTTTAGAAAAAACTCACTTCCTATAAGCAATTTCTCACCAAGTTGACAGCTTTTTTTTTTTTTTTTAAGAGTCCCAAATCAGAGCTATTAGGCTGCATTGTGGTGAGAGCTGTGTCCTTCAGGAACACTTCCAAAGTCAAGTTACCCCTCACCTATAAGTTGTGTCTAGGACTGGCATCAAAGGGGTTTAAGCTGGTAATAAAGGCTTGAATTCCCAGTTAGGTCCTGCAGCTTGGATGGCTCCCATGAGCTCCTGCCTCAGTCTTTTACTGAGACAATGCATCAAGACAGTATTTGATCTCTTCTTAACTCAGATAATTTCTACATCAGCTTATCAGTGGTCAGATTCCAGCTCAGGAGCTCAAGACTGACATGTCTTTGGAGATAATCAAGAGAAGCAGATGAATAAACATATCATATATATTCTTATTTTTGGCAGGTTGTCAGTGTTTGGCACTGAAAAACAGAAGTGTTGTGGGAGGGAAAAACAAGATTTGTTCTCCTATGATGCCTTCAGGCCTCTGTGATGTCATCAGGTGTTATGATCCATTAGACTAAAAAGATTATCCCAGATAAATAAGATTACTGAGTGATAAAGCCATCTAATGGGACTGAAACCATTAGGCTAAGTTTTACATTATTATATAAGAAAGCACCTTATATATATGTTATATATATATCCTATGCATATATGGATATGTGACACAGTCCACTTCGCAGTCCTGTCCACAGTGTTCAATCTGGCAGTCGCGTTGCCCAACAGCAGAGTCCATAACATCCACATACAACTAAGAACTGCATGGGAGCACACTGGAAGCACAGAGAAAGAGACTGAAAAAGGGATCTGTTCAAAACAGGGAGAAGGTAAGATTGGGAGAGAGCAAGAACACGGACCAACTTAGTGTTTAGTGTATGACAAATCCTAAAAAAATTATCGTATTTCAAAGCTATGTTTTGATACAAAATTGTCTGGTCTAAATGAACAGCTTGTATTTTACTGAGGGATAAATCATCTCATCATAATGGTCTCTTCTCGACATGGAAAGCAAAACCAGCAGCCAGCAACGGAAGAAACTGGTACAGTTTACATTGAAAGAATTCTGAAGCTGTTAGCAGAGAAGTAATGTGCCCCCCCTTCCTAGCACTGAAATAAGAAAGCTAAATAGAATACTGAAGGCCTAATATTTTGCATGTCTTTGGCAATCAATCACTTTCTTAAAACAATGCAAAATAACTGCCTAAGTGAATATAGGCAAAACTATGTACTTGGAATCGTAACAATTAATAGCTTTCATCATAGTCTGAAAGAATAATGAACTCTTTAACAACAGACAAGAAGCAAAACTGATTTGTTCAGCATAACTTACTTGATGTTGTTAAAGCCAAGCTGTGTGAAAAAAAAAAGATAGATTTATGTATTCTCTAGTATGAAAAATGTCAAATAGTATTGGGGAAAAAAGCTATATTCAGTCTTGCAGGAAGATGATTCTCCATCCACCCCTTGTAGTCACTGAAGTCAAACACTTTCATTACCCATTATGCCAAGGACTTTTATTTTCCCCCTTTTGGTGAATAAGTGTTGAATTACCCATATCACTGAGCCAGCTCAGGAAATGCAGTGGCTGCTACTTGACAAAATAATCATAAAAAGTTTGTCTGTGAGGAACTGCAGACATTTAAATACATGCAAGTTGCCTCTGCTACTAACAGAGATTTATATTCCATTCTGAGAGTGTACACAAATTCTAAAAATCACTAGTGATACTACATGCAAATAGAAATGCTCAGTGAATGCTTGTGGTTTAAGACTCTTTCGTAAGAGACAAACATTTAGCAATCTTCAGGGCCAGGGCCGATGAAAATGTGAAAAGAAATCACTAGATGAGGACTTAAAATCTTCTGAATTCTCAAGGTCCTATATTCCAAATGGATTGGATTTTGAGTTGACAGCCAGATGCTGTTCCAAACATCGAATTTACTATTTATATATAAAATTTAGTTTCACTTTTTCTCCAGCTTCACTTTATTCTTATCTTTTTCCTTTTAATCAATTTACTCCACAGTAGTTTCAGGCACTGATGAAATCAGTATTTGATTGCTGTACAAGAAATAAATAGTTCACATTTTCCTAAAATTTTAATACAGCTGATTAATGCCAATAAGCTACAAAGTCATGTATTCAGTGTTTTCAAAGACATCAAAAAAACCAAGCCCAAATAATTAATCCATTTGCTTGGTAGCTGGAATGAGGACAGGCCATAGAGGCAGGTCAGATCTTCACAAAGCAAATCTCAGTCTAGGCTCAGTCCTGAACATGCCGCAAATTAAGCTACTGTTTCCTTTGGCCTTCAGACAGTTTAAGACCAGAAATGTAGATTTCAGTCATTTTTCAGTGTCTTGTATTGAACTTCATCAATTATGAATTTAGCATAATTCAAAAATAACTCCATAATTTCCACTCAGTCAGATTTTGTCATCCTTTATGTCAGTGGAACTGCTTGCCAAGTAAAGAACTCCATCATGAATTGAAACGAGAGCAAGGCCTAAAAGAGGTAAATGAACTACCTCACTCTGGTGAGAGGAGCCCCCCCCACCAGACTTGCTCTGCTTATGTTGCTAAAGAAAAATCCATTCTCTTCTGTTCATTGGACTTAAACATAAGAAGAATGATAGAAACATTATACAATAGGCCCAGGGGTAATAAATTAGGACAAAGTAAGCTAAGGTAGCTCTAAGCTCTGCCTGACCTCCGCCTGTACTCCCCCTATTATTAATATGTATAGATAGATGATGCAATCATATGCATATGTAAAGAATCATGTAGGAAAAATTGTATAAAACCCCTGATCTTGTGTGCTACCTTGAGCAAGTGCTTTGTGGTGCGAACCACACTTGCTCCCAACGTCAACAAATAAATGCTGCTCAATAGATCCAAAAGTCTCTGAGCAGTTCTTTAACCAGATTTTTTGGATTCAACATGGCATCTTTCTCCTCACAACTCCTGTACACTCTGAAGACAAAAAAATCATTAGCAGCTACACCAGAATAGAACATCTCAGCTTTCAACTCACTGGTACAATAAATACATAACAGGGGCTGCAACAATAGCTAAATATATTACATATATTAGGAAAAAAAAAAAGCTAAGGAATCAACCTTTATTTTAAACTTTTTCATCTGGCACTATTCTACTGAATATCTTGCATAGTTTCAGAACATAGACTCAGACTAAGATTCCCCAAATTGTTCCACAGAAATAAAAGAACCAATGTCATTTTCCTCAGCATTTCCCAAAAAACAGATCTCCACCTACTCAAAAAATGTTCAGAAATGGTCTGTATGGTGGCTGAAGGCAGAAAGAATCACTTCCCGTGAGAGCACAGCTCTGTGTGCTCCCACTTTGTCTGTACAATCACTTCAAGAGATACCTGGTAGGTGCATGATGACATAGCCACTCCCATTCAGTAGCCTGAAAGTATTCTTCTGCCACTGCCAGAGTGTGCACCAAACTCAGGAACTCTGAAGAATTTTGTTCAAGTCAGACATGGTCTGTGGGGACATTTCAAGTCATTGATGCTTCTAGCTCCTAAAACAACTTTTGAGTTTAATCAAGTTTCTGAGGAAAATACATTTTATAATGCTCTCTTTAAACTAATGAATTTAATGTAAATCTAACCTACAAAAATTGACCAAGAAAAGCCCTGTTTTCATCTTTTTCTTTTATTCCTTGATGTTGCAAATAAAAGTGTTTTTATCTGGCTCAGTCTCAACGTAAATTCAATACTTCAACAATACTCCTCAGAAATTAACTACAGTGACAAAATCAGCATGCATTGCATGTACTAAAATGCCACTGAACTTCCTAAATGGAAAGGAAATACTCTAAGATTCTCATTGATTCACATGTGCATTCACTGAAAAAAAAGGAAAAAAGAAAAAATACTTTCTGTGAACTGCTGCTATCTACTGGAAATTTAATAGAAAGGCATTTGTTATATATATATATGGCAAGATTAAGAGTCAAACCCAGGAAAATAAAGCAGCATATTCCCTACAACACTACCTATAAAATGTGCCCTGCTAACTTGATCTAATAAGGAGCTAGTTTTAGTTACTTATGCAATTGTTTCAGCTAGATTCATATATTGATTTCCCTCACCTCTTAGGCTTTGTGGGATTTTTGAGTTTATCTTTTTCTTAAATGGTCTCAGATGGTTTATTCCCCCATATCACCTTCTCTTCACTTTAATAGGCTGTTATTTATACTAAGTAGTTCAGATCCTCAGACTTGGAACATGCCTCTTCTTTTATAAAACCCTGAATATCAAATGTTTTAGCACATGGCTGAGGTGCCACTTCAAATACCAAAAGATGCACTTCATCAAACTCCAGCTGTCTGAAAGACCAACATCAAGTTCAATGTAACCACTGAGGCTTCTCCTACACAGTTAATGGAGAAAGAGAGGCACTTCCAGAGCACAATTCATCTCATCTATTCCAGAAGAGATATTCACTGGAAGCACCTGCCTCTCTCCTTTGGAGGCAACCCACAAAACCAGTCCAGACCTGATAGCTAACCTTCCAACACTTTCAGATAAATGAGATGAATCCCACCCTTACAGCCTGAGGCTGTACATGGTTACCAAGAAAAAAACTGAGAATGCTTCAAGATTTTGACTGCTGAGCTGGGATCCTCCTGGACTTCGCTCTGTTTTCCTTTCTGCAGAAATCAGAGCAACGGGATGCAAGGAGGAAGCAGCCTCACCCAATTCAGGGTCGCAGCCTGAACAGGAGCCAGCACCTCTGACAGCACCTCAATAAGATTAGTAATAGCAGTTTACAGCTGTACAACCTTTCACTGCTGGAGAGGTGCCAGTTCAGCAGTGCTGCAGAGAGAACCCCAAGGCTCCTTGGAACAAGCCAGTTCGGATGCAAGGCAGCTGCCTTGACCCAGCCCCATGTATCAGCTTTTCATCACAGCTAATATGCTACTTTAATTCAGCACACTGTCCTTGTTACTTGCACACTACCTGGTTCAAAGCCAATTTGGTTATATCTTCATGTTAGATACAGTCAGGATGCTGGGGAACTCGAACAGACTTCACTTGTTTGCACTTTAAAAGTTGCCTCTGCAACTAAAGGATGGGAAACACATTTTCGCCCACATGAAAACTTATATTCTGGAGCATAGTTCAGGCTCAGGGAAGATAAAGAAGGAGAACAGTACAAGGGTAAACCCTGAACTATCGGGGGTACCCCCTAAAGTGAGACCATGAAAAGATCCATTTTGCATAGTAATCATACAACGTGAAGACAAAATGAATCCCTTTATTGAAGGATAGGCTAGCTTTTATGTGGTAGGGCATGGAATGCCTGGAATTTGGGAGGAATCATGCCAGCAGAATGTCCATACATGGCAATTGAGCTGGAACACATCCAAATGAGGGTAAGGAGAGATACAAAAGTGAGGGAAAGCTATAAATTTTAACTAACAGGAGCCAATAGGCAAAGGGTTTACAATCACTGAATAGGAAAGCGGCTAATACTAGCTTAAACTGCAGATTACATATAAAGTAAGATTTTTTCTAACAACATTGTTAATTAATTGAATAAACACAACACTTTTATAACATGAAAGGGCAGCCTCTGAGGTAGGAAACCATTTGTTGTCCAGTAGTCCAGCTGCATTTTAAAGCTGTCTTTTCTTCAGTTCTCTTTCTCTTCAGATGTTCTTTTCCACCACATATAAACCTCCTGTGGGGTATTCTCAAAACTGAACTACAGGGCTAGAGACAACCTGCCAAACCACAACAAACAAAAAATGTTTCCATATGCAGGAACCTACATGAATCCAAGGACAAACTGTTCCCAGTCCTTATGTGCTCAGATAAGCTTATAGAGTAGAGGTGGAAAACAAATGTCCTTTTCTCTTCCTTCAAAAATTTTGAATGGGAAAATTTTCAACCACGTGTTATAACCAGGTATTATGCCAACATTTGTCCTTTTTTATCTAGGTTTCAATGAAGGGATTTTGACTGGGCAATCTCTTTGTCCCAGCAATGACAAAGCTGCCCCTGGAAACAGCTCCACACATAGGTCTGGGGTAGCCAAGACGTGGGCTCAGTCACCAGAATGCAACTGTCCCATTCTCCACTGCTTGATTTTTTCCAAAAACTGGTAAAAATAGTAAAATTAACTAGGGGCTTATCTGACAGTCAGTGCTCAGTGGTGAACAGGCTGAAACCTTCACCAAAATGTTTTCCTGCATCAATGAGAGCCTGCTTGACCCTACCTGGAGGGTAGGGCACATCAATTTTGTAAAAATACCACTTGTCTTGCAACTACCTCAGAACCCTTGTTTATCCTGGGCCCCTGAGATTAAAGCAGCAGGTAAACAAGAAGCTGCTTTTTTTTTCTTTTTTCTACATTTTACCTACTTTTCTTGTGTCCACAGCCTGCTCATACATGCACTGGAGAGCAATGGTATTGACCTACCCACACGATTAAGGTCAAAGTGAGGAGCTGCTATGGCAAAGCTCTTTCCTTCCAGCAAGTACACAGCCTTTGGTCTTGACACAAAACAGAAACACCAAGGTCACACCTGTGCTGCAGGAACACTTTGGAGTAACAGCAGCTGCACACAGCACAAGCCACAAGTAGCCGAAAGCCTCAGCAGGACATCAGGCAAAGAAGGATTTCCAACCACAAAGCAGGAACTGAGCAATGTGTTTCCACACCACGCATGCTTGCTTGAAGAAATTATGGCAATCAGCTGCCATTTGGTTTCTGGAGCTCTGAAAAAAAGGGAAGTTTGAAGTGATTCATATTTATTCAAGTAATACCTATCAAGAGTGGGAACTAACATCAGCACACCTATATCATCAACCTGTCTGGTGTATATGCTGTATGCCTTTCCCACACATTGTCATCTCTTTCTTTATTGGATTTAGCCTGAATGTTTTTTGGAAACAGAAACTTCTGACTCAGACTTTACACTGAAAGTCAACAACTCAAAGATTTTTTGTGCTGGTTTTGGCTGGGGCAGAGTTAAATTTCTTCACAGTATGTGGTAGGTTTAGCATTTGTTCTTAAACAGCATTGATAATTCAGGGCTGGTTTTGTTATTGCTGATCAGTGCTTACACAGTGTCAAGGTCTTTTCTGTCTCTCACACTGCACCAGCAGTGAGCAGGCTGGGGGTGCATGAGGAGTTGGGAGGGGAAACAACCATGACAGCTGAACCCAACTGACCAAAGGGATATCCTATGCCATATAGCATCATGCTCACATATAAAGCTGGGGGAAGAAGGAGGAAAAGACGGACATTTGGAGTAATGGTGTTTGTCTTCCTCAGTTGCCATTACATGTGATGGAGTCCTGCTTTCCTGGAGATGGCTGAACACCTGCCTGTACACAGGAAGTGATGAATTAATTCCTTGCTTTGCTTTATTTTGTGCACAACTTTTGCGCACAACTTTTGCTTTAACTATTAGACTATCTTTATCTCAACCCACAAGTTTTCTCACTTTTACCCTTTTGATTCTCTGCCCCATCCCACCAGGGATGAGTGAGCGAGGGCTGTGTGGGGTTTTGTTGCTAGCTGGGACCAAACCATGATACCCTTTTTAAGGCACTCATAGGCAGATGTCAGAATGACACAGAACTTAACTTTGATATATAAATATTTTGTCAGTTTCTGAGGGTAAGAAAGAGATATTAATATGTCTACATTGCGTAAGGCCCAATGCTCTACTTCCACAATCCTGTTAATGGTAGGCAGAAATGAGATCTAAATTCTTCTTTCTCATAATCCCCTAAGCACAGGAAGAAACAGACCCTTGACCTTTACAAAAAGCTCTAGAAACAGTGACTGTGACTGACAGGAACATGCTGTCTGGCAGTCTCCAGCTGGAATGGAAGCTATTTCAAACTCATAAAACACTCATCTTAGTTTTAACCTTCATATTACACTACCACCAATAACAGCAGCTGAGAAATCCTCCTTATTTCCCTTTCCACGCAGGAGCAGAGAATCCAGATCAGAAAGAGTTGATCCTTCATGCATCGGGAAGAAAAACAAAATTTGCTAGAAGTAGATGTTTGTAGGGTTTTTGATGGTTCACTGAAGTTATATCTGTTCAATAAAATTAACTGCCTTTGAATTCTGTATTCTAAAGATGATTTGGTATGATATGAAAAAGAACCAGTACTTTCCATGGGCTTCTGAGCACAGTAACTCCAAAACACATGCTGAAAGCTTCCATTTTCACCATCATAAAAAATATACTAGTTCACTCACTGACATCCACTACTGAATATGCATAAGTCCTTAACAAAATTTACCTTGCTGAAGTCTGATATGCTATGTCAATGAAATTCCAGTGCAGTTTATCTAGGACCTGTAAGAAAGGATTCTGAGGTATATTAGCATGCTGCTAACTCACAGCACAAACACAAAACTCAGTCACTGAATAGAGTAGCTCTGTCTTCCAGTACAGTCTTGCAAATAAATGTCAGGCATGCTTTCATCTGTATTTAAATCTAAATCAAGTTGTCTAAAGGGAAAACATACCCTTTCACATCCCCACTCATCTAGAATGGAATACTTTCTGTATGGTACATGAGACTGGGGAAAAAAAACAAGAAGAAATAAATTCATGCTCTGAGAGGAACTCTTTTTTGTTTTTAATTTATGGATTCACACACATTAATCTCTCTGCCTTGTTTAAAATGTCTGATGGAAACTGGCTTCACAGTTGATGCCACATCTTGATCTCATGGGACATAAGGAGAGAACAGCTTGAGCTACAAATTAAAGTGCAATTAAAGTTAGTTACATCATGCTTTAATTTTTAGTCACCCAGCAGGATTAATCACATACAGTTTATACTGGAAAAGAAATGCCAAGAAACACAGGTAAAAAATTATGTAACTAAAAAAAATAAAGGGAAGCTTCAGTACCTTTCTAACCAGTTTGGGCGGGGTGGTGATTCTCCATAAGAAAGGTAAAAGTACATGTGTTTATTGTCTTCCAGAAGGATTTCTAGCTGCACACACAGGGTTGATCCAAATTAGAGTCAACGTATACAGTCCCTGAAGAAAACACTCGTCTGTGCTGACTATAACTCAGATTTTTTTAAAATACAAATATTAATAAGATTTTTTCAGAAGGGATAGAGAGTTTTTTGTAGTCTCTTCCATGTATACCTAAAACATTAGCAGATTTTTCTTTTTAATTCTTTTGCAGTTTGGATAATTCTAATACTCGCAATTGTGACATGGCTCCTACTAATCATGTATTGAGGAAAAATGTGTGTTTATCAATTCATATTTCTTACAGAATAATATGAATCCTAGCTCTCCAACATTCAGGAGAAATGCCTAAGAGCAAGCATTTTGTTTATACACAACTTGATTAAAACTAAACATAATGCAACTGCTCATAGGTGATGAGACAGCTAAAACAATCTAAAACCTTTCTGAGTACTGGGGGGAGAAAGGGGATTCAAAATGCAAAATTAGTTTGAGACTTAAAAATGAAATTATGGGAGCCATCCAAACATAGTGTAAATGCCACTGAATGTTAAGCCAAACATATACTCTTCTCTCTGGGGGCAAAAAAGTTTTAAATTAATCTTCAAGCATGGGATTAAGTCAGTAAAATTACAGTCTACCCTCTGTTCCATGAACTACACTCATAAAGAGTCCAATTCTACAAAGAAACAAGTTGTCCTCCTTTCACACTGGTGAAAAATAAAGCCAATAATGCTTTCCAGGACTGCATCTAGTGTTGTTATTTATACCACCTTTTGTAATAAAAAGACATTCATACTCATAACCAAATACAGACTCAAAATACACGATTTTTTGCATTTCAGGGTAAAAATCTCTTTTCAGCAGAGCTCTTTCTACCATAGTGAAAATTTAAGTTAAATGATGGCACTCCTCAGAGCATTCACAGTCAGACCAGACCTGACTCCTAACTGGGCTGTTTGGTTTACCATTAGTTTAGCGAGACAAGAATAGCCAAGAAATCACTGTCTCAATTTCTCAGACAGTCTGACAGTACCTGCTGACTCCTCCTTTGCAGGACAGTAGGACAAAGTCATTCCCAATTTAATAGGATTGCAGAGCAGTTTCACATGCAACCCTGGCACAATTATGATGAAATCAAGGAAATAGACCATAAATGAATCCTTTAATGTGAGAAATAGCAACCTCAGCCTATCCTCCAGACATACCATGGTAGCAGAACTGATGTAGGTCCAGAGTGCAAGGGAACAACCTGAATGGATTATTTAGCATGTAACTAGATAGAAGAATGAACAGTAAGGTGAAAGCTATGAAAAAATGTGACAACCAATGTAAATGCTTTACTGTAGCAGCCTCATTTTGTAATGTTCAGCCCACTGATAACATAGGAAAAAACTCCTGTAAAATCATTCAACAGACCAAGACTGTAAGAATTCAAAATCATCATTAGGATCTGCAAAATACAACTAAGAATATCACTATTTTCAAATTTCTAAAGTATGATATTAAGCTTATGTAGTCTTGTTGTGTCAAGAAAGTGAAACATTCTTATCTGTGTAGAATCTCAAGTAAACAGAGAATAACATCAAAGAAAACTGACAAAACCTTTCAAGTATAAAAGTTAGTCCAGAGACATGCTTTTATTATTTTTTTTATTTCTTGCAACCTGTTAGTAAGTTTTTGATTTTAAAATAAATTGCCTCTGAACTTGACTCCATCTTTTCACTTCAAGAAAAACGGACAAGAACAGTTCCACAGAAATTCCTTTGCACATGTAAAGTGTACCTTCGCCTTCAGCTAGAATCTGTAAGGGGGTATTTTCTTTATGTCAAATTTTGCCACAGAAAAATGTAATTCTAGCTCAATTATTTCAATTGCTCTTCTCATCTACTTGACCAGTTCAAATTATACAACTGGCAAAACTGAGAGTCTTGTTAACTGACCTGCAACTTCATTCACTCAAAGGCAGCTGGGAGCAATAGGCATCTTCCACAACATACCCAGAAAAGGAAAGAAACCTTCACATTTTGTTGGGGAAAGTCAGACTGCAAAAGTTTTAGGTAGAATTGAAACAGGCAGGAATAATGTTTCATTTCATCATATGCATTCAACATTTTTAAACTGAATGGCAGAGGTGCAAGCTCAGGACTTCTTCCTTGCTGCCTGCCAAGCAAGTCAGACCTTCATCCCTTTGTTTTTACTTCAGCCCACTTAATGAATGGCAACACAACACAAAATCTCTGATTCAGCTCTGACCCTATTTACAATCCATCAGTCCAAGAAACAGAGTAGATCCTGAGTTTTTTGCTAATAAGCTGAGTTCAAAACAAATCCTTGTCTTTGACATACAGACATTAGCAGAGAGGCATCATTTTCCCAGGGTAAATACAATGAAAAGTTTTTTTACATAACTGATGAAGCTGCAATGACTCCTACATACCATATCAACAAGCCTAAACACCCATCTTAAAAATTCCAACTTTTAAAATCACAAGTTATAGCTCATTTTCACTTCTAAAGAGTCAGTAGATGCCTAACAAAAAATGCACTCAATTTAAAGACACAGGTCAGAGGCCATATTCTCAGGTAAAACGATGTACTAAGAAGCTAGGTGAAAAAAAATGTTAAGCTTAACCTAATTTCAGATCAAAGCTCTTTTCAGGTAGAAACTTCCAGACTGAGCCATTTGTACTTTTGTGCTGAAAACATATCTTAGAATTGTTTGCCTCTTCAGATGGCAGGTGAAGAATGACCTAACAGAAGAGTCAAATGGCAAATAGTGTTGTGCTGACCTCTGAAAAGAGGAACAACTATGTTTAAGACCTTGTTCTAGGTTATGGAAAAACAAGATTCAGACTTTTGTTTATCATGATGTACTTTAAGTGTCCTAAATACCTGAATAGTTTCTGTTCCAATATAGCAGGTTTCCATCTTTGTACTCATTATTTTCTAGCCAATTTCAAAGTATCCAAAGACCAACAAGAAAAGCTCATTTCAGATACTGTTCTGTGCACCCAGAATCTTTGCAAACCCACCTCACACCTCCCTAAGCCACACTCAGCTCTGGCATAAACAATTCCATTGACTTGCACAGATTTGTGCCTAATTTCTCAAAGTCTAATTTAACACTGATCTCTAAAATGCTCTTGAGCAGACCTAAGGGCTGTTTCCACTCATTATTTTGTATCACAAGCAACTATTCCACTATTCAATTTAAAATCAATTGCACGGCACCACAGTCAGCCAGTTATCTAAATATACCTCAAGGTATATATACCACAAGGTTCAATTACACTGGAGGAGTGAAGAATACACAGAAGAGATTCATTATCAACTCAGACGGATACCAATAAAAGATGTGATCAGCAAGGGACTGCATGAAATACAAGAATGTGGACACATTTTGTGAGTTAGCTCTCTTTTACTCCATTAAAATCAACCTTTAATCATTTCTTTTTTCATATTGATGAATTGGATGAACAAGACAAGACTTTTACAACAGTTTAAGTCTGTGCACAGAGCCCATGATCTAGTCCATAAAGATCAGTGAATGTTTTCATCTTGTCCTTGACAAATTTATTCCAATGACAGACTCTAGCCAACACCTACAACTACCTGGTAAATTTTGTCTTGGCCAAAAAAGATATTTCACTGTGAGCTTCTCCTCTTACCCTCCTTCTGGCCCATCAGAGCAGCCTCGGCAACATGGCAGGTTCTGGGCACAGGACAGCAGATTACATGGCAGCACGGCAGACCCAAACCTGGTGTGCAGCTTCCTGCAGAGCAGACCTGGGCAAACCACCCAGCAAGTCACCAAGAATAGATTGAGGAGCAACAGAATAAGAAGAGTTCATTGTGACTGAAAAACGGGGTGGAAACTATGATTTTGTTCCCAGCCAGTCACTGTGACACCTTAGAGCTGTTGGGCAATGGACCAGGAATCTTGAATGAGTCTTGAGAACTAATTGGATATATGATATGCTTATTAGATACTAACAGTAGGTCAAGAGCAATGGGAGAAATGTGCTGAAGGAATATTCCTCTTGATGAAGAACAAGCCAATGGAAACAAAAGGAAGGTGAACAGGACTCCTTTTATTTCAACTTGCTCCCATGAGAATTTTCTTGGGGTTTAGGAGTGTTTGCATGTTTAGTCTCCTTATTTGATAGATGAAAAGACAGCTGGAGCTATAAATTCTTCTTTATAGAATGGGATTCAATTTTGTGACACACATAAGTGTAGAAAAGCAAGTGAAAACTAAAGACTTTGGGTCATCTATTCTCAGTCAAAGCCTCAAATCTACTGCATTTGTACAGTGACTTGGTTTTGTTCTTTCTTTTAATTTAAGGGCAATAAAAAGCTTTTCTTCTAGACACAATAATATGCAAAGCTTTGGAGCTCTGCATCCAAATGAGCTTTTAGCAGTGTAGGCATATATTCATCATTTATTACTGCTATTATTACTATCACTATTACTATTATGTGCTTTATTTCCCAAAGCTTTGTTACCTGGGTGAGTTCTATCCTTATCTATCATTGGAATAATTTATCAGTCCCTTACCCGTGGGAAAACAAGAGGTTTCCTTTTCTTCTTCCTTGAATTTTATCTGCTCCAAGACAAAATATAACACCTGCTGTTTTCTATCACATACTTATGAATAGAAAAAAATAGCAGTAAATTTGATATTGTATCTCTTTGTGAATAAGCCAGCCTGTTCTATTTTTCCATGGAATATACAATTAGCATACACACAAGAAAAACAAAACAAAATAAGGATCAAGCTAAATCTGGTCTTATAAGCAAAAGGAGTAGCAAATGTAAAAGTGGGTCACTTTACAGGGTCTCCTGGCTCTATAGATCTGCAGACAGGCTTCTGATAGTTGCTGGGAGCTCTGCTGGGGTTGACAGGCAGAGGCAGGGACTGCTAAGGGGATGTAGTGCCCAACCCACCTTGTGGTGGGGACCTCAGCCCTGCAGCTCCTGCAGATGAGCCGGCCTTTGGGCTCATATGCGCTCACTCATGAGTGCTCACCACTTGGGATATTTGTCTCTCTTCATGGGTGGACTCTGTGTTTTTACAGAACTTTTCCAACTTAAAGGACTTTATAAGTCAATGATTACACAGTATCCAGTACCCTCTGTAGCAGGAAGCAGAAGAAGCAATTCAACAGACGCTTAATAAGCAGAAGAACTTTGATACATTATGCATCCAGCTGGGGATGCGTGCCTGTGCCTCTGTGCACATCCCACTTTCTTCAACACACAGAGACACACTCTGGTGTCTTACAAACATTTGGTGGCACTAAGAGTCCTTGTGTCTGATATATCAGTGCCATTGACATCCTTGGACAGATTTAGTCCAGAAAAATTGCAATCAAAATAGCATCCCATAATTTTCCTGTTACAAACTGTACCCTCAGCAAGAGCATGGAGATCAGAACAACCACAGCAGCATATCCATACCAGCAATATGTCTGGCCTAAGGTCCTTCAGCTTGACCCCTCTTTCCTCTTCAGCTTTTACCTGTCTGGATTACAACCTTTCACTTTCTCTTACAGCTTTTTCCTTCAACTTTGATCATCAATTTCCCTGCGGCACAAAGGATGCTGAGGCAGAGTAATGTGCACAAAGATTTATCAGCAGGATCCACTGCTGATGACACGCATTGACTCTAATAGACAAAGTAATCTGAGGGGGAAAACAAAAACAAAAGCAGAGAAAGACAGAGAAAAGATAACAGGAGAGGGGAAAATGCAGAGAGGAAGAGGGAAAACTCCCTGAAGGCCAGTGATTAAAGACAGCCATGGGGTCCCAGGTGAGCCTCATCCTCCTGACAGTGTCTCCAGTGATGATGATGAAGGCAGAGAATTTTCCCCTCATCCTAAATGTTTCACTGAAACCCACTCAAACTCGCTATGGATTGTTCCTGCTTATGATGGTGTTAGCACCGACCAGACACTGATTGTTAAGGTTTTTTCCACATGTATTATTGCGTATGTTTATGAAGGATTTAGATGACTATCATCTACTTGCTGTATGAAGTGTTTGGTTTCTCTAACATAAATTAAAATCTGTTCATGTTTTAGTGATTGTAATTATTTCACGGTCTTTCCTACTGTAGCTCTCAACTTGTACAGAGGTAGAGAATCATAGAATCAGATGGGTTGGAAAGGACCTCTGAGATCATCAAGTCCAACCCTTGATACACTACCACTACAGTTACTAGACTATGGCACTAAGTGCCACATCCAGTCTTTTCTTGAATACCTCCAGGGACGGAGAATCCATCACCTCCCTGGGCAGCCCATTCCAGTGCTTGATTACCCTCTCTGTAAAGAATTTCTTCCTAACATCTAAACCTCCCCTGGCAGAGCTTGAGACTGTGCCCTCTTGTCTTACTGTTTGTTGGTAGCAATGCCAGAACTAGGCATGTGTCTGCAGATTAAAACAGAACTGAGTTTTCTGATTTCCAAAGACTAAAACTAAAATTTGTACCATCCTACCCTCCAATTAAACTAGTAGGCTCACTATATTTCTGGTTATCACAGGTAGGGCAGGTTTATGTCAGAAAACAGAATCCAAATCAGCAGGGGAACCTCAGCAAGAAGGCTGAGGACTGAATGCACATGGTGAGTAAATTATCTTCTCATCTTCCAAACTACTCCCTTTGGATCACATTAATGACATGCACTAGTTGTGTGCACCAGCATAGAAAAAAACTGAGGCATGTTTCTGAACAATAAACAACCACTTTATCAGGAAGGGATAGGTGGACTATATAGGATAGCAGTAGCTAGAGAAGTAAACTAAATTGTCAAATAAACAATTTGTGAACTTCATTTTACTTCCAAGGATTAATTCTAATCTCTCCATTTGGATTCTGTCCTCAGCTTCTATTACAGCAAGGAAAACTCACAAGTGCTTGTGACACGTGCAGCCTTGCTGGGCCACTGCCCATGTTTATCTGAATAGAGAGGATTCAATTACTAGCATTCATGGGTTAATAGGAGAAAAAAGAGGACAGAAAATTATTTTTAAAGTTCCAGAAAACTAGACTCCCTATGCTACCGGAGGAGATAGGAAGATTAGATCCTCATTCAATGCTGGTGGCTTTGCTTTTGCCAATTTCAAGACATTTCCAGACTTCTTTAAAATACTCAGTCATCATTTCCAAAGTGGTGATACTTGTAAATATTGGTCTCCTGGGTTTCTTCTAAACAACTGAAATTAAATCTGCTAAAACAGTATGCTAGCAACCAAAAATGTTTAACAACTGATATCTCTTCTTTCATGAACAATATATGAACTTCATTTGGAAAAGGAGTGAAAACTAGACAAAAAATAGGGCAGAAGAATAATTTCAGAAAGCTTGTAACAAAAAGCAAATCTTTCAGCTCCCACAAACCTCCATACATAACGAAAGCACTAGATGACACACCATAGCAATAGAATAATTGTCCCTCTCAGTTTTTACTAGTGATCAATAACTTATTTCAGGCACTTCTAAAAACTTGATTGTAACAATTTTAAAAATATAATACATTGTTAACTCAGAAGATGAGTTGTGTGACGTCTTTTACAAAAAGCAGTCATTCATTAGAACAATAATATAGAGAAGGGACAACAGGTTCATATTCAATTAGGATGTAGTTGCAGTTACAGACAGGACAATCATCCTGCACTTTAAAGTTCATCATTACAAAAGTTGGGTATAAACCAGAAAGTGTCACTTACTTAGAAACTTTTATAAAGGAAGTCTTGAAAAAGAATAAACATAAAACCATTTGCAGCAAGCCTCCATGTCCTACTTAGATGTGCACTAACCTTTGAAGAATCAATCTACCCATAGTCCTTGGCCAAATTGCGCTAGTACTTAAAACTAACAGACCCTTACTCAAACTGTGTGATTTAAATTGTCCTGGGTTATCTTTTCAGATGATCTCCCACTGCACAGCACCACAAGAGTGAATTGGTTTAAAGCACATGACATCCTCCAAGTACAAAGTTACTACCAGAGCCTTGCTTCTGACCCAGAAACAGAGACTGCCTTTTTGTTACAGAACAGATGGTAGAAGGAAATCAGCATCAAAGTATGCATCTTACAACTGGCATTTAGTATTGTTCCTAGTTTTTAAATGTGGTTTTCCTCTAAAAAACTCATCAAAGTGTTGTGAGAATTAAATTTTTGCCTACTTTTATGGATTTGCAAGCTAAATATCTCAATATACCAGCAAAAGAGCTTTTTCTTCTAAATCTCAGGCCTACAAATTCACTCTGGGGAACGGGAAGTCAAGCTGGGTTATTTCTATCTTAAACATTAGTACCAGAAATAAAGGCTTCACAAGCCAAATTTAACTCTCAGCTGTGCTTCTGTAAATTCCTTACTTTTAAATCAAGCTTTTACTTTTGAACACCACATCAGGTTAATTTTCTTATATGGTTCTCAGGGCAAATATTTAAAGTTTTTGGAGTTGAGTTTGGAGGGCTAGAGGTTTATCAGTGCACTGTTGATGCAGAGACTTGGGACCCTGGTCATGTTTCAAGTATCACCTCCTAAGGGCAGAGGAGCAGGCAATTCCCAAATGCTGGAAGTCAAGCAGTAGAGGCAGAAGGCTGACTGCTGAGCAGGGATCTTCTCTTGAAAATAAGGCAAAAATGGAAGGTGTATGCCCAGTGGAAGCAAGGTCAAGCGACACAGGAAGAATTCAGTGATGCTGCTCACCACTGTAGGGAGAAAATTGGCGCAAACAAAGCTCAACTGGAGTTGAAGCTGGACAGAAATGTGGGGGACAATAAAAAGATTTTTTTTTCAAATACACTAATGGCAATAGGCAGTATAGAAATATNAGAGGCAGAAGGCTGACTGCTGAGCAGGGATCTTCTCTTGAAAATAAGGCAAAAATGGAAGGTGTATGCCCAGTGGAAGCAAGGTCAAGCGACACAGGAAGAATTCAGTGATGCTGCTCACCACTGTAGGGAGAAAATTGGCGCAAACAAAGCTCAACTGGAGTTGAAGCTGGACAGAAATGTGGGGGACAATAAAAAGATTTTTTTTTCAAATACACTAATGGCAATAGGCAGTATAGAAATATCATTGGCCCATTCCAGGATGAGAATGGTCACCTCACAAATGGACACAGACAAGGCAGAGGTGTTCAATGCTTTCTTTGTCTCTGTCTTCAACACAGATGATGGACTGAGGGAGTCTCAGTGCCTTGAGATGGAGGACCATGACTGTGAGAATGATCAACTCCCAGCTGACCCTGAAATTGTGTGGGATCTATTGCTCCAGCTGGACCCCAAAAATCTATGGGGCCTGATGGGATTCATCCCAGAATCCTCAAATATCTAACTGATGTCATTGCACAACCTCTCTCAATGATTTTTGAGCAGTCTTGGGAATTCAGAGAAGTTCCAGCTGACTGGAAGCCAGTGAACATTCTCCCAGTTTTCAAGAAGGGAAAGAAGGAGGACCTCAGAAACTACAGGTCTGTCAGTCTCACTTCAGTGCTTTGGTAGAGTTAGGGAGAACATTATTCAGGGAGATACTGAAAAACACCTGAAGGACAATGCAGTCATTGGTCACAGCCGGCATGGCTTCAAGAGAGGAAAGTCCTGCTCACCAAACCTGATTTCCCTTTATGACAAGGTAATTTACCTGGTTGCTCAAGGGAAGCCAGCTGATGGAATTTTTGGGGATTTCAGTAAAGCTTTCGATACTCACAGGATCCTTCTGGACAAAATATCCAGCACACAGCTGGATAAACACATTGTGATGGGTGAGCAATTGGCTCATGGATCGATCACAAAGGTTGAATGTGGTGACATCAGACTGGGGACCTGTCACTAGTGGGGTTCCACAGGGCTGCATCTTAGGCCTCGTGCTCTTCAAATGAATGACTTGGGTGCAAGACTGGAAGGGACACTAAGCAACTTTGCAGATGACACAAAACTGGGAGGAGCTGTTGACTCCCTTGAAGGCAGGGAGGCCCCACAGAGAGACCTCAACACATTAGAGGACTGGGCAGTCACCAACCATATGAAGTTCAACAAGGGAAAGTGCCGGACTCTGCACGTGGGGTGGGGCAACCCCAGATATACATACAGCCTGGGGAATGAGATGCTGCAAAGCAATGCCATGGAAAGGGACCTGAGCGACCTGGTCGACGGCAAGTTGATTACAAGTCCGCAGTGCCCTGGGAGCCAGGAGGGCCAACTGTGTCCTGGGAGGCATCAGACAGAGCATCACCAGTTGGTCAAGGGAGGGGATAGTCCCACTCTGCTCTGAGCTGGTGTGGCCTCACCTGGAATATTGTGGCAGTTTTGGGCACCACAATCTAAGGAAGATATTAGGCTATTAGAGAGGGTCCAAAGGAGGCCAATGAGAATGCTGAAGGGTCTAGAGGAGAGACATATGAGGGGGAGTAGTTGAGGTGACTTGGTCGGTTCAGCCTGGAGAAGGGGAGACTCAGGGGAGACCTCATTGCAGTTACAACTTCCTTGTGAGGGGAGGAAGAGGGGCAGGCACTGATTTCTTCCCTGTGGTGACCAGTGACAGGACCCTAGGGAATGGCCTGATGCTGTGTCAGGGGAGGTTTAGGTTGGATATTAGAAGAGGCTCTTCACCCAGAGGGTGGCTGGGTACTCGAACAGCTTCCCAGGGAATTGGTCACAGCACCAAGCCTGACAGAGTTCAAGAGGCATTTGGACAATACTCTCAGGCACACGGTGTGACTCTTGGAGATAGTCCTGTGCAGGGCTAAGCGTTGGCCTCAATGACCCTTTTGGGTCCCTTCCAACTCAGCATATTCTGCAACTCTGTGGTATTGTCCTACCATGGGTCTCTGCTACTGGTCAGCCTCACTCTGCACATTTGCTTGGGTCTCTGAACACAAGTGGTTGCCAAATCTGCTCATTAGTCCTTGAATTCTTTTGGCCCTCAGACTGCTGACTCAAACACCTCTTTTTCACCTTTTTTTCCCTGAGGAATAATGTGGCTGATATCCTCAGTAAATTCCCTGAAGACAGGTTGCAATTGAATAAGTGGAGAACTGAATTATCTTTTTATTCCAGAGATAAGTGCCAGTGCTTCTGCCCTCATACAGCAAAACATACTGGTGGTGAGGCACTGTAGCAAAGCCCTGCAGCTATACCTGCCCTGCTAAGTGCCTGCAGACCTAAAGGGGAGAATAAAGCACATCACATTCTCTGAGCCATGTTTTGCACACTCATACTGCCCCAGTCACTTGTGCCACAGTGACCTATTTCCCATAAGGACATGCTGACCACAGTATCAGTCTTTCTGATCTACATATGGCCATAGTTCATGACTGAAAGTCATCATGACCCTTATGGCAAGGGACAGACATTGAGCAAAAGCAGCACACCCATGCTTAGCTCTCCTTCCTGATGCTGAGTACACACTTTGCTCATGCTAAAAATTTGCACAGGTACAGTTATTATTCTCCTGCACTTCTCAGAGCTTGCAGAAAGCTGCTTTGGCACTGGCTTGGGTTCAGAGAATTTGGAGAAGTCAGTTTGGGAAGTGCAAGCTCTGGCCCACACTGACAATATATTCAAACCACTGCATACACCTGCATAAAGAATGAAGTCATCTCACAGGTAAGCAAGGGAAACTATTCCCAAACTTGCTAATCAGGGACATTTCATCAAAAGTAATTTCACCTTTAAGCCCTGTCACTGCGTAAACCCATTATTTTTAGACCAGTTCTAAAACACTTCAGCAGAAATTCCAGAAAGCCCAGCAATAGTAGTAAAAGTAGTAAAGCAGACAGTGTCTTCACTGAAGGAAGCCCCAGAGAAATCTCCCTGCTTATTTGGATGCACAAAACTCCACAGCAACACTGGTACGTTTCTGAAATAGTTGATGGCAAGCCATGCTTATTTATTTGTTCAGGTCTACAGGTTCAAATTGCCTCAGCTAACTTACTTGGAACTAATGCCATTATAAATGTTTGTAAATGTCAGAGATTATCCTCTTGGTTGATTTTGTATTACTTACTCTTCAGTGCTTTAAAACGATACAGTACTGTCCTATTTAAAGGTCGACTTTTTCCAAGTATATGTAAATGCACCAAATTCAAGAGTTTCCTATTGTTTGGAAGTTTTCTGAATGGTAGCAAATATCCACATCCTCTCCCAGAAAAGAAGCTTCATTGTACTATCATTACATTTGCTTATGAAAAGAAATGCAATAAATAACTTTAAACTGCAGAACTGGGAATGTTAAGGTTCTTACTTGTCTATCAGGGGACAGACATAATTAAATATACAATTCACAGTATACACTAAGATTTACTGCAGTTCAACCTCTCTTCCCCAGAGTTATCAAAAAAGAAAGATAAAGAAACCAGTAGCACTTCCTAGGAGCAAAGCCAAGTGTTTCCTTTGAAAAGAAGAGATTCTCCCCACTATTTCATCTCTTAAAATCCCTTTTAGAAGAATACTTAGAAAGGGAAATATTATGAAAATACAGAAATTATACAAAATATACAGTCAGTCTTATCCTAAGCAACACCTACCATCACATAGTGGATTCAGCCTCAGTGTATGTAATGCTCCATTTTTATTTCTGAGTTTTAGGTATACTTATATTATACTTTGCTTGAAATGCAAAGAAACAGGGCCCAGAGCTGTCAACAGAGATAAAACCAAACATTACTTTAAGCACTAAAAATTAGACAGTTCTTATGTACTTAGTGTGACCACTGCTACTTAAAAAAATGGAACTATATCCAAAATATAGGAATTCATATATTCAAAGTTTGTGCATTTTTCTGCTTCTCCTTCCTTTTACAGTCTTTAAAAAACTGTTTCTCACCTTAATAATCAAGGATGTATATTGCTGTAAATACTTAATAACACACCACAGCACAACACTCTGATTTTTAAATGTGAGCAATAATCTAAACAGCAGCACATGTATTTTTCTGTCAGACAACTTAAAGAAAATTAGGTTGTACACAAGCAAAAAGTAGCACTGGAACAAGGAAGCAAATAAAGAGCACAGAAAAGCACTTCTATCATTTTCAATGGCCAAAAAATTGCATTAATGTTTGGATTTTTCAGCTAAGGACTAATGTTGGTGATGAACTAGACACATTCTAGAAATAAGAGTCTCACTGCTTGGAGAGGGGGACTGAGGTAACAAACTGAGACAAAACAGAGGAACCAACTTTGAAATTATGTATTTGCCAAGAGCATTGAGTGTTCTGTTTTTGAGCAAAACAGCCTACTAAATCAACCTCACTGCAACTTCTTCCTAACTCGGCATAGCTTGTAAAAATCTTAACAAGGACATACTTTATTGCATTCAGGAAGCCACTGCACAGTCCTAGATAATTCCATACCTATAAACTTTTCCTGTATGGAAATTTTGTTCACAATGGCAACACTCCTAATCAAGACAGTCAGATATTAAAAACAGTTCTTTTTTAATACATTTAATTCCATTCAAAAACACAGGTTGTAGAATGATAGCAAAAGAACTCTTTTCCTGGTATAAGACACATCTTCTTTGGAAGATGTGAAGGGTCTACCAGAAAATCTTTTAAAGTGATGACAGAATGCAATACTTCTGACATCTAAAAATGATAAATATGCAAGACACAAAATAAATTCTTTATTGTCACCATATAAATGAATGAGAACATGAGGGTTTTTTATACGCTGGATGAGTTCATAATATCTCCCTTATGGTTTATTTGAACTTTTCCAGAGAAGAAAAATTATTTGCCTAGCCACATTTTATTACTTATAGCACAGATTAGAGAGAATCTTCCTTCCTCCCTGAGAAGTATTGCAGATCTCTGTCAATGTCTCCTGAACACCCTTCTTTTGTGGGAGTCTTTCTCCAAAAATGGCAAAGGTGACCTCATGTAGATGAGGGATGAGATGCAACAAAAAACCTTAAGCATCATTAGCTATGGAGATCACTTTTAGGCAAAGTACCAAAGATGAGCAAGCAGTCTGCTGGGATGTATTCTCAGCAAATGTGAGTTAGGGATACATCTATAAGAAATGCATATTGCAGGATCAGCACAAATGCATACCATGCATACCAATGCAAATTGCCTTTCTAAATTCACAGAAAAGCACCTTTCTCATTTGTTTCTCTGAACAAGAATTGCTCTATACAGACAATAACTGATATTAAGAACTTTTCTAGGGCTGCTAGATTCAACATATCATGTAAATGATAGAATTCACAACTTTTCTCCATCTAAAATGTAATTATAACTCTTATCTGTGATGTAGCAACAGAAAATCCTTTTCTGCAAGGAGATGATCCTAATCAGGTTAACGTGAATTTTGACATTAATTTGCATAGAAAATATATTGGGATTCTGAATACTTATGCATGAAACAGCAGTTATCTGCCTCCAAGACACTTCCTAGATTGGTGCAGATCTGTCACCTTGCATGACTCTCCTAGTTTCTAAATTGAGCTTCTGAAATGGTCTGATTTTCACATCACTGTTCCAAAGTCAGCAGCTATTACCCATAACTAAGATAATATGACAACACTCCTCAATGTCTCACTCTTCAAATGCCCTTAGTAATTGTCATCATTCAATATTTAGAACTATGCATGCTGCAAAAATGTAGCTTATAAGTATAGAGTCTGTTATGCACAAAGATTCATCTAGCTCTCAGATATAATCTGAGCCCTGTGGATGTGAATGCTTCAAAACAAATACATTTCAAAGCAATGTTTTATTCTATGGGGAATATCCTTGAAAATATAATAGAAGAAATGTTGACCAAATTGCCTTCTGTTTGCCTGCTACCAATAAAGGCAGATCACACTCAGTTTGCATTACCTAAGCCATTCAGGTATGCCCACAACCCACTAGAGTTAACACTGAGCTCGGTAGCTAATTTTGCCAACACAGCTCTAGATTACAGAAGAGGAATACTGACAAATAATGACATATAATTACCGCTAGTGTTCTTCAAGGTGCATTATCCTGGCTGACCTGTTCTTTCCTCTCCATTATCAAACATTACTTTTATGACAGCTTTTCTTGTGTAACAGAATCATTGAGTATCCTATTTCCCATTGGGCTCAAGGGCCTGATTTTGCTGCCCTTTCTCAAAGAAACAGTACTTTATCATATAAACAGATGCACTAAAACTGCAAGTACTTGTACCCAAAACTGAGTCAGGGTGACAAAACTGAATCCTTCCTGTTTAAATCGTGCTTTATCCTTAGGTACAACTAGGCCACTACTGCCTGTTTGCACTGCTCAGGCACTCTAAAAGGACTTTGAAATGAGTGCAAATATGAATGTTACAACAAAACCACTGCTGTGCATGCATACTGCAAAGTCATTAGCAAGGTACAGAGTGTGAATGATGGACACACAGGTGGTGTTCCTGTGCACAGCAGACAGACAGTGAATGACTAATGGGTACGGATGGCCAAATGTCAGGAATAAAAGTATTGCAAGTCAGTGCTCCACTTCTTTATCAGATGTTCAAATGGCCAGACTAGATCCTTGCATAGAAAGGGGGGAAGTAAAATGCCCTACAACAGCAGCAATTCAGCTCTTAGACCACCAACAGAAGTCACTGAGACCATATGATTCTTTCTATTACAAACTTTATAAAAAGTCATATGGGTCTATCACAAATGTTGAGGTGTGACTGGGGCCCAAAGAACCATGGCTCAAAATTAGTAAGAGAAAGGTGTCATAAAAAAAGGAGCATCACTTGAGAAGACTAGCTCTGAAAAAAATTAACTCATTTTCTACATGGTATGCACTTTATTTAGATCAAGTTAAAAGAATTAAACATGAACCAAGTATAAGGTAGAAATGTAAAAGTGACTCTGGGTAAAATTCTCTCCTAAAAACATTGACTTCACCTGGCTTCTTGGCACCTGGAGATGAGAAAAGCATTAACAAAAGCAGTATTTTTCCCTCTACCTTGAAATCTTAAGACTTGGTCAGTCAAATGAGTGATCAACTAACCATCCCTCCATCATCAAGTATTTGAGAGGATGTTATTTTATCAGTGCTAAAAAGCACTGATGTCTTAGCTCATTACAGAAAGTTACTGAGGGTAGAAGTCTTTTAAGTCTGCAGACAACATGAACAGAAGCATCTAGAGAAATCCTTAAAGACTTAAAAAGTAAACAAATTGATTTTCATGTATTTGACTGAAGCCAAGTTTTTACTGTCACTGTCCTTGAAAATATCCTCTGTGTGCATGGAGGAAAAAAATAGAGGGCATTTAACTGCACGAAATGCAAATTTATATGTATCAAGGTTCTCCAATAGAAATAGTTTACTGACTCAAATATATTGAACTTAATTAGAAACAGTAGACAATTTTGTCAGAACTGACATGGGTCCGCGTACTTAGCAATGTCTCTTTCCTTTCAGGGATGTTAGTCTAACTAAAGATCAGGTAAATTTTGATTTGCTTTAGCTTTAAGGGTTAGAGAAGAAACAAAAAAGAAAGTAAGCAAAAAGAGAAATGAATGATTTTTTAGGTGACACTTAATTGAAAGCACAGCCAATTATAATAGCAAATGCAGTCAAGAACAGAAGAGTTTTAAGCCAAATCCCCAAGCAAGAAGACAGCATATGCAGTTAAATAGGGACAAATTTAGAATGAGACTAGCAGCAAAAAAAACCTCAAAACTTTTTCTGTTGAATAGGAAAATAATGCTAAGCTAGGAGAATATGGAGAAAGAGATTAAGGAGAGCAATATACATTGCTAACTACTAATATGATATGAGTTTTGTTGTAAAAAAGGAAGAGTTTTCTAAGTTGGACTGGTTAGTCAAGATTCAAAATCTTGCCTATATACACTTACAATTCATACTGAAATTTGATCTTCTGGTCTTTAGGGAAAAAGTGATTCTCAAAAACAATGGAGATTCTGCAGATGAGATAGAAATCTAGGAACTCTTAAAGTAGCATATCAATGAAAAAGATTTAAGTGCCTTGGGAAGTTGTCATTTTTATCCCAGTGTGATAAAATCCAGTTAGTGCTAATCTTTCATTAGAAACTATTTTTTAAAATAAATTATGGGTAATTTATTACACAATGTTCCTGTTTTTATGATGACTTTATAGAACAGTTTGGTTCTTTATATTTATTGTCTTTAATTAAAAAAATTAAAATTGAAAATATAGGAGTTAATTTGTTGCACTTTTACGCACTAACTGAACTATAGGAAGACAGAAATCTTGTCACTCCGGAGAAGTGCTTGAATTATTGCTTTGCTCTCAATGTGGTTAATCACATGTCTAAGTAAATCTCCCTGGATTCATCAGCAAATCATACAGCATCATACAATCATCCAGTACCTGCCACAGCATTATCTTTTAGGGACAACCAACTTAAAGAATTTGCATTCAGAGATTGCTTAAATCTTCCATTCCTTTATAGGGATTCTCAAATTCAGATGTAAGACGTAAAGAAAAGCTCAAGTCCATTTGTGGAAAACCTGAGGGGAGAAGACAAGTTTTAGACCATCCAGAAAGCTGGGATGCTTCAACCCTTTTATTTAAACCATACTGACCAAAGCTGTACACAACAACAGAATCACAGAGTCACAGAAATATGCTGTGTTGGAAGGGACCCAAAAGGATAAAGTCCAACTCTTAGCCCTGCACAGGATCATCTCCAAGAGTCACATCATGTGCCTGAGAGTATTGTCCAAATGCCTCTTGAACTCTGTCAGGCTTGGTGCTGTGACCACTTCCCTGGGGAGCCTGTTCCAGTACCCAACCACCGTCTTCTAATATCCAACCTAAACCTCCCCTGACACAACATCAGGCCATTCCCTAGGGTCCTGTCACTGGTCACCACAGGGAAGAAATCAGTGCCTGCCCCTCTTCCTCCCCTCACAAGGAAGTTGTAACTGCAATGAGGTCTCCCCTGAGTCTCCTCTTCTCCAGGCTGAACAGACCTCAACCGCTCCCCCTCATATGTCTCTCCTCTAGACCCTTCACCATTCTCATTGGCCTCCTTTGGACCCTCTCTAATAGCCTAATATCTTCCTTAGATTGTGGTGCCCAAAACTGCCACAATATTCCAGGTGAGGCCACATCAGTGCAGAGCAGAGCGGGACTATCCCCTCCCTTGACNCCTGCCTTCAAGGGAGTCAACAGCTCCTCCCAGTTTTGTGTCATCTGCAAACTTGCTTAGTGTCCCTTCCAGTCTTGCACCCAAGTCATTCATTTGAAGAGCACGGGGCCTAAGATGGAGCCCTGTGGAACCCCACTAGTGACAGGTCACCAGTCTGATGTTACCCCATTCACTGTTACCCTCTGTGCTCAACCCATGAGCCAATTGCTCACCCACCACGATGTGTTTATCCAGCTGTGAGCTGGATATTTTGTCCAGAAGGATCCTGTGAGACAGTATCGAAAGCTTTACTGAAATCCCAAAAGTTTACATCAGCTGGTTTCCCTTGAGCAACAAGGTGGATTACCTTGTCATAAAGGGAAATCAGGTTTGGTGAGCAGGACTTTCCTCTCATGAAGCCATGTTGGCTGTGAGTTAGCAGAGAGAAAAGCTAGCCTTCTAATTTCACACAGCTTTATGGAAACATTCTTCCTTCACTCTTGGAAAGCAGACAGAAACAGTACCCATGCTGTATTATTCCCGAAAAGGTTGCTGAGATATATGTAGAGATTCACACAATGAGACTGATGTTGCAGATTACAAAACAGTACCTCACTGAAAAACATAATGAAGTATTTCAGGAAGCCAAAAAGAGAGGTCTTTCAGTGCATTTATCTAAGCAATCACAATTCACACTTCAAGGCAACAAAAGCAGTAAAACAAGTATAATGAAAGGAATTCACTTGTCACTTTTCTAGATACTTTTAATAAATAAGAAAGGATGCCATCTTAAAAAAAGAGTGCTGATCTGTTGGTCTGTTCGCACATTTTCTTCCTTAAGTTCTGATAGTAGACAGGCTATATAATATTCTTTACAATACAGAAAATGTGAATTTTCTGCAGTAGAGAAAGTACTACCTGCTAGGGATAGAGGCAAAAATGGACCTTCACCCAGAAATCAATCATGTTATGGTTAGTTACCTCTTTCCTCATTAGCAGCACTGGCTGTAGAGCAAACATCTGGTCCAGACACATGGATCTTTAATAAAACATGGCAATAATTTGTTTTTCAATTTTCTGTAACATCCAAATATATAACCAGGAGCACAGCTTAGAATAACCCGTCTGCTCTGTATTTTCCCTCTGAAAATGAAAGAAAACAAAAACAAAACAAAAAAAAAGAGAGAAAAGAAAAAAAAGGCCAAAAAGGGAGCACTAGGGAAGGCTCAAAAAGCTGAAACTGAAAAATTTTAACTGACATCTGTTTGCTAATAGAAGTGCAATAGTTAGATATGTAAGTTAAGTCCGTAACATCCACTTCAAGAGATCTTGGTGCTAACCTGGGCCTTTGAGCACATACAGCACATACTTAACACTGTTCACTTGTAATTCAACACTGAATTCTTAAGTAATTCTTTCAAGGGAGGTAGAAAGTACTGTTAGCCCCATTTTATTGACTCCAGGAAGTCATGGACAGTTTAAGCTCTTAAGTAACAGGAAACACTGCTTTCTGCTTTCAGAGTAAGTTTCATCATCAACATTTTCCACATGAATATTTAACACTCACAAAAATGTCACATTCTCCTCTTTTGTTTTTTCTGATTTTATAGGAAGAGTATCCAAGAATACATATTCTTGGATATGTATTCTTGGATATGTTCATCTCTGCTCTTAGTCTTGTAGCTGTCATGGCAAAGTTTAACCCACATATCATTTTACTTAAGAGTTCTTGCATGAATTTCCTCTCTGAATCTCTTGGCCATATGAATAAAACCAAGACCCAGCCATGTCTCCAGGAAGGGATGACCTAGAGTTCAACATTTCTGCACACAGACAACCAAAGTGACCCAAAAAAAATCTCAAAAATGTTATCTCAGAGAAACCGATGCCTCTAAAAATGCTTTTCTTTTTAGTATGGGCTATAAGGATACTAGACAACCACCTCAAACATAAATTTAGACAGCTAAACATAGGCAAGAAAAAGCCTTGCCCTCAAGTGGGCGGGAAAGACAGTCCACGGATGTGAGACTAGCCCAGATGGCACAAGAGTCTAGTTAGCAAAGAAGACAAGTTTCCAACCACTCTACATCGCTCATTTGACCCTTTCCTAAAAGGGCTCTCTGTCATGTTAACTACAATTTTCTCTCTGCAATGAATCCTCAGCCACTGTTTATTCTTTGGTATCAGTTGGGTGGTATCAATCCTGGCAATCTTTTTTTGTCATGTAAATATCTAAGAAGAATAGGAGCAAAACAATCGATTCATATCACATAGAACACTGAATCATCTCCTGGCAATGACAACTTCAAACTACTATTGACATGGCTGGAAAAGGACTTAGATAAGAAAGATGCTTTGTGACATTGGCAATTCTTTTGCCCTCTACTCACCAACACTTCAACTTTCTAAGACTTTCATTGGGGAAGAACATTAAGGAAAGATGGCTTGTAATGCAGTATCAGATACAGTTCTTAAAAAACTTCAGCTTTTAATCACATTTCATTTTTAATAGTCATGTCCCAGATTACTTATTTTTCAGACAGAAGCTTAAGTCATTTGAACAACTTTGTGAGCAATTTCCTTTACCCCATTTCTTCAGACATTTTCAGTAATTTCATATGTACCAGCTCTTTACATTATTTTCTAGCTCATCACTTTTACTATCATTTAGACTCAGAGCTCATTTCTTCGATGTACCATAATTTGTTGTGGGAGCACAGGATATCAAAAGACAAAATATCTTCATCATCTAATGTGCAGCACAATCTACATGTCAGAAAGAAATAGGAAGGTTATTATTTATGCTTCCTTTCAATCATCTCTCTTGTACAATAGTCAGATTGCTACATTCAAATTATAGCACACCACACCGAAGAAGCTGCATTTAATACCAGGTAAGGAGAATTCATACACTGAGCCTTGTGGTGTAAAATCCTGTATTTTACATTGTAGAGAGTAAGAGAAGTTCAGCTCCCTTTGTCACATCAGTGTTCACTGCTCATTAGACTAATCTGTAACATCATCCAGAACATAGGATTTGGATCCTACATGTAACATTTCTTCTATTTCTCTTTTTCTTGCTCTGGTTTATTTTTGTTCTTTCCTATTTCACTTTTCCTCTTTGGTGGAAATCTGATTTAGTCAACCAAGACAGAACCTCTTATCATTTCATTTTCAACCCATGCCCTGAAAGGTGGCTGATGCAGGTTTGCCTGGGTCTTGGGCTGGATGCTAAGATAGCATATTTTGCTTGTCATTCTAACTCATGAAACTGCAGGCTAGAAATCAGCATAAACAACAGAAAGTGCAGTGTTAGGTTTTGTTGTTCTCTCCATTTTTATGTCTACTTCTGTTGTTTGGTTCCCACCAAAGTGATATCAGAGCATAAACTTAAGAAAACAATAGCTTGAATCCACTCCAAATACGTTTTTCAAAAAAAGACATTTGATGAAATCTTTAATACTATCTATAGGACAGTTTAACAAGAGCTCCCTTCTAAAACCTTTTCATACACAAAGGAAAGCAATTAGAGGATGCTGATTAAATGAAAACTTCTTACTTTTTATTATGCATTTTTACAGATTTTATTTTAAAATGTACATTTAAAAAAACCACTTAATAAATTAAACTTCAAATTCTATAACTACTTCTTGTCTTTTTTTTCTGTATCTTTACTAAAAGATTAAAACAATTGCCAGTGTCAATTGCGGACTTTATAAACCAAGGTCGTCATGCTGAAACTTCATGTCCTTACTATCATACAGTGAGTCAGACTAACAGATGAGACTATTTAGGAACACTTATGAAAGTAACACCATTAAAAATAAGGTTTGGGTTTTTTTTTAAATTATGCAGGTAGTACGCATTTGTGGGGATGTGGGTACTAATGCCTGTAGTGGTAAAAGGTAATATTGATTTCTCATTGAAACCTGACCATTTTAATATTGACTTTGTTCCATCACATATGCTATCTGTGTTGAAATACCTGCGACAGTTCTGACAGCAAATCTCCATCCAGCATCACTTACCTTTCTTACAACAACCCTTGGTTTTTTGCCATCTCACCCTGCACTTGCAATACCTGCCACTTCCATTACATCCAGCCACAGTAATCTTTTCATTCAAAAGACATCCTAAAGATTGCCTTCCCTGCGAGCACATAGAAGGATATTATTCACTCATACAACTGTATAATTTTCCCTTTCATTTAAAATTATTGAGTTTTTGGGAAATGCTGCAATATGCTAGTGATCAGCTGTGTCTGTTTCTGGGTGAAACTACCACTATTACCTCTAAGCTGTGGTACCTGTGGCTCTTCCCCAAACCTGGTGTAAGACATGGCTGTATCCTACCAGCATGCTGGCACCACTCTACCTTCTGCTTCCCTCCCATACTCTTATATTCACTGGGAAATAAGACGTGTGGGCAGTTCAGAAGGAAAGGATTGGCATTCCAGACACTGGAACCACGTCCAGATGACAGCAAGACAAGTAGTGCACAACACACTGTGCAGTGGACTTGCCTCTCAGTTTCTGTGATTTAGGTGATTCCTACCACGCTTACTCAGTATAACTTGATGGAGCTCGGATCTGCTAAGGAATTCCCACTAGACCTCATCTCTCCTAAAAAAAGCCTCTGTTCCCTGTAATCATTCATCACGATAAACACTGCCTAATAATAAATTCTATGTCGAGGCCTCAGATGAGTAAGTGATTGATCTTCCTGTGATATTCCTTGGTCTCTCTTATCAACTTCAGTCTGAAATGTTTCTTACCACATTTTATCTTGTTCAATATAAAGTTACAAATCCAGCCAAAAAATAATTATGCTTTTCTATGTGTCTGCAAATGTTTAGCACACTTCTGGGCTCTGCAAGATAGCAATAATAATAACCACTAAACAGTAGCCTCCAGCCTTAGAATAGCCTGTAAATGTTAATGCCTAATTAACATGTCAGTGTGTAACATACCCTTGAATTGGAATTCACAAGGTAAAGTTGAAATAGAAAGACACCAAAAGGCTAAATAAACAGAAAGCAATGGATAGAGTCCTTCTGAAGGACAGAGATTTAAAGCCAAAAGTCTGTATTGTCTGCAGAATTTTCTACCATAAATGAAGTACACTACAGTATAACATTCATTTAAAATAAACTCCATTTTGCTACTTCACAAGGCACGATTCTATCCAACTTTATGTGCATGGATGTCAAGCACAGCAGTACTTCAAAGTCTACTTCTGACAGAGAAGAAAAGCCACTTGAATTTTGGCTAGCTCAACACAAGTGAGCACAATGCAGAAGCTCACTTAAGTGTGGCAGTACTGAACATTGCCACCCTGGCACTTACTGAAGCACAGGGTGTGCTCATTTCCATATCAGTGCAACACATGTTTCTCCGAGACAAAGCTGTTTCACACCACTGCAGCTATTTAAACTTTGGAAATAAACAGAAAGGTTTCTGTGTTATTGTTAAAAACCAATGCATTTCATATCCTTTGTGCACAGGATACAGTTAATGAACACTGCCTTTTATAGGGCTGTATTAATGATTGTGGGCAGAAGAAATGCATTGTAACAGAGCTGTGTTGTACAGGAAAGACAAGCATCACTTTAAATTCAGAACACAGGGCTGCCCAAGTAATAATGATGCCTTCAGATTAGAAGATTATATTCACTGCAACTTTGTTAGCTTGCTTAATGAGCCTATAGCAAAACCTGGGAATTGACAATAAAGTGAAATTTAAGTCATTTTACCAAGGTCACACAGAAACCTGTGAAACAATAAACTGTTGATCCCACTTTTGTGTCTGCTCATGTTTTAACAAGACCAAGTTTCTTCTTTGCCCCACAGAAAAAGAAATACTTTTGAGACCTCTCACAAATCAAGAATAAAATATATTGTGCCATACAAAACAGTAAGATGTAGAGCAGTAACTAAACAGTAACATGTAGGAGGGAAAAAACAAACCTTCAACAAAGGCCATGTCCAAGGACCAGAAGCTCTGTCAAATCACACTACAACCCTGGGCACCATTGTGTCCAAAAGGGTATTACTGGGAAAGAACCACTTCTCCCCTGCAAGAAAAGCAAGTGAATGTTTCAATGATGTAAAACAAAGCCATTTAAAATTACTACTTTTAGCTAAGAGCAAATTAAACATTTTTAAACTTGAAACTTCACAGGCATAAAAAGAACTCATTATTGCACATGAATATGACTCCTCAATCAAAATGCCTGAAATCCCTGCCATAATAATTTTATTTAGATTGAAAAGAAACCATGTAGTCTACTACTCAATTAACAATAATTCCTTATTCTCTGCTCCCTGGGTTTTCCTTACAATGTTCTTTTCACAATGATTACACGGAAGAAAAAAGAAGGCAATAAAAAAATCCGGAAAAAAAGTATCAGAAAGTACGTTCAAAGATTACCTGTCATCTTGCCACAAGTTGAATTTTATTTCATGACAAAACAGCAAATGAGGAGAACAATTTTTGCTCCCATACTCCTTGAAGAGTAGATGCTTTTAGATACTTTAAAGAAAACAGAAATAGAAATGGCATCTGGTATCTTTTTGTTCTGCAGCAACAGCAGGATAGCAGGCTCTAAGCTCACAAAATCACAGAAGAATTGTGTTTGCAAGGGACCACTCAAAAACATCTAGCCCAGCCTCTGCTTAAAAGCAGGGTCAGCTAGAGGAAGGTGCTCATGGCTGTGTCCAGTCAAGTTTTAAATATGATCAAGCAACTACCCCTCTGGGCAATCTATTCCATTGTTTGATCACCCTCACAGTAAAATGTGCTTTCTTCACATCAGAAAGATGGAATCTTCTGTATTTCCATTTGTGCCCTCTGACTGTTGTCCTGTCACTGGGCACCACTGAGAAAAGCCTGGTCCCAACTTCTTTGCACACTCCCATCAGGTATTTCTGCACATGGGTAAGACCACTGAATAATCCCAGCTCTTAGCTTCTCCTCATTGTCAGATGCTCCAAGCTCACAATCATCATCATGGCCCTCTTCTCTACTTACTTCAGTGTGTCTCCATCTCTCCTGTACTGGGAAGGCCAGAACCAGACACAGCTCTCAGCTGTTATTCACCAGTGCTAAGCTGCAGGGATGGATCACCTCTCTCAACCCACTGGCAACACTCCTCTTAATGCAGCCCAGGATACCATGAGCTGCCTTTGCTGCAAGGGCTCATTGTTGATTCCTCTTCAGCTTGATGTCCACCAGGACCTCCAAGACTTCTTCCGCAAAGCTGCTTTCCAGCTGGGTAGTTCCCAGACTGTAATTGTTATCCCATGGAGTTATGCCTCCCCAGGGGCAGGACTTTGCATCTCCTGGTGTTGAATTTCATGAAATTCTTAACAGCCCACATTTCCAGCCTGCTGGGGTGCCTCGAAATGACATCAAAATTACCTGGCGTATCAACCATTCCTCACAGTTTTTTACTGTCTACCAACTAGATGAGTGTGTATTCTATGACAGAATCAAGATTATTAATAAAGATGTTAAACAAGATCAGACTCGGATACACCACTAGTGACTGGACCCCAACTTGACCTTGCACCACTGATCATAGCACTCTGGACCCAGCTGTTCAGCCAGTTTTCAGTCCACGTTATTGTCCACTTACCTAGACTATACTTCCTCAGTTTGTCTAAGAGGATATTATGTGAAACCATGTCAAAAGCCTTTATCAAATCAGGACAAACAGCTTCCACTCCTCTTCCCTCACCCATCAAGGTAGTCATCTCATCCCAAGAACTATCAGGTTGGTCAGACATGTTTTCTCCTTCCTAAAACCATGCTGACAACTCTTAATCTCTTTATTGCTCTTTGTTTTCAGAAATGGTTTCCCAAATTATTTGCTCTACTCTGAGAAGAGGTTATGCTGGCCTGTAGCTTCCCAGATCCACCTTCTCATCATCCTCTTGAAATAGGAGGTGATATTTTCTTCCTGTCAGTCCACAGGACCTTCCCCCAATGACCTTTCAAAGGTGATCAAGAGTGGCCTTGCCGTGACATCAGCCCGCTCCCTCAGAGTCATGGACACATCCCACCAGGTTGTCAGACTTTCATATGTCCAGTTTGTTTAAATGTTCTCAACATAATCCTCTTCAAACAAAGTAAATCTCCCTTGCTCCAAACATTCCCACTGATCACAGGGGACCAGGAGTCCCTGAAAGTTTATTTTACCACTAAAGACCAAGGTAAAGACGGCAAGAAAAGCAGGACCCCAGTGGAATATCACAAAATCTATCCATTGTCAAAATTAAGTGTTTTGTTCTTATTCCAGAAGGTTAGACAGATGTCAAAACAAGTCTTCAGCTGTCAATTTTGCCCAAGCATCAATATAATCAATTATCGGAATACTTCCAAATATTCTTATTTATTAATGATACATCACTGTTAGCAGATGGTGATCATAACTGCTTGTTATAATCAAGTTCAAGCAAGATATATCCAGCTCGGACACAGGCTGAAAATGCTGATGGTGAAGATGAAAAGGAAGAAAGAAGGAAGGACACAATTTCCTAGGGATGCTGCTACAGGACAAAAGTAAATGTTGTGACTCATAGTATTTTAAAACTCACACTTATAATTTATTCACCTGAAAATTCCAGCTGTAACACCCATAAGGTTCTCTATCCAGAAGCGATCCTTGAGAGAAATATTCTTTATAACTCAAAGTAGACCTAGCCTCTGGAAGGTAGAAATTTCTTAACTCCTTAGAGGCTGCTGCTTCTGCTTTCCTACTTGAGGACTCCCATCTGAGAAAGAAGCACAACAGGTAAAACTGAATAGAAAACTGTTAAGTCCCATTCATAGCTCACTGGATCACCAGAATAATATGCAACTGCTGAACTACGCATATGAACCTTGTATTCCACAAAAAGTCTATCAAGTGTCCTTTTATTCCATAAAAAGACTATTATCAGGATACCGCCCTGAAACCAACTTAAGTGTAACATGAAATTATGAGTAAGTTTACAGCATCAGAAGATACAGATGTCACCAGGCTGAGAGTAATCAGTTGGGTGCCAAAGGGAAAATCAGTATCACACACCTCAGAATCTTGGTCAAGGGTCAAGTCTGAAAACCAAAACCTGAGCTAGAAAACATGAAGACCCAGAGCTAAGAAAGAAATGGACTTTGGGAGAGCCTAGTCCTCAGTGTAGTACTTCAAACTCCAGACAAGGAGTGCAGGCTTCCAGGAGCCTGTACTGCACAAGCGAGGTGCCCCATGATGATTTCAAAGGAAACCTGAATGCAGTCAGCCACACAGCACCAAATTACAGAAAGTCAGGCCAAACCTGCAACAAGCCAATCCACAACGGAATTTAAATCCCATCTGTCACCTCTCCCTCAGTCCTTTTTGACCACAGGATATATGAAATGGAGTAGTACAACCTCCCAAGGACAGGAGCTCTCAAACGGTATATGTTAAAAAAGGTCATGTTTTTTTAGCCTTTCAAAAGCCAAGGTCCCCCTGAATATGTGCAGAAATAGCATTAGACAGACATAGGAAGTATTAAGATACAATATAGACACACACTGATACAATACCGATGAAGTGGGGATGTTTTAGAATGACATGGCAACTGCTGAAAGTATTACACGATCACAGCTCGGGATCTGGATGCCCACATTTTATGAAATTTCCAGTTTCAACGCTTATTTCTACTTCCAGAGTATCCAGCTGTACTTTAAAGTTGTGTCGTTTTTACACCTGGAAGGAATTAAACAAATAATTGCCTTTAGGAGAAACTCCATCTCTTCTAATACTGAACACTCTACATCTGAGAAAGAAAACTTGCTGTTTTGTCATAAAACAAGTATCCTCCAAGTCATAGATTTCACAGTATCCTGAGAGAGGAAGACCCAAATCCCATTGGAAGATAATGGGATTGAATGCATGGATTCTAAAATACAATGGAATTTGAGTGCCTGCATCCAATTGAAATGCAATGAGATTTGAGTACCTAAATCCCATAACCTGACTGAAAGTCTACCTTTAGTGTTTCACATGATCATGGGGGCAGGTGGGACTTTGAAAACATATCACATTATGCTTCAACTAGCACAAAAGAAGCTGCATTTAATTCAATAACATTATCCCAGAGTTCTCTCCTACAGGGTTATTTTTAGGAGTCATTTTTTTACAACAGAAGGAGGCATTGCTGAACTGTTAGTGTTACACGATTAGCAGTTTCTGCATTCTTCTTCCCAGCAGAGAAAGTGCTGGGAAGTTCACAGAGGTTGCATAAAGTTCTTTTACGTTAATAGGCTTTTCTGATTCTTCAAGCCCTTGCCCCCAAACAAGGTTAAATTAAGCTAGCAAACCAGCTAGCATTAGCAAAAATCATGTCTTTGGCACAAAGAATTACAATGGCTGACAGATTTTGATCAGACCTATAATATATATACACCAATCCTCTGGAAAATCAAATAACTAGCCTAAGAAGGCAGAACACGGATGACATCTGGTACCAATATGTGAAGAAAAAAGACGGCAAATACTTTCTGCTGTTTTACACATTTAGCAACTAGTTTTGTTGAATTTTCGCCTCCATGAAGGTGAATTGCAGGGTATTGCCACAGGGTGGCTCATCTCGCCCGCGATGGGAGTAACACACTTTTCTGCTTACACAAGCAGCCAAAGCGAGGCTATTCTTTCTCAAAGCCTTACGGATTGCTACAGCCGGAGTACATAGGGAAGAACGACTACAGAGAGAAAATCAGGAAGTGAACAGACCCAATTTTAATTCATCTTAACCCTTCATAGTTTCTCTCCCGCCAGTGAAACAACAGTTGTTCCTGATGATTTTGTGGGTGGATCGTGCCTTGTGATGTGAGGGCACTGAGCCCACATTCCTCAGCAGCCAAAAATCCTACAGACTTCTTTGGAGTTTCCAAATGAACAAAGAAATGCAATTTCACGCCTTATTCATACACCTGCTTACTGTGACAAAATATATCTTGTTCTCTTCAAAGCGTTTGGGATAGGACTCTTGTTCGATCGACAGTGGCACAATGAAAACTGACTTCATTGTCATTGGGCAGGCTGTTAAAAATTTTATGTTAACCTGTGCAATAAAATCATATCTCACCTCTTAGGATAGCAGAGTAGGAAACTGAAAAACATGCATTCAAAACTATCAAATGCTTCTAGATGTGGGGGGAAAAAACTAATTTGTTTTCAAAAAAGTATCTTGGTGTAGGTAGGGAACTTTATAAATAACTACTTACAGTTAAAAAAATTCAAACACAGAATATAAAACAAAATTATTGTAATGGTCAGACATGATCAACTACTACACAAGAAAGTGTTCTGAACAAGTGGAAATTAGAAGTCTCTTGTTTCTAACATTCTTTTTTCTTTTTTGCTGCTATATGTTAAACAACATTTCCATCTCGAGTGATATAAAGTTTAAACTCATAATAGTTACATGCTCAGCATATCTGGTTCGGTAGTGCAACTTTCAAAATGCAGTTAATTAAATTTCCTCAGATTTAATATATATGCATTACCAAAAACCGAAGACCTCCCTTCCCTCCCGCTCCTTGTTGCCCCGCGCAAAGGAGCAGACGCCCACAGGGGGCGGCCCGGCCCGGCCCCGCGGGAGTCACACCGCAGCCGGGGCACTACAACACCCACAATGCACCGCGCCCCGGGACACGCCTGTCCTTACGGTCCGCGCGCGGCCCCGCCCCCCCGCCCCGCAGCTCCGCCCCCGCGGGGGGGCGGGGCGGGGCCCACGGTGGCGTTGGGAAGCGGGGAGCGCGCGCGGTGGCGGGAGCAGGTGAGCGGGGACGCGCCAGCACCGGGAATGAGGGGAGCGGGAACGGGAATGGGAGCGGACCGGACCGGAACCTCGCCGTC